>OZ001659.1:12905666-13253889 GCA_963924145.1 Pyrausta purpuralis | reverse complement strand
ATAGGCAATTAAAATAAGCTTTTTTGTGGACTTACTCAAGGAATAATATAACAGTGCTATTAATGGTAAAAAATAACTAGTAACGTTACATTATTACTGGTAAATGAGCCATTCTCAGAAAGTTTGCTCATGGCAAAAATGACGTGTCCGCTCAGTTAGGATGTGTACAAAAAAATTCCTACACAGTATTTTGTGGAAAATATTTGCGGCAATAGAAGGAAACTTGTCAGAAAAATAAAACATACTAAATTTACAACTGAATACTGAAATATAGCTAGATTCAGGCATTGAGTCTCACTATTTTTGATTGACCCAAGCACATTCTAACATGTTTTAACAAGAAAATTTTAATGTTCCTAATTTTCATGAGACTTATTTTGGTATTTCTCAATTTTATTGAACTATAATCTTCAATCTTTTATCATTAAATAATGCACTTTTATTATGACATACGCTTAATTTTATAATTTTAATTTGTCCCCTAAAATGGAGATTGCGGAATTCCAAGAGCGTCACGGGCATTTTTAAGCCTTAGGATTAAATTATTTCGATTAGTAAGTTTTTAAAAGGAATACGGCAATACTTGCATGTTTATTTACAATCGCCATTTTAGACTGTGGGCGTTCAGTTGACGCAAAAAAGTGTGTGCCGAGTGGTCGCGTCACGGCGAATATTTAAGAGGTTTCCGCTAGCGTTTCGGATTTTACAAGGTAAGAGTTGTTCATTGATTTCTCAATATATGAAATTAGAAACCATAACTAACATAAATCAGGAATATGTGCTCATTATTTACAAAGAATTCCTAATAAAGTAGCAATATTTTTTAACAGATATGAAAGTGTAAAGGCGTCACATCCTAAGCGTCATGTTTTCACGAAAGTGACGCTAATGAATACATAAGTGACTCTTTGGAACACTAAAGCTTGGTTTACATACATGTTATAAGACATTAGGTTTGATTTTTAGACAATGTGTTATAAAAAAGCAGAAAAAATATAGTTAGGGAAACCGTAACAAAAATATTTTTACCTGACTGCGCCAGGAGGGTTATGTTTTTCGAGAGTATGTATGCATGTTATATATAAGGTCACCTCGTTTTAAGTGATAATATTTAAAGGGCTAATTCAGCACAATAAATGGATCATTTTTTGTAGGAAACACTTTGGGTTTTTATTCGCTAGTTTTTAAGAAAATTAAAGATTAAGGTAATTATTTTTTTCAGTAATTCATTTTTTATTACAGAAGTATGAGATTAAAGAAAAAGAATGATTGGGCATTGAATTGAGAGTGGTGAAGCCAATGACATAGATAACTTTTATAATCGTCAGGGTGCTGTTTTAAAAAAATGACATTTTCTTTGTTGAGAAAATAAAAAAAATAAAAACCTCAAATTTCCAAAAAATAATGATAGTGTCCTGTTTCTATGATGTATACAAATACACCGTTAAAATATTATCACTTAAAACGATTTGACCTTATATGTACGTATATAATATGTATGTATGCATGTATGTACGTAAAATAATATGTAATATGAAAAATGTATATGTAAAATTTATATAAGTAATCACTGTATTCAATTGTCCAAAGAGTATCTATAAGAGTTCTTAGCAACAAACTAATTTTGTAAGATTTCTAATTGAGATGACACATTTTTTGTATCATCTTGTATATTAGATGTAGGGCCGCTTCTATATTTAAATGTTCAAATGTAAACCTAGCTTAACTATTTGTTAGCGTCACTTTAGGGTTCAATAGCGTCACTGTCCCATTTTTGAAAAAATAAAATATTAAATAATTAACAGAAAATAAACAAAAAATATACATATTTTTGTCACATTTTAAACGTAATAATGCGCTTCTATTTCATAATTATTTTATTGAAAAAAATGTAATTGTTTGGGTATATTCGAAAAAATATATATATGAAATAAACAGTGAGTGACGCTTTGGAAATGTTTTTCCGAAATTATTTAGTGCAAAAACTAAATAATTTCGGCATTGTTTGTTTATTGTTTTTGTTTAATTAGAAGCCTGACATTGTTGATTTGAAACTGAGTTTTTTTTATATTATTTTACTATTGGTTGTTTTATTAAATCATAAGTGAAGTTCGTGACGCTCAGGAACAAAAAGGTAAACTTAATTGATGCCCTGTTGTACATTAAAGTTTTATTTTTCATAAAATATAAGATGTATTCTTTTTTTTAAGTTAATTTAACGACAATACCACATAATGAAATTTAGTGGAACTCCTTAGCGTGACGAGCAAACTTTCTGAGATTGACTCAAATATCCCAAATTTTTTGCCCGATACCATACCTGGGAAATGACTGGGACGTTACTGAGATAACAGTCAATGTGAAAAACTGGCCAAGTGCGAGTTGGACTCGCGCACCAAGGGTTCCGTACCTACAAACCTGTAGGCGTATAAATAATCGTTCACCCATCATGACAATCGAGTCGTAGTTATGGTACCTATTTTTATTGCAAAATGAAATCCACAGCAATATGGAAAGTACGAAGACCATAAATTAAAGACAAAGGTATCTTTATCGTTTTAGTAACCCTTTATTTCAAAGTTATTTATTAACTAGTGATCCTCCGCGGCGTCACCCGCGTTTATTTCGGGTTTCCTATGAAATGTCTCTATAACACGTCTTTTCAAGAATTGTAGAAAGCGTATTGTTAAAAAAAATGCTAAAGTTCAAAACGCTAATAAAAACAAAAAGTATCCATGCACCGGGAATCGAATCTCCGATTCCTACAAATTCAAGTTTCAAAATCGACGTTATATGTAGGTATATTGAGCTACCATAGCGTTAACGTTGATGGTAACAACATTTTGGCCCTATTGCAGTGCCAAAAAATGCAGATATGACATCATTTTCTAAAAACTAAACCTAGATAGATCGATTTTTTCCCTCCTTCTCCCTCTCATATACAGGATGTTCCAGAAGTCGATGTCAAGTCGCAGCCGGGTGACATTATTTACTTTAAAAAAAAAACATCTAAGTCATATAAATTGCACTTGAAAAGCAACTGTGTTAGACGAGGAATCGAACCCTGTGTCTTACGCTATCCGGGCGTATGCCTATGCAACTCGGCCCCCGACACATTGGCAAACCTGTTGAATTTTGCAAGTGCTTTCTTTAACGCGTAAGCTGCGTGACCGCAATGTTGCCAGATTGCTCTGACAACATCTAAAATATCATAAATATTCCTTCGGCTATAAATGTCATATATTTTTTGAGCCATTTCCGAATTAAATAGGAATTGACAACATTTCATTTTTGTAAAGGTATAAAAATTCAAAAACTATTTGAAGACTTAGCGATTTCAAACACGTTAAACATTTATTCAGATTTTTTTGCGCTTTATTTTTAAAATTAAGAAAAAGACTGAAAAGAACATGGAAGTTGGAATTTCACAGGTTACGCCTTTGCAATGACATTTCATGCACAAAAAAAAGCTTTTGAACTTTGAACATGCTGTCAGCTGTTACTTTGACATTTAGTGTTGTGTTGTTGTTTCCGGTGTTGAATTGGACACTATCGATTAATTGCGATTTGGTAAATTGAAGATTATTTAAAATAACACATTTTGCATTCAAATTATTGTTTTACTTCAGATACGAAATAGTCATCATAATTCCTCATTCGAAATATGATTGATATTTGTCGTTATGAGAAAATATTTGAATTATTTTCCGACATCATAATAATATTAAATAAGAAAGGATGCTACGTGTTACGGACACCCAATCATGTTTAGTAATAAGTTTAGTTATATTTATTTATAAGGATTTTTGATAAAAATAAATATGATTTTCTGTTAGGGCCATAGCGAGTAAGCATTGTAATTAGCTTAGGGCTCGTTTTATTTCAATAATAAGAAACCTGTTAGTTAGGAATACCCATTTGCAAATTAGGTAGGCAGGTAGGGTAACAATTAACTAGCTAGGAAATATTAAGAAATATGTAGGTAGTTTGGTACAGGGGCGAAGGAGACCCCAGTAGGCTGTCTCGCTCAGGTGGAGCGAGGCCGGTAAAGCCTTTGAATTTCCTGTCCCCATATCGCACTTTCTGAGGGTAGGTAGGAAACCCATAGAGTGGATTGTTGCGAATGGGAATTTTATCACGATTAATGTAGGTAGGTTACAAAAACGAAAGAAGGAATACGCAGATGTTGTTATGTGTCCGTCCTTGTTTGTAACTAATCTGTATTAGTCGATAAGCCAACCACTGTATTTTTGAATAAATAAAGGGCCGTGAGTGGGCCAGATAGTACGCGCTCTCACGGTCACCGATCTCAAAAAGAAGAGTTTTATTTGGAATCTACAGTCTACACATCGAAGGAAAGATCGTCGGAAAATTGACTCAGCCTGCCTGTAGTCAATACTACGTTAGCTTTGTTTGGTTACTGTTCGCATAACTTAAACTAGGTAATACTTAATGTATATACCATTGATATCGACATCATTCTACAATCGCTACAGACCACAACAATATAAACGTCAGATATATTTTTTTATCGAATATAGCAAAGACGTGACCTCGTAACATCCAACCTTATGTACTTACGCCCTTATAGAATGGAGAGTTTTTAAACAATTAATATAAGAGAAAATACTGAAAAGAAATGAAAATGGAAAAATATGGGTGTCATAATTTTTGAAGTTATTTCAGGAAAAAAAATGTGCACATGAAAATTTTGAAATGTTGTCAATTGCTCGTATATTATAATATACCTACTTTGAACGAGCGATTCTTACTGGTTTCGGATTATGTGATGTACCTAACTAAAGTTTTAGGTTTTTCGAAATTATTCTTTTATCTGATATTACACGTTGCTTCATTCCAAATTCTAAGATTCTGAGTTCAGGGGAAGTACCTACGGGGTACTTCTGGTTTTGATTGCTTTTCTAGTTGCAAGTGTCGATTTGCATAAATGGCTATATCTTTCGATACCATTGGTTAAGAAGTTTAATTTTGTTGTAGTTTAAGTGTATTTTAGACCTGCGTCTTTCTTATTGGAAAGCGTTCATGAGGAAAGGGATAGTAAGTTAAAAAATATTTAAATATTTTTACTAAAAGATGTGAATAAAAATTTAAAATTTTAGCAATTATACCTCTATCCGTGGTATAAGACGTTGTTTTGTACAAAATTTTCAAGATTCTGAGTTCACGGGAGTGTACTTCCACTGTACTCAGAATCTTGAAATTCCTGGGGCCTTATTTTTGAATCACTCGCTTCGAAATGGCGAGTGATTTTCGTTCGACAACAAGTTTTTTTCTATGACTTTTAATTCATCTTCGAACGAAAATCACTCGCCATCTTGAAGCGAGTGATTCAAAAATAGAGCTCCTGTAGTTTTTGATTCCCCTGCGGTAGAAACGGCTGAATCTTTTGCTTGCGTTAGTTTAGATGTTTGACTTTTTCACAGATTCAAGGGACAGAAGAGCTGAGTATTTAGTATAAATGCCAGCTATCAAGTTGGAATTTATACTTTACTAACATTCGCGCGTTCCCGAGGAAAAGAGTACGGACAGACGGACGGAGAACAAAGTGATCCTATAAGGGTTCTGTTTTATACTTTTCGGGTACGGAACCCTAAAAAACAGTATTACTACATTTAGTATGTACTACATTAGTAGTACATACTAAATGTTTTTCTCTAAACATTTTGAACATGTTTCATGTTAAAAAAAATCAGTACCTACCTACCTTTTTCGTAAGCAGACCACTACGCAATGTAAGCTAGCGCTCGCACTCACACAACTTCGAGCGTCTTTGTGTGCGCGCGCGTCGCTACGCCTGAGCGGTCCTTAGCCTTACGCGTATACATTGCAGCTATTATTATTAATCATTTATTTATATAAATGATTATTTTGAATACCTAAAATAAAATAGATTCGTTTCCCAACAATATTTTTTGTTAAGTACGCTTCTGAATGTACTGCGGGCCTAAGATGCGCGCCTATTTGTCATTTATCGATAAATTTCAAACGTCTTTTTTATCATTTTAAAAAAGGTTTTTAGTTATTTTGTTGTATTTATTTGTTTTAAAAAGCAAAAAGGATTGATATACAAGTGAAAAATATGTGTCAAAACATGTTGTTTAGGAAATAAAATTATTTTATCGACGCGATAAACGGTATCGGGGCGTGCATGTTAGGCTTACTGAATGCGAAGTTTTAGTCTTCGTTAATCTTTTTGTTACAACATGTATAGTAGCTAATGCTACTTACAATCGTACATCACTCTTGGGTGTGTTTACATTTCTTTTTCAGGCGCTATGTTAAATAAAAGAAAATTATAAAGCCGAAGTGTCTTAATTTTATTGATAAATATCAATACATTTTTACGATTGTAAAAACTAAATCTAAATTAAATATATCAATTTGTTACGCTTAAAATATTAAAAAAATCAAAATAATTTCTACATAATTTCGTTATTACACTGATTTCGCAAAAAATACTGTTTGTAAACTAAGGTCCACTAACACAATCTTTTATTTAGTTTAGCCATATGAATATAAAAACAGCATCATCAGTATTTTTTTCATAAATGTGTTATTTGTTTAAAAAAATCTGATGATGCTGTTTCACAATTTCACCGACCAAAAAATAATTTTATCTAGATCAGTGCGAAGTGAGCCCTATTGTATAAAAATACTACTAATATTTTTGTAGCTTTAGCCAGTATCTAATCCACGCAACATTTTTATCTAGTTCGAGAAGCAACCTCATTGTCAATCTCCTTGAATAAAAATTATTTAAATAAAACTTCTATCTCAAAAATAAATTGATTGCATCTTAAAACCATAGTTTAATATTGTTATTAATATAAAGTTCAAAGTCAACTCCACAGCCATTTGCTATTACAAATAATCTAAGTGTATATTTCATAATACCATTTTGGTCTGTGGTTACTGATCGATGGGAAATATACCTCTCTGTATTACCATATGCTGTAAGCATTACTATTTGAGGTCACGCATTCAATATTATCTAAAATATCTCGATTCTAGCCGACCCATTACAACAAATAGATTACATACCTTTAACATTCAAAAGAGTATTAAATGTTCAAAATAAATTACCTACTTTGCAATAAACACTCCATCTCTATAACATTGTCATTTTAATACTATATCTACAGCAATTTTCCTAAAATGCGACATTAGTCATATGTTGTAAATGATAAAACTACGGATGGCGTACTTAGCTTGTTCACAAAATAACAGCGTACATACTTCAGCACTTCGATTTGCAAAATAGTTGAAGCAAACACTGCTATTTCGTGAACAAGAGACATGTGATGGCACCGTAAAATCTGTTTATATGACGGCTTCCGAGTCGATCTCTCCCTGTTCGACCGTCATGTACATGCCTTCCTCCTCGTAGGTCGAGTCGTGCTTCGCCAGGATACGGAGCAATGGACGGAGCTTCATCCACCATTGCTGCTTCGGTATTCTTTGACTGCAATAATATGATTAAATTAGATTCAGTAAGCACTGAGAATCAGTAAGTTCTAGTGGCAATGGGCAGGGCACATAGCGCGAAGATCTTATGGCCGGTGGGGCAGAAAAGTTATAGATTGTAGACCCTTCGACCAAAGACGTAGCGTAGGACGTACACCAACAATATGGAAAAGACTGCAGAATCCCACTGAATGCAGATCGCTTGTGATCGGTTGCTGGGAAAAGTCCTGGGACGTCCTTTGGCTGATAATGGGTGAGATTATAGCTTGTGTAAGTGAGTTGATATGTTGTACATTAGAATAAAATTATATTAACTGAGAGAAAATATGTTGTATCAGAATTTCAAACAGACCATAGATACAAGTTTCAATATCTATGGCTGTCTATGTCCGAACTGAACTATTGGTATTTATGTGTAGCTCATAGTTAGCATGCTTGGTGCCAGCACTGCGATAAGGGCGTTGCACTCTAGCTTGATGGAATTTAGGCAGTCCGTCAAACCCCAACGACATCATACTTATGGGATACGATATGAATTGATTGGCTATTTTGTCTGGGATTTGCTGCTTTACTTAGTACAAGCTAATTTGCTTAAAAGCTTATGCTTCAGAAAGTCAAATGTCGTTTATTAACGCGACACGGGAGTATGGAGTGTAATATATATTAGAAATGCGCCGAGTAGCACTTTTGCCGAGTAACGAGTACCGGGTATTACTCGGTTATTTTTTTTCTAACCGAGTACTTGGCCGAGCTACACGGTTTAAAATAAAATTCCAATTCGGGTGTACAAGTAAAAACAGATTCGCGTAGAATTAGCTTTCATCTAGCCACTAGAGCGCGATGATACTAAGAGCCCCATTACTTTAGAATAAGCTATCAAAGACAAAAGTCTTTTAGGCAGGGCACCAAACAGGGTATTCAGAACTGGCACCTTAAGCCCGAGTGTGACTATGTGCACCTGCAAGCACCGTGCATAACGTGTGATTATTTTCGGAGGCTGATAACGTCTATGAAGAAAAAAAAGAATAGGCTGTTACCAGAACGTGCAGACATCTTTATGTGTAACTGCATCATAATTTTACTTTATAACATTTTATGATATCATAATTGAGATTGTGAAAGATCTCCCCTGTTGTTTAGATGACATCTACCTATACAGGGTTAATTTAAATTAGCTGATCACCTCATGCAGGCAGCTTCTCCACAACAATCCCAACAACATTTGTTCTACGACTTTTCAAAATTAATAGTTTTTAAAATTTACGTTTTCCCATACAAAAAATATTTGTTGATTCTAAACTTGCGTTACTCTACTTACGCACCTTGCGTAGACAAAATAATCACCACGAGCAGCGGGGCGCGGGGTGGCGGGCGGGGTAACGCAGCGGCGGCGATGCACATTTGAACTTGACCTCAGTCGTACGTCACGGTCGATATCAAACGCGTGCGCCGCCGCTGCGCGCGTCTCCTCACTTGCCGCGTAACCGAAGTTCAATTATTAGTGAGTGCCTACGGAAAACAGTACTGCGATGCCGTACCGTTACACAAATGTTGAGTACACTGAGATGGTACGAGTGCTGCCTAGGTGTGGTGACAATGTTCGCGAAGCCTGCAGCGAGTCTGAACGGTAGGTATCGCGACATGCTTGGGTTTTAACAAACTTACTTCTTTAAAGAAGCTGAATACGTAAATTCAACGTGAAAATGTAAGCCCCCAGATAGTCTGAATAACTTAGGTACAAACGTAGTAAATTAACCGGCTTAGAAAAATGCGCGGGAAATAGTAGGTAGTTAGTACCGAAACGTTGAATGAATACAGGCGGGGCGAGGTAGGGGCGCCTCGGCGTACATCATACAGAGTAGTGGATAACAGAGGAAACAAAATTATTTTTCTTTTTCTTTTTTTGTGTTATTTATCAAGATTTGTAAAAAGTCGTAGAACAAATGTTGTTGGAATTGATGTTGAGAGGCTGCCTGCAAGAGGTGATCAGTTAATTTAAATTAACCCTGTGTATATTGCTTTAATAAAACCAAGTTACTCGGCCCAGTACGAGTACCAAAAAACCCGCCGAGTACGCCGAGTACCGAATATTAACCGAGTACTCGGCCCATCTCTAATATACTAGCGGACCCAGCGAACTTTGTTTCGCCCCCAGCCCCGTCCCACCGAGTCCCGTAATTTTAAAAGTTAAGAATTCCCATCGAATTTTGTTTCACTCTTAAATTACTAAAATGGTTATAAAAAAATAGGGGTTGGTGATTAAAAGTAAAAATTTAGGGTTGTATGTATTTTTAATGCCACATTATAAAAAATATAAACAAAAAATTTCGTCCAAAAAATTAAAAATAAGGGTGAACAACCCTTATCACTTAGGGGTATGAAAAATAGGTAGTAGCCGATTCTCAGACCTACTGAATACGCATATAAAATTTGGTAAGAATTGGTAGTCGTTTCAGAGGAGTACGGGAACGAACATTGTGACACGAGAATATCTAATATATAAAATTCTCGTGTCACAGTTTTAGTTGCCAAACTCCTCCGAAACGGCTTGACCGATTTTGATGAAATTTTATATGCGTATTCAGTAGGTCTGAGAATCGGCCAACATCTATTTTTCATCCCCCTATATGTTAGGGGTAGTTCACCCCTAATTTTTTTATTTTATTTTTAGACAAAATTTTTAATTTCTATTTTTTTATGATACAACATACAAAAATACATACAACCCTCAATTTTCACCTTTCTACGATCAACCCTTATTTTTAATAGCCATTTTAGTAATTTAAGGGTGAAACAAAATTCGCTGGGAATGCTTAACTTTTAAATTTACGGGACTCGGCGGGACGGGGCTGGGGCGGGACGGGGCTGGGGGCGAAACAAAGTTCGCTGGGTCCGCTAGTTATATATAAGAATAAGATTGGACAACGAGATATACATTGATTGATCACATACATTGCTCTGATCCCAAAGTAGTTAATGCACTTGTGTTATGGAAATTAGAAACAACGGCGGTACCAGAACACCCAGACCCGGAACAATGTAGAAAGTTCTGATTTCTAAATTGACCTGACCGGGAATCGAACCCAGGACGTCGGAGCGGCAACGTCTTCAAACCCAGCGTGCTTAGCCACTTCACCACAGAGGTCGTCTTAGACCGTAATATACCAATTTAGCGCGTACCCACCACAATAGCTGTCCCACTTCACCACAGAGGTCGTCTTAGACCGTAATATACCAATTTAGCGCGTACCCACCACAATAGCTGTCCCACTTCACCACAGAGGTCGTCTTAGACCGTAATATACCAATTTAGCGCGTACCCACCACAATAGCTGTCCCACTTCACCACAGAGGTCGTCTTAGACCGTAATATACCAATTTAGCGCGTACCCACCACAATAGCTGTCCCACTTCACCACAGAGGTCGTCTTAGACCGTAATATACCAATTTAGCGCGTATCCACCACAATAGCTGTCCTCAGCTGTTTATCTCATCGGTAACTAAATAATATAACTCACGCGAAGTTGGTCTGCGCCTTGAGCTCCTCGAGCGGCGTGAACTTGTACTGTCGCTTGACGACGCCGAGCAGGCACGCGGTGTCGGGGCTGTCGGCCGGCCCGCGCTGCAGCGCCTCCACGAGCCAGTGCAGGCACTTGGCGGCCATCTTGGTGCCCATGTTCCGGTCGAACGGCGTCGGCGACCCGCCTTGCTGCATGTGGCCTGCGACGAGATGGCTTAGTTTTATTTTAGACTAGCGGTCTCTAATTTTTTTAGGGTTCCGTAGCCGAATGGCAAAAAACGGAACCCTTATAGTTTCGTCAAGTCTGTCTGTCTGTCTGTCCGTCCGTATGTCACACCCATTTTATTCTGTAACTATAAGCATTACACAATTGAAATTTGGTAGGAAGATGTATCTTGTTAACCGCTTACCGATTCTCATACAAAAAATAAAAAATAATGACAGTTAAGGGGGGGGCTCTCATACATGATTTTTTTTTGTCAAACCTATGCGTGTGGGATGTCTATGGATAGGTCTTTTTAAATAACATAGAGGTTCCTAAAACCATTTTCTTTTAAAGTCAAACGTTTCATAGCTAGACGCTTCCAAAGTGGTAAAATGGGCGCCCTCCCCCATCTAATTTCTAAACCAAGCAAGTGTAAATTTTGAAAAAAAAAAATATGATGTAGATCTTAATAAAAACTTTCAACGAAAATTGGTTCGGACGGGATCGAACAAGTAGTTTTTGAGATATAGCACATTTTCAACAACCGCAAACATACCTAACTTTGTACTTCATACAAACACTATGAAAAACAAAGTTATATTTGTAGTCAACAAAATATTGTGATATTTTACTAAGTAGAAGTAAATGGATTCCCTAATTCAGTTAAAGTTGGCACGGAACCCTCAGTGCGCGAGTCCGACTCGCACTTGGCCGATTTTTTCAAAACGTTGTAACGGAGTTCATTTCATACTTAAGTCTTAAGCAGTTTGCTGCCTCCCCGTTGCAGCGTGATGTTTTATAGCCTAAAGCCTTCCTAAATAAATAAGCTACCCCACACATTTTTTTTTTAATCGGTCCAGTAATTCCTGAGATTAGCGCGTTCAAACAAACAAAACACCTCATTTTTACACGTATTTTTAGGGTAGCCAGAGAACAAATATTCATCCAATGAAATGCAAAAATGTGGATTTCAATGTAACACATACGTGATACGATCGATATAAAATTATATAGGTTTCATTTAAATAAGAGCAGATTTTTCAATAGTCAGATGAGAAATATTCGTCGACCAAAATACAATATGGCTAATGGTTTAGAATGTTTTAAACACTCAGTGTCATATTTTATATTCATAAAGGTGAAATACGAAACCAAAAATTTGCGCACGAGCGAAAATCGAACCAGCAACCTCTTGGCTGACTGGGCCAAACGTTCTTACCAATTGAGCTACCGTGCTGTCAGTCCGACCATGCGAAATTTGTGGTCTCTTATGGATACGTCATTGCATGACGTTCAAGTCCAACCCGTGCGCAAATTTTTGGTTTCTTATTTCATCTTTATGGACGTTGTAATGGAGTTCATTTCATACTAAAATTTTGAGGAGTTTGCTTCCTCCCCTCCCGTCGCAGCGTGATGTTTTATAGCCGCCTAAAGCCTTCCTCGATAAATAAGCTATCCAAAACAAAAGCAATTTTTCAAATCGGTCTAGTAGTTCCCGAGATTAGCGCGTTCAACCAAACAAACTCTTCAGCTTTACATATATAATATTAGTAAAGATTTTGACCTCGTTTTTCGGGTAGCCAGAAAACAAATATTTATCGAATGAAATGCAACAATGTCGATTTCATATAAATTACACATATAAGGTTAATGATCGACATGATATAGGTTTCATTTAACTAAGTCTTTAATTATACTTTTATCGTGTAAAGTTTTATTTCGCAATATCAAAACTAATAATATCGAGTTTTTTAAATTGTAAATAGAACACCAACAAAAAACCCAAATCAATATAATATGCTTGGCACATCTTCAAGAAACATTACTTTAGATTCGTATGAATATTAGTTGCTCATACAAGGAGGTGCCTCTTCAAATAAATTTACCATATAATAAATGAAAAATACTATTTTTTTCAGGTAGCCTTACCAAGCACATTCATCCTAGCGGTGAACAGTCCCTTCCCTTCCTCAGAGTACAGGCGATAAATGAACTCCGTGTTGTAATTATCGTTCGCTTTCTCGTTCCTAAGTATGAGACCGCGCTGGATGCCTCCCGTCATCTTCGAGGCCATGTGGTATACGTCTTGTTGGAGATCCTTGATGGAGAACTTCTCTTCGTAGATGTACGCTGCGTCCGCGCCGCCGGCCAGCCCTGAAAGAGACATAGACAATATAGAGTTGGAACCATAGACAAGGAAGTAAACGAGTAAGAAATAGAAAGAACGTACCTGCCAAAGTCGCTAGGTAACCACAGTAGCCACCCATGGTTTCGATGACGAACACGCGGCGTTTTGTTCCCTGAACAGAAAATTCAAATAATTATACTTAATTAGATCGTTTGTAGTTAACGGTACCTCTGTGTGACTATATTATTATATATACAAAAAAAAACTATAATTTGTATTTTTTTAGTACACCTTTTAGACCCTTAACACACTGCGACTTTGAGTAGCGAAGCAGTCGCGATACCAACGCGCGTTAGCATTGATACAGTCGCAAAATGTCAACCTTTACACACTGCGCTACTTTTAGCATCGATACAGTCGCAATGCAGAAGCTGGAAATTGTCAAATTACGTACTGAATTTTGGCGACTGCATCGATGCTAATTTAAATCTGTTTTTGCGCACCTGTGTTAGGAAGGCAAAGGGAAGCGCTTTCTACCGACCGGGTGTTATGGCCGGGGACCAAGGTCCGATGATCACCGTCTTAGTTTATTCATATGTAGTTAGTCCGCTCTAAATCTTTAACATCGCGCTTCAGTTTCCATACTTCGACTATAGCGCCATCTAGTCGCGTCGAGCCAAGTCAGCGTGTTGCATTGAAATGCAGTGACAGTGTTTGAGCATAGATGTCGCTACATGTTCATTGCATGAGTCGAGATGCTGAAGCGCGTTTTAAAATCGCGCGACTGCATCGATGCTAAAAGTCGCAGTATGTCTTAGGTCGGCTCTGTTTCGGTATATTGGTTGCGTTCGTTATTTATTTCACGTCAATATGAGAAGATACTCATCCTTCTCTATCATGATTATTGGGAATTGTAAACCAAACAGTTTCTTTATGGAAATAACGAGTAAATAGACTTGTCACCAGGTGGCGTTTTTGTGTTCTCTATTGTTTTATATGTTGTCATGTTGATTTTGCTTTGTGTAAATATATCTTTAATTTTGTGTTCAATCCTGGTTTCTTTTGCCCATAATCCATCAATGATCATCATCATTATCAGCCAAAGGACATCCACTGCTGAACATATGCCTCCCCCACGGCTTTCCACAGCGACCGATCACTGACGGTCTGCATCCAGCGTGATCCTGCGATCTTTATAAGGTCGTCTGTCCATCTTATTAGTGGACGTCCTACGCTGCGTCTTCGGTCAAAGGGTCTCCGATCTAGAACTTTCCTGCCCCAAGAGCCATCAGTTCTTCGCGCTATGTGCCCTGCCCATTGCCACTTCAGCTTACTGATTCTCAAGGCTATGCCCGTTACCTTAGTTCTTCTACGTATCGCCTCATTTCTGATTCGATCCCGTAGAGGAACACCCAGCATAGCCCTTTCTTCTCTATGGAGTCGTTCATATTTACTGCTGCCGTAATTCAATCTGTTCCACACGGTATCAATATTCTGTCATGTCTGCAATAACCTGTTACAAGGCTAGACACTCACCTGTGCGGACTGTCGGATCCGGTCGCAAATCTCTGTGATCTCGTTGAGAGCAGTATCAGCGCCGAGCGAGAAGTCCGTCCCGGGCACGTTGTTGCTGATCGTCGAAGGGATCACCACGAGCGGCAGGCAGAACTCGGGGAACTGGGACCGCGACTCGTACAGTTCTAGCCCAGCTTGGTAAGCCTGATGGTGGGAGAGAATAAAATGTTTTTTAACACACTTGCTCAAAATGACGTTTTTATTCCACCGATTTTTGGCACATAATCATAGATATTAAACACGCGTGCTTTTTCTGTACATTATTGCACTAGTGCCTTTTGTTTATTAACCCGACCAATTTACATTTGTACCCTAGTACCAAGTAGTAAGTAAGAAGATGAAGCGATATAATTTAGTCGGGTTATAACTTACACAACAAACAGTATTTATGCGAAAAATTACAGTATGTACATATTTATTTCAATAAATGGTAAATCCAGCTTTATTACTAAAAATAACTCAAATTCATTTAAAAATAATTATTACATTTTTATTCTTGGCTGTTGGCCGATTTAGTTCGCGCCTTAACCTTGCGCGCGCATCAGTTTCGCGGTAAGAAAAAAAAAACAACGCGCCATTTTTCGTAAATAGTTGGCGGCTGTGGTGTGACGAAGTTTGGATTAATGGCAAGTGTGTTGAAAAACGTCGTATGAAACACGTGTGCCTGTGACCATAATATACGCGGCTTTCTTATGGTGCACTCGCTTTCGCTCGTGCGCACACAATATAGCCTTGTATATAATGGTCACCTTAGCACACTTGTATCATAATGTACTATTAGTTTACATGGACGATAGCGCGTCGAGATTAACACTGCTGTATCTTAAGCGGTTGTAATAAGAATTATTTTGCGACAAAAATGTATGTCTGTGGCGACTGTATATAATATATCATATGATATTACAGAAAGGGGATATTTCATGATATCTTGAAAAAAGGCGTATGGAATTTGTGGCTCACTTTTCGGTCCGGCGGTTTTAATTTTGTTCGAAAGTAGCGGCCAGTAATAAAACCTTAAACAATCGATTCCTTGCATTTTTTGATTAATAAAATATTTTATGAAAAAATCTCCCAAACCGTCACGTTTAGCCATAGCATGTAAAGGATGCTCAAATTTTGGTTTTACAGAAATTTTAATTCGAAATCCTGAAGTTTTTACGTTTTCTGTGGTTTTACCAAATGTATTGATCAGTCGAGGCCGTCATTTCGTAAAAAAATAAACAAGTTAGTCACGCTCCATAATGAAAATTCCAAAGTCCATCCCTTTCACTTTGTGTCAATATCTCAGAAACGCATCATTTCCCAGGTATGACAAAAAATATTGTATAAATGGGGGGGATTCTTTTGTTTCCGAATTCATAAAGTGTTTGATAGGAAGGATCCATGAAGGTAAGAAGATAAAATGGTGCAAGAACTACAGAACTCACATAACAACATAATGATAAGAATAAAGTGAATTATTTTTGGCTAGAACCTAGACAGTTTAGGTAGAGTATATTTAATCATACAACAATGAATATCTATCTCAAAGCATTCACAGATGACTTACCTCAAACCCTCCAATGATGAGCAGCCCCTGAATATTAAACTGCTTGATGCGCGCGGCGATGTCTGCCTTCTTGTCTCCCGGCAGGGTACGCTTGGTGCCGAGAAAAGCGCCTCCTTGACCCACCCAGCCGGTCACATCTGACCTGGATACCAGATTTATATTTTATCATCTGTGGTGAAACGTTATCACCAAACAAACATAGTGATAAACATACATCGGTACATCAAAAACTTTGCGAGTTGACCAACTTGTTAAAGATCGGCCGCTCAAAAAATGCTGTGATCAAGTTCCAATTTTCACAGACAATTCATCGAAATATAAACAAGTCCGGAAGTTTGACATTATTTCCGTACTATATTTTCTGTCAAAATTGAAAACTTCTTAAAAGCATGCTTAAGGGACGCGCTTGACCGTTTCTGTATTGGGTCCTCGAGGCGTCGTTTCTGTACCGGTGGGGTTCACTGTTGATGTACAGTTCGGCGAGGCTCTCTATAATTTTTCATGTTGCACCACGCAGGTCATGCAGGTCAAATTAGAACGACATTCCTACAGCATAGGTGATAATTGGTTGAATTTCGAAGACAAGGTTTTTTTTTCAAGTAAGCATGACTTCAAGACCGGTTACAACAAGAAATGTAAACGTTCCACCAACAGCATGGACGCGATTTTTTTTTAATTAGAAATCAAAATCGTTCACTGAAGTGTAATGAGTGATATAATTCAGTAAAGGCGGGCGGGTATACCTATTATTTATCTAGTTCATTTTGCTCAGTAGATCTAATATCACAATATCACTCACGACTTCACTTTCATTCAGCTCAATTATTAATGTTGTATCGTGTACGCATCTACTCTTATGATTACAAAACAGCTGTTTGTCAAAATTGCAACCAGTAATTACAAAGAAGAAAAAACACCTCAATGATAAATTTATTTAACAATAGTAAATACTAAGTCTTATTGTAAAGACGTTAAAGATCATTTTTGTTTGCGCTATTTAAAACATTAATCTCGCGCGAAACTCACGTGATTCGAGCCGTGCAACTGTTTCGCTCATTAACTACGAGTATATCCGACTACCCGACTCTAGTAGTTAGTCTCGTTCTATCACGTCAAACATTAAGCTAATCTCTGAAATTATTTAGTAAGTAAGTATTAAAAGTCCAATTTGACGAAGTTGCCACTGATCAGACTCTCGAAACCGTCGTCGAAGCCCAGCACTGTGACACCTATTATTCTATTCTGAAAAGTTTCTTCTATTCGGAAGTGCGCACGGCTGCATTCATATCACAACCAACGTGAAACTATAAACAGTAGAACACGGCTATTACCAGTCCATCTGGACGATGTTGCCGCTGATCAGCCCCTCGATGCCGTCGTGGATGCCCAGCACCGTGTCGCCGCGGTAGATGCAGTTCCTCACGAAAGAACGCACGGCCGCGTTCATACCGCAAGCGGGGGCGCCCACGTGCATCACAGCTAGTGTGTAACCTTCCTAAAATGAGAGAAATTTATGTCAATTGCAGTTTTCTCTGGTGGAAAAACAGTCTCACGCAAATATGAACAATCAATGTTGGAACTGCACTGCTATTTTTATGTTTTGTAAAAAGTGTAATATGCAGCTTTTAAAGCTTTAGCTATAGCTTTAAAAGCTGCATATATCATACACTTTATATGTATACGCATATACGAATCTAGCTCTTTATGTGCAACGAGAAAGCGACATGAAACAATATTATATCGTGATATCTAAACTTATCGTAAGAAATCACTTATAGCAATTTAAAAAATACTGCCAAAAGATGTTAATCACAAAGTAAGTTACATATGACATGAATTTATTATGTAAGTAGCTATTCTACCTTCATATCACTTACTTATTTTATTTAACTTTTATTCAAAGTTTTGAGTGTCATCATAAAACTGATAATTTTCCAGAATAAATAAATTGTTACACCCATTTCAATCAAAGAATCTTACAGAGGGCTTTCCAGACGCGTCGAAAGCTTCCTTCGGCGGTTTCAATCGCGTGAGCATCTTGTACGTCTCCAAGTTGCGCGCAAAGCTGCGCCCGCGCAGTTGCACCGCCAGATCCCAATTCCTGTCTGCCATGGCCTATAATTAACACTAATTATTATGAACATAGGAGTAAATTATACATTTAAGAGTGTACACTTTATACAATTTAAAGTTGGTTATATGAAGGACACAGAGACATATATTGAGACTTGTCAGTGACGTCAATTCTTGTGACCCCATTTTAGCTATGGAATGACACCTGTTAATGAATTAGCATTTTGTCTCTATATTCTTATACTACTCTTTTTATGCTTCTGTATTTCGATCAAATAAAAAAGAATATCGCTGACACGTAGATTTTTTGTGATATAACCAATATTTTTTTAATTTACGTACAAGGTAATCGATTAGTGTGTTACGTTTTTTATTAATAATGTGTTATATATTTTGCGTGTATTTAAATCTTTTTACAGCTCAAGGCAAAAAGATACCATTGTCCATCCATCCATCGTATATTATAACTTATCTTTTTGACTGATAATTTTGTAGCAAATAGGTGGAAAATCAGTCGTAAAACAAGAACAAGTAAGATACAATTCATATAAATAAATATAGTAAAAGCGAAAAATTTGCATGAGGTTTTCATCAACAAAATAAAGTGATGATTTATTACGGCTATACCTTTTATTCGGACGTACACGATTTTAAGTTAAGGTTTTGTCAATTACTATATTTGGAGTTCCGTTATATTGGTTATATAAATATTTTTTGAGTTTTTAATATGAAAAGAAAATTACAAATCACCAAGATGGATCAAAATTAATATGAATATTGAATAAACATTGTTGTAATGGTTTGGAATGTTTTTAACACTCACAGTGTCATATTTTATATTCATAAAGATGAAATATGACTTTTGGTCCGGTCAGCCACCACAAAGGTTGCTAGTTCAAGTCCCGCCCGTGCGCAAATTTTTGGTTTCTTATTTCATCTTTATGAAAACATTGTTCTGTTATATTTAGGCAACAATATCAAAATTGTATTCTACTGACTGTAAAATAACTATCGTCCTTGGAATGAAGTATACGTGATTTGGAAGAATGCGTCATGTCAAAAAATATATCAGTGATCATCATAAAAAAATACTATAGCAACAATGTTGAGCTTAAGAATAAATGTTATACCTGCGCGACAGCCTTAGTCCTCCTCACGCACTCCATGAGAGGCAACCTGACCGCCTGGTTCCCGTCCAAGGACACCACGCAGGGCTCCGTGTCTGGAGTCGCCTCCATCAAAGCCATCACCGCTTCCGCACCCATGCGACAACCCTACATGACGGTGGTAGATTTCGTTAGAAAGGAATATCATTTGATATTGTTGTTTGCTTGCTTAGACAATCGAATCTTAAAGAAAAGGCGCATATCTATTTCGTTAGGTAAACAAGAAATGCACTAGCAGACAAGAGTTGCAATTTAGTTAATTTTTGCAAGTAAAATGACGTATAACTAATGATCGGATATTATGGCGTTGGCTATTATGGAATGCACTTTTTAATCGAGAAAATCAGGATTGCAGAATTGACAAAGTCAGTTTTTATATTTAGAATCAAATTTGATGTAGGTATATTCACCTATTTTAAAGTGTTGGTTAGTATTGAATGCACTTTAAAATAGAAAAAATCCCGGGATTTCTAAATCGACCAATCTTTTTATTATAGAACGAAATCGGGTGTACTACTGTGTATGCAAATACTGACTACTGCTTTTCTTACACTCAACATACTTATAAATCAATTGATAGCTAAAAAATAACTTCAAATAGATACATACACATTAATAATATATCATCCCGGAGTCCTGTTTTTTTATGTAACAGACTAGTTTCACATTTTCTGGAATCCTGGGATTTAGGACTACAATGTTTTCAAGTCATGTGTCACACATAATTACACACGAGTATCACTTCCTAGGGTTTCAGGGTTTTGCTGTGACAATGGAATACATTTTAAATTCTGGCAAAAGGGGTCTGACTTCTATGTGCAAAGCCACATACTCGTGATATCCATACAAAAAATCATATCGGTTGTTTAATGGATTACTTACAAAAATGTCGGATGATTTATTTGAGAAAAGAGTATTATGAAGAGGAATTTAAATCATTTAAAAATTAAAAGTTTTTTTTCAATTTTAAAAGTTTTTTGTCAATAAAAAATAATCTTAAAAACGATCTTCTATTTATAAAACTAATTACTGTGATTTTTGTTAATGTTCAAACAAAAATAAAATTAAATGAACTCGTTTTAGGGTTCCGTAGCCGAATGGCAAAAAACGGAACCCTTATAGTTTCTTCAAGTCTGTCCGTCTGTCTGTCTGTCTGTCTGTCCGTCTGTATGTCACAGCCATTTTATTCTGTAACTATAAGCATCACACTGTTGAAATTTGGTAGGAACATGTATCTTGTTAACCGCTTTACTATTCTTATACAAAAAAAAAAAATAATGATATTGAAGGGGGCTCCCATACATGAAACTAAAACCAAAAGATATGTTTTAGTCAAAACTATGCGTGTCGGGTATCTATAGATAGGTATTTTAAAATGAAATGAAGGTTCCTAAAACCATCTTCTCTAAAAGTCAAACGTTTGCGAGATAAACGCTTCCAAAGTGGAAAAATGGGCGTCCCTCCCCCCTTTAACTTCTAAACTAAGCTAGTGTTAATTTTGACAAAATATATAATGTAGAACTTAACACATAATTTCAACGAAAATTGGTTTGGACGAGATCGAAATAGTAGTTTTTAAGATATAGCACATTTTCAACAACCGCAAACATAACTTTGTTTTTCATACAAACACTATGAAAAACAAAGTTATATTTGCTGTCAACAAAATATTGTGGTATTTTAGGTTAGTGGAAGTAAGTGGATCCCTTATTCAGTTAAAGTTGGCACGGAACCCTCAGTGGGAGAGTCCGACTCGCACTTAGCCGGTTTTTTAATTTCTGAAAAACTGGTCGAAACCGCATTAGTCATATTTTTTTAATCGTGATTAACGATTAATGATTACGACTAATAATCGTAATCGTCTAGATTTTGATTACGATTAATTAATTTTAATCGTTAATCACGATTAACTTTTTAATCGTTAATTTTTAATCGTTAATCAAATTAACTTTTTGCCAACACTGTCACGCAGTGATTCACACCGAACACACGTCAATAGCTACAATCTACTTTGTGATACGCGTATAGACTTCAGGTAAATAAATGATCCAATATCCAATCTCATGACTTACACTAAACTCCGTTTGTCTTGGCTAGTTCAATAATGTAAACAATCTTTTCATAACTTTTAAATTCATATCAGTGAATTAAATTAATAAACTATTTGATTTAATAAGATCAGTAAAAAACGTTGAATTATCCATGTAAGTTGTGAGTTTTGTGTTTAACTCCTTTTAAAATTAATCATTTCATTAAAAAGAAATGCCACGATTGTTAACAATGTTCGACTTTCAAATAAAAACGGACTGTAAAAGTAGTTTAGAATCAGAAATATCTCACCAGAATCCTGTCGAAGGCCGAAGGGGACCCGCCTCGCTGCACGTGCCCCAGCACGGTGATGCGCGTGTCCTGCTGAAGATTGTCCACCACCACCTTTTTCACGAGCTCCGCCGTGATCGGCTTACCTTCCCGGTCGATCGCGCCCTCGGCCACGATGATTATGTTCAAACGCTGACCTGACTTCCTTTCCTACATACAAAAATATAGATAAAAAACATGTTAAAAAAAACAAGCAAAGTTGATACAACGCAAACACTGCTATTCATACTTCACAAACTGAGGACGTCACAATGACTCAGTGCAATTTAAATATTTACAAATACATACAATAAACAATCAAAGCACTTTTGCACGCCAGAAACACATTGTTATCGTAAAGTAAGTAAATAGTAAATAGGTCAGTTTATAAACCATGAAAACACCAAAGCAGATCAAAAGTGCAAAAGCATGTTTCCTATAGCTATACTGGAGTTTTCCCTTCCGTTATCCGTATACCGTATTACTCTTATTGCAGTAGCATTATTAAGCAGTTAAGAAATTAGCTGTGATAAATAGCTGAATCAACACACAATCAAAGCAATTAAATTTTATTGAAGTAAAGTATCAAGTGGCAGAGTCGTAACTTTTTTCAATATGACATCAGGATATTTTAAGTAGTGTAATTGAACAAAGCCATTACTCAAATGATCTCAATGAAATGAATAACCCAGGCGAGAGCAACCGTAGCGCGGGTTTTACATTATACGTTGTTCGAACATTTCAAAGGCATAGTATTTACGCGTAACTAGTTAGTACCATTATAAGATCAAATAAGAAATCAACCATGGCGTGGAATTCGATCTCCGAGTTGTGTTTTCGAGACCCATCCGTGTGCAATTTTTGATTTCTTATTTATCTTATAATAATAGTACCAAAAAACACTGTGAGTGTCAAACATTATAAACAATTATTTAGTATCATATTGAAACAGTGTCGAATCTGATTTTCATGAAAATTAGTAATTAAAGTGCTGTAGAAAATTTCAAGACTTGAGCCCGACTACGTGATTGAGTTAAATGCTTAGCTCATTACAAGATTGTGTGCTGTATTTCAGTGCCGCTCAATTAAACCTTCATACCTGTTGCAATCGTTTGCAAAGCTTTTCAACCCAATTATTGGGAACAGGGTCCTCAGGAATGAACACTTGGTCCGCCTCTGACGACAGAGCGGCTACTAATGCCAGATAACTGCAACAAGCAGTTCCCGGTGACAAATGATCATGCATGAACCCAGTAATCATGGCGGTGATGAACAATTTTGGTGCCAACAATTCTGACATGAACAATTTCAAGGCCGAGTAGTAGAATAAATGAAAACTTCCAATCCAAAGAAGTGAAATGACATTAAAGTGAATCCTGCTCCCATATTATGAACAATAATTTTCCTTGCCTCTTTAATTTTTGCACACATTTTTTGTTCCCAATTGAGGGGCGCTGGGTCTTCGCAAATAAAACTATAAGTAGCATCCGTACAGAGGGAGGTGTAAACTGCAAGAAAACTAAAAGGATATTTGAGTTAGGGAAGAGAACAGGTGCTTCCAAGGTATACTCAACAATTCACAACAACGGGTACATTATGAGGGTAAGGTGCTAATGAAATTTAGCTTGCCTGTTCTAACTTATCACAGAGTTTAGTTTGCCAGTCAACTGAAGGGGGGGCTTCAGGGATAAAGACAAAATCCGCTTCAGATGATAAGGCGGTGACCACAGCAAGATATCTAAAGCAAAATCTTTCATTATTTTACATGATTAATTCTGTTATATTCAGTTGATTTTACAGGACTTTAACTAAACTAAACTTACTACAGCCTCAAAAATGTCAAAAACGCCATTTTCATATTTAAAATAGGTATAACATTCTTTTCTGAACCATTACTTAAAACCTACATTCAATAAATTACATTTTTGGTCTATATACTTATAAACAACACATTTAGTCACATATTAATTATGTATTTTCATTAATAGCACAGTAATGTATGATTTCAGACTTACCCACAATGTCTCCCCATGACCTCCATAATGAAAGTTCTTTGGTGGGAATAAGCTGTGCTTACAATAGCATCAATAGCCTCAATAATACGATGCAAAGCAGAATCTGTTCCTATAGTCATATCCGTGCCGCAAAAATCATTGTCAATGGAACCAACCTGTAATTTAAAAGAAAAGAAAAAATATACATGGTGTCCCAAGAAGGGTGTACCAGCGGGTGACTAGTGGAGGACACCAAGGGCTATCAATCTGACCGTCATCTATGTTTAGCGAAATTAATTAGTTTTTGAGATATTTTGTTTCAAATGAATTTTGTCCTAATTGCGACTTGATCCCGAAAATCCAGTGTAACAGCTCTCATGTGTAATCACAATCTTTGGTATTCTAATATTGTGTCTAATAGTGTATATTTATGATAACAATAATATCATTTAACAGTTTGCCAGAAAGTAAGCTTCTTCTTCTGGTTGGAAAATTTTGCAGTATCATGCTCATTTTGCAAAATAATGTGCTAAAAAGTTTTGGCACTTATCTTCAAAACTGCCTCACTTAGTCGGCTAACAGTTGTGCAAATTTCATACACCTACTTTACCTGCTTGATATTAAAAAACCAAGTGAAACAAAAAAGGAAAAAATACATAAGTTTTTTGGACCAATTATATGACATGAAAATAATCATTAGTTATCTTTTGTTTTACGTTATATGATGTTATAAGTCTCGATTATTTATTTCATCAAATGAACAAAAATATTCTTAAGAATTTACTCTGCAAATCCGGATTGGTTGTTGTGAATTCTGTTCTGTGACCCTTTTAATTCTTCTTCTATAGTCTTCTACTACCAAATACTCAATACTAACTATAATAGACTACTGAACAATAAAAAAAAAGACAAATCAAAGTGCGTTGGCTTGAGCGTCGAAAACCAAATTTTACCGCGCTTCCTTCGCTTGCGCTTTAATTTATATCATGTTTTTGGTTTAATTATTGTTTATAAAGATGAAATTAGAAACCAAAATATTTGCGCACGGGCGAGACTCAACCGCAAAGTTTTAGTTCTTTATTTCATGTATATGAATATAAAATATGACACTGAGTTTTAAAAACAGTGTAAACCATCAATAATAGTAAACATTAATAACAGTTTTCTGAATTTTGCGTCGGAAATTAAATTTTCGAGCCATCGTCTTTTTTTGTCATTTTTAAAAAAAAACCATAGCTTACTAGCTTACTACAACCTTTTTGTAGAGCTGAATTCGCGTCTGTTTACGCTGGCTTATTAACAAATGACTTGCAATGCGACAGAACACCATACCTACCTACCATAAGAAGAAGGAGAGAAACTATATTGACTAGCATTTCCACAACAGATAGATTAAAGGAGGCCCTTTGCCAGGCCCCCAAGGATACCAGACTTGAACCAATTACAAAGCTGTTTAACTATATAGGTTTTTTTTTAAGATATGTAAAACTAGGATGTTAATGATATTACAAAGATTTTGAATTTTTCAACGAGCAAAAATAGTAGATATTTTGGCTAGCTGTTTTTAGTTTTTACACATATTTTTCTGTATCAAGTCGCCAAAATTGGCTTTTTTTGAACCAGCACATTTATTTCAGTTACATTCATAGTATTCTATTACTTAGCTCTTGTTCTTCTATTGCAAGTTTGGTTGCTGCTTGGCAAAGGCATTTATCATCATCAACCAAATATTAAAAATACTTGGTAAAGATAATTAGTACTAGTATTAAGGTATTCTTCAGCAATAATATTTAAATCAATGTAAAAATACGAGAAATCATTTCAGTTAATAATCAAACTGTAACTTATTATTTTAAGTATGATGCAAGTAACTTGTGCATTAAGTAATAATGCAATATTATTGAGAAAAACATTTTACATGCTGTTTCAGTCAATCATAGTGTAAGTATGGAAAATAATAATTATTAAAACTACTAACCATTCCAGCAATATGCAAAAACTTGTATTTCTCTCTCTGATCTTTGGTAATTTTATTATTCTCGAGTAGCTCATCTAGCAAGCTTGCCCATTCTTGCCGGAACAGGTTAGCTCCAGTAAGTGATCCATCACCACCAATCACAACCAGATTGGTAATACCTCGTGTAACAAGATTGTATGCTGCTTTCAAGCGACCCTCCCTTTTGCTGTAATATTTTATATCAAATTGAAAATCATTTAAAATAATACATATCTACTAATTTGGGATTTATTATTATCTTAAACATGAAATCATAAATAAAGTAAACCAAACCAAGTTTAAGTGAGAAGTCAATGAACTTTTATGTGAGTTGATATTTGTCAACAAATACAACAGCTAGGAGTAATGATGATGCAATAAAAACTTCACCATATGTAAGGATAGACAGAGTGTTAAATTTTAATTTCAAGATCAATATCCTGACAATAAACTATTGTAAATAACTAAATAAATTAGAATTTTCGAAAACTTATTGAATAATAAAAACAAAACATACATGAAGTCCATACAACGTGCAGAACCAATGATGGTGCCGCCTTTATGAATGATAGAGCTCACGGATGACCAGTTAGCTTCCTCAATATTATCTCCGCCATCGACCATACCCTGGTAGCCTTCTCGAATGAAGTAGACCTTGCATCCTAAGTAAATGCCCATTCGCACAACCGATCTGACGGCTGCATTCATTCCCTGGGAGTCTCCTCCACTAGTAAATACAGCCAAACCTTTCCCTTTATGAGAGCCTCGCTCGATAAACCGCTGAGTACTGGAATCCATCGTTGAGGGTTTTTATTTCTTACCTCAACACCTAAAAAGTTGTTAAAGTATTTATAAACGGCAGCAACAAATCAACAGCACATATAATAATAAAGTAACATGAAAGACGAAGTGATCTCTACAGAAGCATTTACCCCATAGTAAAAAGCTTATCTTTATCATACATACCAAAATATTTTTTGAAATCTAAATAATTTGAACCTACTGTGAACTTCACCAAGGTGACCTTGGTGACCTTTCGGCTTTCAAAGACAGGCAAACAAATGTTAATTTTGACAAGTATTTGACAATTGACATACCCATTTTTTTTTTTAATTTACAAGTTTAACGTCCTCGGACAGAGCCATACGGACAATCCTTCATTAATAAATTCAATATTTACACTTAACCCTACAAAACTAAAACTAAACTAGCCTAGCCTAACCTAACTCATTGAAATGCGGGGCTGGGGTACGCATTTCAATGCTCAAGAAGGAAGTTTAGCACGAAAATAACGATCCGAATCAGAGGGCGCGTTCTGCGATCAGAGCACGCTTTACTTTGTTTCCTCCTTTGTCTTCAATAGCAAACATTATTATGATGATTCCAACACAAAATCACAATAATTTACTAGAAAAAACCAATTACTAAAATGAAGAAACAAATTCCAACTTCCTCGTTTCGTTTCCCGCGCTAAACTCAACATACCCATTTTCTACCACGACTAAAGAGAGCTGACTTTTGAATAAAATTACCTCCCGAATTATCTGCCGGTAAAAAGTTCTGCGGTAAACTTTATATACCGGTACAACAAAATTAATTAAACCAATTTTTCTTGTTTATTGCATTGCGTGTGCATATTAGTATATTAGTAAGTATATTGATGGATTTCTTTTAACTCCATAATTGATTATAATAGCAGACTTAAGGCTTTTGGAAATTGGATTTTGGATGGATGGTGTAGTGATGGCTTAATAAAGGTGATGGTGAGGTTGAGGAAGGAGGGAAGCTACCATAAAGAAAAGAGATAATAAAACTAGTAAAAATGTAGTGTAGTAGTTTGAGTCACAGCAACGTTGGCAACATTTGATTGACTTTAGTAGTTTTTGTAGCACTGAATGAATCGCAAACACCGTTTTTATATTTACAAAACAAGTAATTTATTTAACCCCTACATAAATTAAGTTTTATTGATGTGATTGTGTTGAAAATACTTTTGTTTTTGTTAATGTTTTAGTGTGCAATATTACTACCTTTCTGAAGTACAAGTAACCAAACAAAATGTCTGCTGAATCTGATATGGAATATTCTGACAACGATGGCGATGATTACGACTACTATGGCGAACAGGATGATTGTGATATGGAGACAGTGGATCGTAGTAAATCTGACCCAGAATATTTTCTATATTCCTGCCTCAAAGTGGAAGAGGTAGAAAAGCTGCTGAATGAATCGATCGAATTGCTCAGCAATAGCCTTCAAGTTACGCCTTCACTTGCCAAGGTTTGCTAAATGAACATCTAAATAACATGCTGAATTTGTTTTAAATGTAAACTTTTATGAATTTAATGTACTTTCTAGGTAATGCTACATGCATATGAATGGAATGCTCAAGAGATAATAAATAAGTATAAGGAAAATGCGAACGAAGTGTTGGTATACAGTCGCGTGAAGCCACGGGTGGCCTCGCTGTCGCAGGCCAGCACGAGTCGCGCCGTCTGTGCCGTGTGTGCAAACACCCCTCCTATCCATAAATATAGTGCTTTGGCTTGTGGACATTATTTTTGCAATGATTGTTGGGCTATGCACTTTGAAGTACAAATTATGCAAGGTGAGCAATAAATGTATACAACTTGTTATGATCTGATATTATCATAATACAACTGATATAAAGGCTATTGAAAAATATCATAAATGGCAACCCATTTTCTAGGTGTATCCAATACTATTATGTGTATGGCACAAGATTGTGAAGTAAGAGCACCTGAAGATTTTGTTATATCCCATGTTCCTAAATCAACTCTGCGTGAACGCTACCAGCAATTTATGTTTAAGGATCATGTGAAATCACATCCCCAACTAAGATTTTGTCCTGGACCTAACTGTCAGGTAAGGCAATTAGTCTGCTGTACCAAGTAAAATATTCTATGAGTGTTTGAATTATTTACAGTGTAAATTCATTACATACCAAAGGAATGTAGGGAACCAAAGAAATTCAGACCTAATATTTTTTTTAACAAAATATAAAAATACTAGCGGTCCCCCGCGACTTCGTCCGCGCGTTTTGAGTTTGCTCCCTCCCCTCCCGTCGCAGCGTGATGTTTTATATCCTAAAGCCTTTCTCAATAAATAAGCTATCTAACACAGAAATATTTTTTCAAATCGGTCCAGCAGTTCCTGAGATAAGCGCATTCAAACCAACAAACTCTTCAGCTTAAAATATAATTAGCGCAAGCGCACATTGTACTTAAGCTGCGAACATTATTTTGGTGCGGAGTTATGTTAAAACTGTGATAGCTCCTAAGATATTTATTGGAATCAAATGATATAAAGGGCAACTTTGTTTTAAATGAAATGCTCGTGATGATGAATGTATTTATTTGGATAAGAATAAATACCTGTGTGTATAATCCACCTCTAAAAATGATGCATTATTTTTTTACAAATTTATTAACATAAAAAAGGTTGTAGTAAGTCAACCATAAAAGATAGACTTATGCTGTCGCGGACTTTATTATAGAACTCTTAATGCTGAACAATCTTGTCATACATGATTTTTGTGTAACTTTAGTGGTTTCCGCAGCGTACGCAGCGGAAGCTCTCAAAAGGAATATCTTTCTCCCGTTTTCGCAACATTTTTCATTGCTGCTGTGGTCTTGTGAGTCGTATCTTTATGTTATATAGCTTAAAGCCTTCCTCGATAAATGGACTATCCAACATAAAAATAATTTTTCAAATCGCGCCAGTAGTTTCTGAGATTAGCGCGTTCAAACAAACAAACTCTTCAGCTTTATAATATTAGTATAGATTTATGTAATAAAATAAAGTCTTTGGAATATTAATTTTATCTAGTCTTATTCTGCAATTATAATCAGATCAAACCTGAAAATGACTGCCTAATAAACTGGATCAGCCCTCTATAGATTAAAAAATGTATATTTTTAATTGTAAATTACTATTGTAGTGGGTCTTCCGAGCTTGGGTGCGTGAAGGTGCACGCCGCGTAGAGTGCCGCGGCTGTGAATTGATTACATGCTTCTCATGTGGAGCTCCTCACCACGCTCCTACTGATTGCTCCACTATTAGGCGCTGGTTGACAAAATGTGCTGATGATTCAGAGACTGCAAACTATATTAGTGCTCACACAAAGGTATTACTGTAGTGAAAATCATCTGTTTGCCTGTATATGATTCATATGAAAAACGAAATATTTAATAGTTTTAATTTTTGCAGGATTGCCCTAAATGTCAGATATGTATAGAAAAAAATGGTGGGTGTAATCATATGCAATGTGGAGCCTGTAGATTTGATTTCTGCTGGGTATGTTTGGGTGACTGGAAAGCTCATGGCTCTGAATATTACGAATGCAGTCGTTATAAAGAAGATCCTAATTTGGCAAATGACAGTCAGCATGCTCAAGTAAGTCTTTGTAATGATCTTTGCTTGCAGTGGGTATTGTTTCATTGCTTTAGTATAAATTATTTTTTGCAGGCACGGGAAGCACTGAAGAAGTATTTGCATTATTATGAAAGATGGGAAAATCATGCAAGATCTCTAAAGTTGGAGGAACAAACTCTAGCTAGTCTCAAAAGTCGCATTAATCAAAAGGTAGATTAATCTGTTTCAATGCATAATCCACCTACTTAAAAGTTATTGTTGGCTTCATATTCTGATTTTCCACACTTTCAGGTAATGGCGGGAGAGGGAACTTGGATTGACTGGCAGTACCTTTGGGACGCAGCAAGGCTTTTGAAGCGCTGTCGATACACTCTTCAGTACACATATCCATTTGCATATTACATGGAAGTTGGTCCAAGAAAAGAACTTTTTGAATACCAACAGGTGTGTTGTTATTTTTATAAACATATTTATTAAAACAATGAAATTATCTACTTATAATTTCTTATCTGCATTATCAGATGTCTTGTAAATGTATCCAAGGTCACAACAATAGCTTTATAAACATTATCTCGTGAGGTTCCGGGTTCGATTCCCGGTCGGGTCAATGTAGAAAACGAACTTTTCTATATTGTCTCAGGTCTGGGTGTTGTGGTACCACCGTTGTTTCCGATTTCCATAACACAAGTGCTTTAGCTACTTAGCTTGGGATCGGAGCAATGTATGTGATGTTGTCAAATATTTATTTATTATTTCTCAATTTCAGGCTCAGCTGGAAGCAGAAATAGAAAATTTGTCGTGGAAAGTCGAAAGAGCAGAAACTACACATAGAGGGGATTTAGAAAATCAAATGGATATTGCTGAAAAGAGACGCACAACACTACTTAAAGATTTTCTAGACTTGAATACAAATTTTGCTTCCAGTAGCAGTAAAGTTTAACTGAACTTGAAACCTCGATACCGCATTTATGACTGTGAGATGTTGTAATCATATATATTAGGATGTTTTACTATTAATAAAGGCAGTATTTATTCAGCATTCAATAGTTTCATTTCACTCTTCGCTTCGAACCTTTATATGGCGACCCTGCCAAAGCGTATCTTCTTGCGCGAGTGCAACTAACACCGGCGTGCCAAATATGGACTCACAGGCGTAATCATCGGCATCAAAACTTAATAAAGATGGAGTACAGACATACTCGGATTGTTCGTGATATCACTTGTGTACTACGAAAGAAGAAAAATGGGGAAAACGCAGTCTAAAGAAGAAGTTATTATTGCGCAAAATGCAGCTGGCGGCTCGAATAATGCGGATATTCATCAGCTCCAAAACCATCTAACTACCAGCAACATCTTGATGCTTCTTATAGTGCTATGTGTGGCACTCATCGTCCTTTACATGATATTTCGGATTTACCGAAAATGTCACTTGCGATGGATTCGTCAGGAGTTCCAGCACAACAGTAGCAGAGGTTCATTTTTCCGACGCCGATACATACACCCAGAGCATCCCCAGGTTGACGAAAGTAAAGTGTGAGTGAATAGTGTTAGATGCCAGACAATTCAGTGTTCGTTCTTTTAATTACGTGTTACTAGAGAAATGTAATGTGTCAAGCGGAAAAGTAATCGAGAACGGTACCTAAAAATTAATTATGGACAGTAAGTTTTATAAAATATATAAAGAATAATCACTACTGGAGACGTATCATCAGGTATGACATATTGTTGTTTTTTATTGTATTTTGTTGACTGTGTTTATGGCAGAATCTTTGAAGGTTTTATATGGAGATTTATTAGCTATAAGAACATATTTGATTAAAATCGGTCCATTTAGGAGAAAGGGCGACATTTTAAATAAAAAGCTCAGTGAAGCAAACTCAATTGTTGAGCAATATAATAAATATTTGGAAAATATTAGTAGGGTTGAGACAATAAATAAGGAAGAGGATACTTTAATTAATAAATATTGTGATAAGTTTAATTTATTATATACAGAAATTTGTAAGTTGTGTCAGCAAAGCGAGACTTTAAATTTCACAAATATGGAGACATTTGATTTGAAAGTTGCTTTGAGCTTGTTGCCGGTTATGACGGAAGATTTATCTGTCTTGCGACAATTAATTGATGGCATTGACTATTACAGCTCTATAATTGACGATGAATCGAAGAAGAAGTTGATTAATTTTGTTTTAAAAAACAGAATTTCACAAGGTGCAAAGTTAAAGTTACGTGATACGTATGCAAATATATCAGAACTTTTAAAAGATATGAAACTTATGTTATTACCACAAAAATCAGCGAGTAGTTTGCAGAAGCAATTACTTAACATGAAACAAAATAATATGTCGATTGATGATTTCGGTAAAAAGCTTACCGAAATGTTTGTTGACCTTACGATTTCACAATCCGAAGGGAGCACGGAAAAGTATAATGTTTTGAAAACAGTCAATGAACGACAAGCAATTAGACAATTTAGTGATGGATTACGAAATCGTAGGATCAGCACTATTATATCAGCTCGAAATTTCAGTTCACTAAAAGACGCAGTGCAAGCTGCGATCGACGAGGACATCGCGTCAACGTCGTCTCCAGAAATTATGTCAGTAAGTTATAATCATAATTTCAACCAAAAGCAGGTTTACAGCAACAGAGGATATGGAGCAGGCAACGGCTATCACCGTGGACGTGGCCGTGGCCGCGCCCGGGGCCGCGGTTCCGGTCGTGGTTCACAACCATTCAGGGGCGATAGGCAGTGGACCCAGCAGCCACAAGGGCAGCATAGGGGGTCTCAGTACCAGCCAAACCGAGGTAGAAGTCAAAACCGAGGTAATAATTTCAATAATAATTATTATAGGGGAAGCAGACAATTTAGAGGCCAGATTCGAACGTTAACTAATGATTCACAGGAAAATCAGGCACAGGCCAGTACATCAAGTCAAAACCAAGAGTTGGAAAATGAGTTTTTTCGAGACCAATAATTATATTTTAGCATGTGACTCCAGTTTTTTTATAGAATTTTATTTTAAAAACAATTATGCTTTGAGTTTCCTTTTAGACACAGGTGCTTCCATTTCAGCCATAAAATATAGACATGTTCTCGATTTCGGCGTACCACTACATAGAGACAACATTGTTATAAATGGAATAGGAGGCAAAGTCCAGGCTATCGGATACGTTTATTTACAATTATCACTATCGGATCGAATCATCGATCACAAGTTCTATGTTTTTGATACATTGCCTTGTAAGGCTCATGGAATTATCGGGCAAGACTTTTTAGGCAAACATAGATCGGTCATTGACTTTGAGAACGAGACTTTGTCACTGCGACATGGCTCAACCGAGACAATTTTAAAATTAGTTAATTCGGGAGATTGTCTAATATCGATACCCGCGAGATCGGAATCGATACATTATGTCAATATTAGTTCAACGGAGGATTGTGTCGTATGTTCGAAAGAAATACATGAAGGGATTTTTGTCGCTAGTACATTAGTTACGCCACGGAATGGTCAAATACCCGTAAAAATTTTGAATACTACGACAAAAGATGTAACTCTTTCAAAAATCAATCTTGATATAGAAAGCTCTAAAGACTATAACATATGTGTTTTTGATAAAAATGTGACAAATGCATCGCGAGTCAAGCAGTTATTTTCTCATTTGAATTTATCCAATTTAAACAAGGAAGAAAAAATCAATATAGAAAAGTTGTGTGCTAAATACTCTGACATTTTTTACTTAGAGGGTGATAAATTATCTACTACTGATATCTACACTCATAAAATTGAATTAAAACCAAACACTCAGACAATTTATTCTAAACCATACAGATTACCACATGCTTTGAAAAACGAAATTAAAAGCCAAATTGATAACTTAGTATCAGAGGGAATTGCAGAACCATGTCAAAGTGAATGGTCCAGTCCCATCTTATTAGTACCTAAAAAACAAGACAGTAGTGGAATTAAGAAATGGCGTTTGGTTATAGATTATCGGAAGCTTAATAATGTGATACATGATGACAAGTTTCCTTTGCCGAATATAACAGAAATATTGGACTCTTTATCTGGCTGCATGTATTTTTCACATTTAGACTTACATCAAGGTTATTATAATGTTAATTTGGATCCAAGCAGTCGCAAGTATACAGCGTTTTGTTCCGGTCAATATCAGATGACAAGAATGCCCATGGGACTTAAAACTAGCCCAAGTTCATTTTCCCGCATGATGACTATGGCAATGACAGGATTAACATATGAGAAATGTCTAGTATATCAAGATGATTTGATCTGTTTTAGTAGGGATTTATCGAGTCATATAAGGAACCTTCAGGATATTTTTGAAAGATTACGAAAAGTTAAATTGAAACTTAATCCACTTAAGTGTAATTTTTTGCAAAAAGAAATACTCTATTTAGGTCATGTGGTTTCCTCAGAAGGCATAATTCCAGATCCAAATAAAATAGACGTTGTCAAAAATTACCCAGTTCCTACGAAAACAGATGAGGTCAAGCGGTTCGTAGCATTTGTAAATTACTATCGTAAGTTCATTCCGAATTTTGCCACAAAAGCGTATCCACTTAATTATTTATGCAGGAAAAATGTAACTTTTAATTGGGACGAGGATTGTCAAAAATCATTTGAATTATTAAAACAAAATGTTATTTCGCATCCTGTATTACAGTATCCTGATTTTTCGGAAAATAATCAATTTGTTTTGCAAACCGATGCATCCGGTTACGGTGTCGGGGCAGTTCTGTGCAATAGTGATGGTAGACCTGTAGCTTACGCTAGTCGTAGTTTGAATAAAGCGGAGAAAATGTACCCCACCATTGAAAAGGAATTACTTGCGATTGTTTGGGCCGTTAAACATTTTCGGCCTTATCTATATGGTCGAAGATTTAAAATTCAAACCGACCATAAGCCGCTTATATTTCTATTTGGTATGAAAGACCCATCAAGTAGGTTGTTAAAATTTCGATTGATTATCGAAGAGTATGACTTTGAATTAGAATATATCAAAGGTAAAAATAACTCAGCCGCGGATACTCTTTCACGTATGTTTATGACATCGGACGAGTTAAAAGAGATGAGTCAGTGTTGTATTAATGTTATGACTCGAGGTCAAAAAGCTAGGCAGGCTCGGGATACTATTATTACCAATAACGATTGGCTTGATCACCCAAAAGTTGTGGAAATATATAGTAAACCGAACTTTTTCACGGAATTACGTTTCATTAGCGCTAATGAATTAAATCGATATCGTCACAAGAATGAAATTAGAACCGAGAGCAAATGTTTATGTTTTGTACCTTCAGTTAATACTATTTTTATAAATCCAGCTTCTCGATCGCAACTATCGCCAGGCGAATTTGCGAGAGAGCTGAGTATTTTGTGTAATAAGGTAGATATAAAAGAAATATATTTTATCAAAAATGAGAGTAATAACATTTTTGTTAAGAAGTTAATAAAAGAGGTACATGGTAATAAAATGTGGTCCGGACCAAGAATATGTATTTTAGAAGATGTTAAGAGAATAGAAAATAAAGATGACCAAAAAGTTATTTTAAACGATTTTCATCTTTTGCCCACGAGTGGCCACGCGGGCATCAGACGTATGATAAATAACATTAAAAAATATTACTTTTGGTCAGGTTTAGAGGTAGACGTTACTAACTTCGTTAAAAAATGCGATAAATGTCAAAAACAAAAACACTCATCGCATTACACTAAAGAGCCTATGAGTATTACAACTACGGCAAATACAGCGTTTGAGAAAATATTTCTAGATGTCGTAGGTCCTTTAGATAGAGATTATAATAACTACACGTATATTTTAACCATTCAATGCGAACTTAGCAAATATGTAGAGGCTTATCCTTTGAACTCGAAGAATTCGATAGAAGTAGCTAAGAGTTTTGTGAATAATTTCATCCTTAGGTATGGTATACCAAAAGAAATAGCGACTGACAGGGGAACCGAGTTTCTATCTTCTACAGTTAAAGAGGTATGTAAACTTTTACATATTAATCAATTACAGTCAACAGCGTACCACCACCAGAGTATCGGTGCCTTGGAAAATTCACATAAGCAGTTGGGTAATTATTTACGCATCCATACAGATAACCACCCTGACGCGTGGAGTACCTGGCTTCCGTATTGGTGTTTCTCATATAACACATCGGTACACACAGAGACTAGGTACACCCCGTTTGAGTTAGTCTTTGGTAAAAAATGCACTTTACCATCTAATTTAATATCAGGAAAAATAGAACCTCTATATAATGTCGATAGCTATCCGCTAGAGTTAAAGTATAGACTGCAAACGTCGCAAAATGAGGCAAGAAATAATTTAATTACTAGTAAGGTAAATAGAAAGGTGAAATATGATCGTAACATGAACCCAGTATCATATAGACCCAATGATTTAATATTGTTAAAAAATGAAACCGGTAATAAGCTTCAGAGCATATTTTCAGGTCCATTTAAAGTAATTAAAGATTGTTCACCTAATGTTGAAATAATTAAAGATAAAAAGCCATATTTAGTTCATAAGAATAGAACAAAATTGTATGTTTCTTAATAGCAAAGTATTTAGTAACATGTTGTTAAAATAAAATTACACTAAAATTGTTTACGCATGACTAATTATATTATACGTACTATGTCGTCATTATAAAATGGCATCATGTAATCTTAGTTTTATAAGGGGAAATATTTAAGATAAGCTATTCTAATACTGTTTGTATTTACACGTATCTATTATAATGATAACATAAAATGGGTTAAATGTTTTGATTATTGATGAAAATAAAATAATCTTAGTTTATTTTATTTTTTTGTGTAGGATGGTGATGAGATGTTGTAATCATATATATTAGGATGTTTTACTATTAATAAAGGCAGTATTTATTCAGCATTCAATAGTTTCATTTCACTCTTCGCTTCGAACCTTTATAACTGTAACTAAGGACATCACTCAGCATGTTGTATAAATAATGTACTTGTGTAAAGCTAGTTTTTTGTTCTGCCAAAGTATATTTATTAACATTAAATTTGCAATAAAATAGTGAATAATTTGTGCCGTCTCATTATTTTAAGTATATTTTTATACCATAATTGTTTAAAAAGGGGATAACCATTTCGAAGGGTACTATTATAAAAAATCACGGAGCGATATTCACCCGCCCCGTGTGGTGCCTTGGTTACATATCCCTGTGATCCAGGCGTTTAACATCTCTGCTTGCATTACTATCAGAGAATATCTAATCAAACTGCTAAAGCTACGATACGATTTATTGTTCAGGTTTTGTTTTTTAAATATTTTGGACACCAATCCAATACACACTAGTGCAGACCAGAACAACGGAAATCAGACACAACGGTGGTACCACAACACCCAGACCTGAGGCTATATAGAAATTTTCGATTTCTATACCCGGGAATCGAACCCGGGACTTCGGTGCGGCGACGCCTTGGAACCCAACGTGCTTAGCCACTACCGCCACTACTAGTGTAGTAGCGTAGCGGAGGTCGTGAAAACATAATGTTTAAATTGTAGACAATAAAAAGTAGTTTTTGCCAATCACACCACGAAACTAACCATTACAAGTGCTACGATTGTCTGATATTAATTTATTACTAATTAGCTTAGTAACCGCACAGTCGTCAAAATTAAGCTTCCAAGGTGGATTCATTCATACATTATGAATTATTTACTATTAATTATTTGATAAATTATATCTTACGTACAGAGTAAAATTAACATTAATCATTAATGGGTTCGTTCTGCTGTAGCTGTGGGTTCTATTAGACAAAGGGTTCAATGGAAAGAGACAGAAAAACCTACTAAAAAGTAAGAAAAAACCTCAAAAAATTGGTGTTGAACACAGACAGATTTTATAAAAATCATAAGGAGCCTGAAGTATTTTTATTTCTACTAAAGACAGATTATGATATACTGACAACACTCTTTTCCAAAGACAAGAACGCTATAAAAATTACGTCAAAGGTTTTTTCTAATCAGTGGACCAAAAATGGCTACCACGAATGATTCGAAGGCGCCTGTGCGCCAAGTAAAAAGAGTGCAATTTGGTATTTTATCACCAGATGAAATCGTAAGTGGTTAATTTACTGCTTTCTGGATGTGGCGGATCTTAATTTTGTATGAAAACGGCCCAGATTATTATGAATTCTGTAGTAACAAAATGTGTCAGAGGAAGTAGCACGCATACTGTAGAGCTAGCTTGTGTATTTGATTGTAGTGTTATTTTCCAAGTTAAATATTCTAGTCATAGCCTTAACAAGACGCTAGTTAACAATAGTATTCGTTCCTCGGGAAGGAATAGCTGTTGTTAAAGCTTGGTAGACGTTTCACAATATTGCGTGGTATTTCCTTGTAGTGATAAAGATAATAATGTTATTTTCCAGCGTCGTATGTCAGTCACTGATGGAGGCATCCGCTTCCCCGAAACTATGGAGGGTGGTCGCCCAAAATTGGGTGGCCTTATGGATCCACGACAAGGGGTGATTGATAGGAATTCCAGATGCCAGACTTGTGCTGGAAATATGACTGAGTGTCCTGGACATTTTGGACACATTGATTTAGCTAAACCAGTCTTTCATATTGGTTTCATCACAAAAACAATAAAAATATTGAGATGTGTTTGCTTTTATTGTTCCAAGTTGCTTGTCAGCCCTGTAAGTATTTTTTGTTCTTAATGCTTCAACACCCGAGCGGTTGCAGGCAACCGCATAACAATAGAATTTGCATTGTGTCTCGTTCACATACACTTGAGGGATTAAACATAGAAACATTATATTGGTTACCAATAAGTACATACTTATTAGGATTAGGTCTGAACATTGATTTTTACCTTTATATCAAACACAATTTAAATTCATATTTATTACCATAACTAAGCGACTTTTAATATTTTTTTAGACAAACCCAAAGATAAAAGAAGTTGTTATGAAGTCAAAAGGACAGCCACGAAAAAGATTGACATATGTTTATGACTTATGCAAAGGCAAAAATATTTGTGAAGGTGGTGAAGATATGGATATAGGGAAAGAGGGTGAAGAAGCTAAAAGGGGGACGGGTCATGGAGGTTGTGGTCATTATCAGCCCTCCATCAGAAGGCAGGGTCTCGACCTTACTGCTGAATGGAAACATGCAAATGAAGACACTCAAGAAAAAAAGATTATAATCACTGCAGAAAGAGTATGGGAAATTCTTAAACACATAACAGGTGTGTTGATTTTAGAAAAATGATACAAAAAAATAATGATATTTTTAAAATTACTAAAAAAAAACGTGTATGTCTTTATAAGTTCTTGATTTATTAAAGTGCAGTACCTAAAATAATACAATTTTTCTTTTTGTATGTACACAAATTGTAGATGTTCATTCTGTTGAATTTAGTGTTAAGGGTATTCCCCTATTACTTTCTAGATTATAACTTAAACTTGCTAAAATTCAAATATCTTTACAGATGAAGAATCCTTTATACTGGGTATGGACCCCAAGTTTGCCAGGCCTGACTGGATGATTGTAACAGTGCTCCCAGTTCCACCGCTCTCAGTAAGGCCTGCAGTTGTCATGTTTGGAGCTGCCAAAAATCAGGACGATTTGACACACAAACTAGCTGATATAATCAAATCAAATAATGAATTAATGAGAAATGAACTGTCAGGTGCAGCAGCTCACGTCTTGGCTGAAAATATAAGAATGTTGCAGTTTCATGTTGCCACCTTTGTAGACAATGATATGCCTGGCATGCCTCGGTATGATGATGTATATTTAAGGACTAAGGTTTAGGCAAACAGTTCCAAATGGAATCATGCAATATTTTTTCTTTTTTCAGAGCCATGCAGAAATCTGGTAAACCACTCAAAGCTGTCAAAGCAAGATTAAAAGGAAAAGAAGGCAGAATCAGAGGAAACCTCATGGGAAAACGTGTGGACTTCTCAGCGCGTACTGTAATCACACCCGACCCAAACTTACGAATTGACCAAGTAGGAGTGCCTCGATCTATTGCACAAAACTTAACCTTCCCTGAGTTGGTAACCCCTTTTAATATTGACAGAATGCAAGAGCTTGTAAGGCGCGGCAACGCTCAATACCCTGGCGCCAAATATATTGTTCGAGAAAATGGCGAGAGGGTTGACCTGAGGTTCCACCCTAAGTCATCAGATCTACATTTGCAATATGGATATAAAGTAGAAAGACATTTGAGAGATGATGATCTTGTCATTTTCAATCGTCAACCCACACTCCACAAGATGAGTATGATGGGGCACAGAGTGAAAGTACTGCCCTGGTCCACATTCCGTATGAACCTGAGTTGCACTTCTCCATATAACGCTGATTTTGATGGAGATGAAATGAATCTGCACGTGCCACAGTCTATGGAAACAAGGGCAGAAGTGGAAAACATTCACATAACGCCTAGGCAAATTATAACACCCCAAGCCAATAAACCCGTTATGGGTATTGTACAAGACACATTGACTGCTGTCAGGAAAATGACTAAAAGAGATGTGTTTCTGACCAAAGAACAAGTCATGAATCTTCTCATGTTCTTGCCAACATGGGATGGAAAAATTCCACAACCTTGCATTTTGAAGCCACAGCCTCTCTGGACTGGCAAACAAATATTTACTCTGATCATTCCAGGTAACGTCAACATGATTCGAACTCATTCCACCCATCCAGATGAAGAAGATGACGGGCCATATAAATGGATTTCACCCGGTGACACGAAAGTAGTTGTAGAGCACGGAGAACTACTTATGGGCATTTTATGTAAGAAGTCACTTGGTGCTTCAGCCGGTTCTTTGCTTCACATTTGCATGTTGGAGTTAGGTCACGAAACTGCTGGTCGATTTTATGGTAACATTCAGACTGTAATCAATAACTGGCTGCTTCTGGAAGGACATTCCATAGGTATCGGAGACACCATTGCCGATCCTCAAACCTACTTGGAAATTCAGCGCGCCATTATCAAAGCCAAAGAAGATGTCATAGAAGTCATCCAAAAAGCCCACAACATGGAATTGGAGCCGACCCCTGGTAACACATTGAGGCAGACATTCGAAAATCAAGTGAATCGTATTCTAAACGACGCTCGTGACAAAACTGGTGGTTCAGCTAAGAAATCTCTCACTGAGTATAACAACCTCAAAGCTATGGTGGTAGCGGGCTCCAAAGGGTCCAACATTAATATTTCCCAGGTTATCGCTTGTGTGGGACAACAGAACGTTGAAGGTAAACGTATTCCGTTCGGTTTCCGAAAGAGAACTCTGCCCCACTTCATCAAAGACGACTATGGTCCCGAATCTAGAGGTTTTGTAGAAAACTCGTACCTCGCCGGCTTGACACCATCCGAATTCTATTTTCACGCTATGGGAGGTCGTGAAGGTCTGATCGATACCGCCGTAAAGACTGCCGAAACAGGGTACATCCAACGTCGTCTGATAAAGGCTATGGAGTCAGTAATGGTCCACTACGACGGCACGGTCCGTAACTCCGTCGGACAACTCATTCAATTGAGATACGGCGAGGACGGTCTCGCCGGCGAAACGGTAGAGTTCCAGAATCTGCCTACAGTCAAACTGTCCAATAAAGCTTTCGAAAAGAAATTCAAATTCGACCCGTCAAACGAAAGGTATTTGAAGAGAATTTTCAATGAAGACATCATCAAAGAGCTCACGGAATCCGGCTACGTCATCGCCGATCTGGAGAGCGAATGGGAGCAACTATGCAAAGATCGCGAGGTTTTACGTCAGATCTTCCCCAGTGGCGAATCGAAAGTGGTACTGCCCTGCAACTTCAAGAGAATGATTTGGAACGTGCAAAAGATTTTCCACATCAACATGAGGATGCCCACCGATTTGAGTCCCATCAAAGTTATTCAGGGCGTGAAAGATCTGCTGAAGAAGTGCGTGATCGTGGCAGGCGAGGATCCTCTGTCGAAGCAGGCCAACGAGAACGCCACTCTACTGTTCCAATGCCTGGTACGATCCACTCTCTGCACCAAGTTCGTATCCGAGGAGTACAGGCTGTCGACGGAGGCGTTCGAATGGTTGATCGGAGAGATCGAAACTCGCTTCCAGCAGGCGCAGGTGAACCCGGGCGAGATGGTCGGCGCACTGGCCGCTCAGTCTCTCGGCGAGCCCGCCACTCAGATGACACTCAACACCTTCCACTTCGCCGGTGTGTCGTCCAAGAACGTAACCCTCGGTGTGCCGCGTCTAAAGGAAATCATCAACATATCCAAGAAACCGAAGGCTCCGTCCCTAACCGTTTTCCTGACCGGAGGCGCAGCGAGAGACGCCGAGAAGGCTAAGAACGTTCTCTGCCGGTTAGAACACACGACGTTGCGCAAGGTCACGGCGAACACTGCCATCTACTACGACCCCGACCCACAGAACACGGTCATCGCCGAGGATCAGGAGTTCGTCAACGTTTACTACGAGATGCCCGACTTCGATCCGACCAAGATATCGCCGTGGCTGCTCCGTATCGAATTGGACCGAAAGAGGATGACGGATAAGAAACTGACCATGGAGCAGATCGCCGAGAAGATAAACGCCGGTTTCGGCGATGACTTGAACTGTATCTTCAACGACGATAATGCCGAGAAACTGGTGCTGCGTATCAGGATTATGAACAACGAAGAAAGTAAATTCCAAGATAACGATGAAGAGACTGTCGATAAAATGGAGGACGATATGTTCCTTAGGTGCATCGAAGCAAATATGTTGTCTGACATGACCCTGCAAGGTATAGAGGCCATCGCAAAAGTGTACATGCATCTGCCTCAGACCGAAGCTAAGAAGCGCATAGTTATCACCGAGCAGGGCGAATTCAAAGCTATCGCCGAATGGTTGTTGGAAACTGACGGTACTTCACTGATGAAAGTACTGTCCGAACGTGACGTCGACCCGGTCCGAACGTTCAGTAACGACATTTGCGAAATATTCACGGTACTGGGTATAGAAGCTGTCCGAAAATCCGTTGAGAAGGAAATGAACGCTGTGCTGCAGTTCTACGGTCTATACGTGAACTACCGTCACCTGGCTTTGCTGTGTGACGTCATGACTGCCAAGGGTCATCTCATGGCTATCACCCGTCACGGTATCAACAGGCAAGACACTGGTGCTTTGATGAGATGCTCGTTCGAAGAAACGGTCGACGTGCTATTGGACGCCGCGAGTCATGCCGAAGTGGACCCTATGAGGGGTGTATCTGAGAACATTATTATGGGACAATTGCCGCGGATGGGAACTGGTAAGTGTTTCTTTTATGTTTATTTTATATTAATGGTGCAATTAGCACAAGTTGTTTTGTTTTTTTTATATTAATGGTGTTTTTTTTTTATATTAATGGTGCAATTAGCACAAGACATGGTGTACAAAGATAGACTTAGGTAATGCTAAATTAAATATATTAATTTTGCATTCTCTGTATAACAGAGATGGCAGAAGATGCTGTGAAAACTGTGTAATTCTTTACTGAAACGACTCACGCTGCGTCAAAACGTATCTGCATCATTTGCAACTTGAGATGCGTCGCTCAGGAAGCGTAAATTCCGAAGTTGTCGCTACGACAGACAGAGAGAGAGAGAGAGAGAGAGACCGCCCGCGCTTTGATCAGTTCGCGCTGCTTGCTTTCTCTCTCTGTCTCTCTCTCGCATACTGGCACACCGACTCGCTTAGATGAGAGAGAGGACGCATGACGCAATGTAATTACGTTTCAGTCGTCTTAAGTTTGCGGAAGAACTTTGAGAAAGTTACTGTTGATTCAAATACATAACATTAATCCAATTTATATACACAATATATGAAACGCGAAAAACTTGATTGAATCGACATTCACATTTGCCAACATGAGGCAAACAGAGAGAGAGAGGTTATTTGATAAAGTACTGTGAGGTGGCCGCATCAGATAATAACAGCATAAGACGTATCTTTAGAATAGTATGCATTTACTACCTCCAGCGATACACATGATGATTATGCAGATGAGACAGTGATAGAAAAAAGTTGTTCAAATAGTCACTGTTCCAATTGATGCAGATGCGTTTTAAGGAGTCTCAATGAAAACACACTTTTACCAGCTCTACTGTGAATATAAATAATAGAAGTGATTAAAAAGCAACAACTAAAATTATTAATAACCTACTTAAATAAAATTGTATGCCCATGTTCAGCAAAGGAGGTTCATGATTTGTCCTTTCATAGCCGTTTTCATGTTTTAATATCTCTGCTCCCGTTCGTAGGATGCTTCGATTTGCTTCTCGACGCGGCCAAATGTAAGCACGGCATGGAGATGGGCGGCCTGGGCGTGGGCGTCGCCGGAGGCATGTACTTCGGAGTCGGCACGCCGTCTATGACGCCGCTCATGACGCCCTGGTCTACGCAAAACACGCCTGGATACGGCAGCAGCGTATGGTCTCCTGGTCAAGGTAAATGTCAAATGTTGTTGCCGTCTTCAAAAATTTAGATAATTAATTTAATGTGTATGTTTGTGGATTCTAGGAATTTTATAAAATATTTGAGTGTGTTGATCTAGTTCGGCTTCCAAACATGTGCACAATAAATGTTATTGTTACATATTTTGTATAGTCGACACGTTATCAAGTGAGTCGTCGAGCTAAACATTTCTGTTGTCTATCTCGTTTGGGATTTACGAGCCTGCACGGCTTTATACTTTCACACACATGGCCTAATTTACGAATCAGGTCTCATTACTCAGATGCTAAGATAACGCGCCCTGAAAATTATTCACTTTTGTGATGTCTGGGTTTTACCCTTACCATGAGAGTACTGACAAAACTGAGGTAACTAACCTCACATAAAACTATGACGTCATACATAGTTTCTAATCTACGAGGGTGGGTCAAAAAGTTCGCGGAATGGAAGATAAAAAGTAAAAAATAAAACACAAAATATTTTTTCCTTCTCAATGTATTCCTCCTTAACTCTAATTCATTTGTTAGACCTATCAATTAATTTATTAATACCTTCGAAAAAAATGATTTCTCTTTGTCGTCAAAAAAGGCCGAAATTGCGCTTTCACTTCTTCACCACTGGAAAATTTCTTCCTTTGAAGCTCATTTTTCATTTTTGGGAACAAATGATAATCGCTTGGAGCTAAATCTGGGCTAAATGGAGTATGTTTCAAGATTTCGTAGCCCACTCTTTGAACAGCAGCCATCGCAACTTGCGCCTTGTGCACGGGTGCATTGTCGTGCAAAAGGAGCACAACTTTAGTCAATTTTCCCCGTCTTTTCTCCCTCACAGCATCTCGCAGACGTTTTAATAGTGCAGCATAGTACTCTCCAGTTATAGAAACACCCTTTTCTTCATAATCAATAAGGAGAATTCCCTCTGAATCCCAGAAAACAGTAGCCATGAGTTTTCCAGCCGACGGAGACACTATGAATTTCTTCGGGGGTGGTGTGCCCTTTTTGTGCCACTGCATGGAGTCTTATTTGGACTCAGGCTCATAATGATGAACCCTAGTTTCATCTCCAGTCACAATCCGGTTCAAAACTTCATCCTTTTGTTCACCACAGAGCGCCAAAAACTCGCGACAACACTCAACTCGCCGCTGCTTCTGGTTTGGCGTGAGCATTCTCGGCACGCACCTTGCACACACCTTGACATGCCAAGATGGTCGTGTAGGATGTTAAAAATGGTTGAAGCTGATACTCCAATCATTTCTGCCATCTGCTTCTTCTTTAAACAGGCATCTTCCAATATGATTTTTCGCCGTTTTCTGCCGTGGTTGCCTCGACAGGTCGCCTCGGCCTCGGATCATCTCCTGTTGAATCCCTGCCTTGCTTAATCAGGATGTGCCACTTGTATACCATGGTTTTACCAGGGCAAGAGTCCCCGTAAACAGAAGACCTCTCTTCCAAAATAGTCTGGGGAGATTTTCCTTGCTTGGTAAGGTACTTGATGACTGCGCGAAACTCAATTTTCTCCATGTGGCAAATTTTCTTCCGGGTTGAGTTGTTGATTTATGTGTAGCTCAGTGAATTATGACTTATTTTTTTGAAACTTTGTATTTATACTTTTAATGAGTGTCACAACTAGTGTATGTAGTAAAAAGTTGCCGTTCCCCCCTCCATACCCCTCATTCCGCGAACTTTTTGACCCACCCTCGTATGGTAGAGTAGCAATTTTTATTTGACTACACATTTGGTGCAGTGGTTAGAGCTCCCACAAGGGGCCAATTGTTTGTGATGAGGACTCACATTTGTACCTAATTCATGGATTTTTATATTGTTTTTAAGTATTTATGGGAGATGCCCCTGTCAAATTCGTAAAGAAGGAAGCCAATTCCTTACTTCGAAACCACAGCAATTGGTGTGTTGTCTGGCGCATATTCATTTAGAGATTCAACTAAGCGAGTGCTCGTCGTTTCCAGTGGGCAGCAGCATGACGCCGGGCGGCCCGTCGTTCTCGCCGTCGGGCGCGTCGGACGCGTCGGGGCTGTCGCCCGCGTACAGCGCGTGGTCGCCGCAGCCCGGCTCGCCCGGCTCGCCCGGCCCGCCGCTGTCGCCCTACGCCTCGCCCGCCGGCGCCTCGCCCTCCTACTCGCCCACCAGCCCCGTGTACGCGCCCGCCTCGCCCAGCCTCACGCCCACCTCGCCGCACTACTCGCCCACCAGCCCCTCCTACTCGCCCACCTCGCCCAACTACTCGCCCACCTCGCCGATATACTCGCCCACCTCGCCGAGCTACTCGCCCACGTCGCCCGGATACTCGCCGACGAGCCCGTCGTACTCGCCCACGTCGCCGAGCTACTCGCCGACGTCGCCGAGCTACTCGCCGACGAGTCCGGCGTACTCGCCGACGTCCCCGAGCTACTCGCCGACGAGTCCGTCGTACTCGCCCACGAGCCCGTCGTACTCCCCGACGAGCCCGTCGTACTCGCCGACTTCTCCGTCGTACTCGCCCGCCTCGCCGGGATACTCGCCGTCGTCGCCAAGCTACTCGCCGACGAACCACTACAGTCCGACGTCGCGCAGCTACTCGCCGTCCTCGCCGAACTACACGCCCACCTCGCCCGGCTACTCGCCGACGAGCCCCTCCTATTCACCGACGTCGCCGACGTACTCGCCGACCTCGCCCAGCTACTCGCCGTCGTCCCCCAAGTACTCGCCGACGTCGCCGACGTACTCGCCCATGAGTCCGTCCCTCGCGGGCACGAGCCCGAACTACTCGACGCCGACGAGCCCGCAGTACTCGCCCACCGGCTCGCAGTACTCGCCTACGAGCCCGGCGTACTCGCCGTCGTCGCCGCAGCATCCGGGCAGCACGCGCTACTCGCCGTCCTCGCCGAACTATTCGCCGTCGTCGCCGAACTACTCGCCGTCATCGCCGGGCTACTCGCCGTCATCCACCAAGTACTCGCCCACGTCGCAGACGTACACGCCCACTTCGCCGAACTACTCGCCTTCGTCTCCGGCGTACTCGCCCTCTTCGGCCGGCCCCTCGACTTACTCGCCCAACTCCCCCTCGTACACGCCGACCTCCCCCAACTACGACGATGGCGACGATTAAACCGGCTATCCGTAACAGTGATGAGTTTAGTTTTAAGAAAGTCTTCTTTTAGAAACTTGAAATTTTCTTATAGTATTTTCATTATTTTACAGAAATAGTTACTAGTGGCATTAAGTATTCTGTTTTGATCTAAGATTATTTGGTAGGGGTGGGTTAGGGCCTAACTAAACTACCCACATACATTATTTTAAAATGTAAAGAGTAATTGTAAAAAAATAAAAAGTTCCAAAAATATTTATATTTTTGTTAATTTTTAGACAACGTGATTAGAAAGACGACACGGTCAAATTCATTTGGGTTCTTACCCATGTACTAATTAGTAATGTAAAATTTTATAAATTAAGATTTCTAAGCATTCAAATTATCATTGTCGGAAGATAGGAGCATTGTTAATTTCCTGATACAATTCATCATTTGTAATGTTTCCACATTCAAGTTTGTATTTCATAAAATAATTAAGTTTATCGGAACATAATTATTATAAGTTCATTTTTATATAAGTGTATTTGTAGTAACTTGCGCAAATTGCGCATGTAACTAGGACCGGTGTCGTATTGAAATTACTTCCGTGATGACTGATGAGTATAATGATCTGGACCTGTTGGCAAACCTTTTAAAATATAGGTAGGTTATCAATGTTATGAAAAGTTCAATCCGTTTTTTTTAAATAAATAAACCATTTATTTTTAATTCCATTTGTTATTCGACCCCGTGCATCTTGTTGCTTCTTTGAAGTCTTTGCATAAAGATTTCTCGCGATCCCTTTCGGTTTCATCATTGGCCTTGATGTCCGCCCGAGTGTGGAGACCGAGGCCGAACTCTTAAATGCAAACCAAAATTGCAGTTTCGGACGGGCACTATTTCATTAGTCGTGTGTGTAATTAGTTAAATCTATATTATGATTAGTCAGTGTTAGTCCTTAACGGTAATAGTATTTAGAGCTGTAGAGCTCTATATTTCCTTTGACTACGTCTGCACACTATTGAACTATAGAAACTCGTACCTATGTCAGTCAACATTTTATTTAATTGGTAAAATATTAAGGTTGACTAACATACTGACAGAAGAATCGTGTATTAATTGCGAATAACCAGTAGCCCCCACCGGCAACGCCCCCGTTGGGGGCAACTAGACATTCGTTATGAATAATTATTTTTAAAGAATTCCCAGTTGCCCCCAGTGGGGCGATGTCGATGGGGGCAACTGGGAATAACTCGGATCAAGGTCGTTGGTTTTTGGAACACTGAAAACTAGTTTCCAGTGCGGATGAAGGTTGTTGAAGAGACGTTAAATATCAAGTGGAGCTAAGAGCTTATTTCTTAGATTGAGTATTGTAATGATGGAGGTAAACATCTATCGCGACATTGAATCGCAAGGTTCCTTTGGGCCTGCGCTCTGCGCTGGTTCTTTGTAGTGTTATCTCTTTTTTGTTTTTAAACTGAGACTACGTGTATTCTATTTTTGAACTAACTTTTTAATGTAATGGAAATAAATCTTAAAAATACCACTAATTTGTTTCATTTAATGTTTAATTGTTATGATGATATTTAATATGTAGATATACGTGCCACAAAAAATAATTACAACACATTTTTATTTCGTTTTATCAATTTATTACGAAATCGGTTCTAACAATTATTAAGTTTAGGTATAAGTTATCGTCACAATTAGTAATTTCAATACAAAATGCATTTAAAAAAATGTAAAGTACGCGAACGAACGCTTAAATATTATTTGGAAGATAATTTGCTCCTTGGATAATTATAATTTCTTATGAGCCATAAAAAATAAGGTAAATATTCATTAACTATTCAACGAAATTAAAATTTATAGAACATGAACAAACAATCATTTTGAGCATTTTAGCCAGGGAAAACATCTAAGTACGTAGGTACCTACCTATAATTAATTTCTATCTATCTCAAATTAGGTGTTTTGGCTAAACGTAGGCCAACAATCCGATTTTGTTTAATGAAAGTTTCAAACTATTTACAATCACGCTTATCTTCTATGATTACTATGTTTTGGTAAAAATACAAACTTACATCAACTTATTCACCCGTAACCATAACTATTGCGCTTTTAATTCTCGAACACAGCCATTTTAGTTTCTCTAAATTACTGTTCAAATTATTCTACGTCTTACATAATTTAGGACATACAATGGTATACCTACTCACGCTTATCGCAAATTAAATTGTTAATGATGAGTGACATGAACTTAAGATATTCATGTCTCGTATAAATAGAGATCATTATAATTTGGCCAGAGTGATTTTATTTAACTCACACCATCAGATGTTCAAAAACATTGATTCAAATATGCCGTCACTTCATTTGTTTAGCATTCTTAATTTGCATTTTACGTGTATGTACCAAAAATGACTTAAAAATATTATATTAATATAAATGTGCATTAGATTATTTTGTTAGCTACATAGTTTTATTATTTCCTGTAGTTACTTAATTATGCCGTGACGTGTTATTCATAGCATTTACTATTAAAAAAAAAACTCGTATGGAAGCCTATTTTGAAGCTTTCGAGGAGGTTTATTTCCCTCGATATATCTCGATAATGCGATCCTGGTCAACGTACTCGAAGATGTGAGGTGCGTCCATTAAGATGCCGACCGTTCCCGCTGTGGTGACGATGAAGAAGATGTACAACTGCAGCCTGTCGATTACCATGGCTACGTACTTCCAGTCCTCGCGAGTCTGTAAATATTAAGGTGGATCGTTCATTTTTAGTTAACTTGATCACAATTTGAGATCGGTCAAATCAAACTAAATCCAGAAAATCCCGTGAAAAATGCAAATGAAAAGCATCAAGCTAAGAACCAACACAAAAAGGTAAGTGTAATTACCTGAATGTATAGGTCTTCATTCCTCAAATGTTCTGCAATGAACTCAACAGCCTCCGTTGCCTTAGCTGCTTCGGGCGAAAGCAGCAAAGAATCAGAGCTTTCGGACTCTCGTCTTTCGCCACCAAGACCGAGGCCCCCGAGAGCACCCAGGCCACCTAGGGCGCCAACCTCACCACCTCCACCGGCTGCGCGGTTAATCTTGCAGTTTGGATGGTGAAGATCAGATAGTTCCATCGCCTCCATTTTGCTCTGCTTCGCACCGATAGCACTGGAAATTTTACCAAGGGTAAATAGAAGATTTATTAGATGATTTACAAAGTGATAAGAGTTGAGTATATACTGTATTATACCTTATATGTTTTGGCAGGTCATGGGGTGCGGCTGCGTGTGGTGGAGCGCCCATGCCAGGCATCTCCATCATCCAGCGCAGACGCGTCTTGCGCGGGCGGCGCATCAGCAGGGCCGCGGGCAAATAATGCAGGAAGACACTCCGGATCCACAGAGGCATTCTGAAATACAGAGGTTAGTAAATACCTTTAGTTACATAAATCTTTAGGTGCTTAGAACAAGCTAATTTATAGACAAGTAAAGAAATATATCTTTACCTGTGTGTCCTTGGACCTCTGAAGTTCCAGTTTATGATGATGACCGTAACTAGAATACTGACAGTGTTCATGATGAATGTAAACAGCAGATACTTGGCTATGAGAGGCAGCACGAGCGACGTCGGTGGAAGAATCTTCGACACCAGTAGCAGAAACACAACCAGTGACAGCAAAATGCTGATACCCAAGGTTACCTGGAAGTTATTGAAAAAGTAAGTAACATCTTCATTATAGAGACGTCTTGTATAATTACATTAATACTAAAATATTTTACCTTTTCACCAGCTTCAGCAGGCAGATAGAAGACGAGGACGCAAAGGAACGAGATCAGAACTGTGGGTAGGATCAAGTTCACAGTGTAGAATAAAGTTTTACGGCGGATGATGATGTAGAATGTGATGTCCGTTTCAGTGGGGTGGTTTCCTTCGTAAATATTAAGGTAAGCCGGCACTTCGATGATATCCCATGTTCCTGATTTCCAGTAATCGGAGAGATCTACAAAGTTCTTGTTGTTGTATAGTGCAAGTGACACCTGATCGCCGTTGAAAGTCCACGACCCGAACTTCATAATACAGGTTTGCTGGTCGAATGGGAAGTATGTCACGTCAATGGTGCAGGAACTCTACAAATAAAGGCTTTCAATCAATAAAAATGTCACTTGTAGACTAATAATAAGAAAAGGTATCTAAATAAATAAATACGGTACCTGATAAATAGCAGGAGGAACCCATAGCACTTCTCCGTTCGGGTAAATCAAGACGTTCGATTTATATCGCACCTCATAGTTACCGTCGGCGCTGTAAACAAAATACGCCAGTTATTTATTGGTATGTATGTCCTCTGTTAGTATAAATTTCATTAACTTCCTTTATTTAGCACCTACTTGTTAAACAACACGATGTCCGGTTTCCACACCTTGTCGGGTGGCAGGCGCAGTACGCCGATGCCTCCGTAGTCCGCTTCATCCCACATCAGCTGATAGTCCATCCAAACTAAACGCAGCCATACGTTCGACTTCATGATCTGATTCTTTTCGTTCTGTGATCAGAAATTTGCCTGTTTGTTAATAAAAATACTAAGCAGAATATAAATTACTGGGCATAAAATAGTCATGAGTTGGAAGATTTCTAATCTCTCTGGGCGTAGCCACATAATTTCAGTCACATTACGACTTTCCATACGTAGGTAGATAGTAAACTCTATATTGCACATTGTACAGGCTAGCTACATTTACAGTTTGAACATCAACACCTGTTTGTTTCCAGATAACCAAAAATATTTGGTCTTATCACTTACAGCGATCTCTGCCAGTCAAGATACAACTTTGGCCAGGTAATACCTTCCGACACAAAAGCAAGCTATTGTTGGAAGTTCTTATAAGTTTAACGATACCAAGTTACCGCAGTTATGCAACTACATATTGTTTAGTGTAATTACAGGTAATACCTATAGGCATAAATCGGTAGAGATAGATACGTACGACGTTGATGAGCTGCACAAAGGCTAGGCCAAACCGCACGTCGACTTTCTGGGTCATGTTCTGCACGGGCCGGATGAGTTTGTTGTACCCGCGGAACAGGTCTCGCACCAACCGCTCCTCGTCTTCCGAACACCATCCTGGAACGAGCAAGACCTTTTACATACTGTTTACAAAAAGAAGCTGTGTCTATCTGGTGGTGAAAATTAGCTCAAACTCAACGGTTTACTTGTCTTGTAATAAACTGTAATGACTACCTACTAGCCAATAAATCTAATGGAATCAAAGAAATTGCTAGTGCGTCGAAATGGAACCTTTAATAAAGAAAAACTTATTTCGGCTGTGGAACCGACAACCATTTTTGTTTTGAAAACTTACGTGCGCGATTTAACAAGTTAATAAAGCACCATTGTTTAGGTAAATATGGCAGTTAGTGATACCTAAATTGGGTTTGAAGCTACAGAAAAAGCTCCTGAAAAATTGCTTTTGGCAGAGATGCTGCGGAGAAGGCAGATCAATATGGGAACAAGGAACAGTCACGAGATAAATGACACATCTGCTACTTGTCAAACTGTTAAATTTTATTGAATCATTGCTCAAATTTATTTCTAAACATTTAAAATTGCTTTGCTTACACCAGTTATTCAAAGTAGTCATTTAATAAGTACCAAAGGAAGCATTAAGTCTAAATGCTCGTATACCTACCTAACTCAAATATGTTTTCTAAACATATTAATAGAAAAGATTAATTTTAGACATCATTATAGCCATTAATAACATTGAAATAACTAATCTCTCTCGTATGATTACTGTTGAAGAAAAAAAAACATGTTACGACGAATTTAAACTAATTTATTCTTAAATATATGAGCAGTTAAAACGAAATGCAAATGAAGTGTATGTAGGTAATTCCGCAAATAACGGCAAAGTGAATCATTATCTTGCGTGTTTTATGTACTGTTTATGATCGTGCATATCATACCTGAGTAGAGGATGGTGAGTAGCGCTGCGGCGAGCAGGCAGGCGCGCGACCCGCCCAACATGGCGGAGGCGACTGCCGCACGCAGGCCGCCCGCCCAAGCTGTTCGCCAGGCACTTATGCTAACATCGCTCGAATTTTCTCTAACAGTTTTGGGGCGTACGGTTAATTTTCTCCATATTTTTTAATGTAATTTTTTTCTACATGCTCTGTAATGTTCAATTACATGGAAACAAATTTCAGAAAAAATAAGAGCGTAGCACACCGGTGCAAAATCATTATTGCAAATATTAAAAAGCATAGTATTCACCACGGGCCTAAAAGTGTCTTTGGCTTGGGCAGACTTATACACTCGCTTTATTTACAATTGTATATTACCTCATACGCTGATACTCGGGAGTAAAAAAATTACTGCCTTCGCTTCGCTCGGGCCTTCAATATACAATTCTTACGCTGAAAGACAATATTAACATGCATACTTATTGAAGTTAAGAGCGATCGTTTGTTTGAGTTTTTTTATATAAAGTTTAGTTTCTAATTAAATTTTTGTTTTTATAGTGTTTTGTCACTAAACAACATTGATGACGTCACGCAGCCTACGCGTTAAAGAAAGCGCTTGCAAAATTCAACAGGCTTGCTAATGTGACGGTGGCTGAGTGGTATAGGCATACGCCCGGATTGCGTAAGACACGGGGTTCGATTCCTCGTCTGTCACACAGCCAAAGTTGCTTTTTACAAGTGCAATTTGCAAGTTTAGTTTCCTTGTTCATATTTTGTGCAATAAGCAGTATTAAATAAGTAAAGTAAGTTTTGCCTATTGCTCACTGCTGCTTTAGTTCTACTCGTTTATTTAGTAAGTGGGGAATTTTATTTCAGAAAACACAAAATATTATGTGATGTTTATACCCACAGCACCCTTTGTTTATTACCGTCCATTGTATTGTAGAGCTAAATAATATAGTAGCTCTTTCTTCTACTACTATATCCTTAGCTCATCATTCGTTATATGGAGTGATCGCTTTTAATTATTAACCATTGATTAAGTTTTAAAAATTCAAGATTACGCTATGTCTTAAACAGCACATTACGTTTTGGTTCCTAACTCGAACGATGCCAAGATTGGCTACTGCACCTCCGCGCACTGCACTCCTGCATACGGTCGCCCTCTCCCGTGCTTCGCTCAGCTAAGTGCGCTAATATAGCCAGGCGCTTTCAGGGAGCGTTGTATCGCCAGGAAGTGACTGACCGATACCATACACCACCAAGTCCATAGACCTTTGACTAGACTCGTACCCAATAGTACTCAGTATTCCATAGGCACGTTTACGTATACGCTTAAATGAGCGGACTCGCTGGCTCGTTGGGTAGAATGGGCAATGTTCGCTCTAAGGCGTAAGCACTTTTGAAAGGGATCGCCGGAACAATTATTTATCTGCAGTCCAAAGTCAAAGATGGTTTATAAAGATCTTAGTTTCGTGATAAGGAGGTACATACACTCTGTAATATTGATGATGACGAGTTATTTGTATTTCTTGCTTATTATTATAAGTAACCTTATCGTGATTAAATATGTCTTCGAGAGTAAAATTTCGCAAATGTATATTGAGTAAAATGTAGGTAGTTACAAATTTTAAGTTTTTTTAACGGTGAAAATTTTAATGGGGCTTTAGATTATTAAGAGACTAACCTAGTGCTTCCGTAATATATTTAATAACCATGTTATAAGATTAATAGCGAAAGTTCTTTTGTTATCCAAGTTACTTAAAAAACCATGAATGTGAATTTATGAGAGCAGTTATGTTTTACTTTGCAGTACCTATAGAGGTCCCGTGCCAACTGGGAGCCCAGCTCCGCGGCAGTGCGCATGCGGGCATCCTATGGGAGAGCATCGATTGTCTTCAGCCGTTCGGCTCTCCACCAAACTCTCCGGGAATTATATAGGTCAGGGTTCCTCATTCGCCTTCATCCAAATGCATTGTTCATAAAATAATCTAATTTCAAAGAGAAAATGAGCTTTCTGAATATTTCATTAGCATGAACTCAATTTAACTTCGCAAATTACTTTACCTTCACTTAAAGAGGCCAGGGATAAAGGAATGACGAAGTAAATGACACACAAGTCTAATTTGTTTCATTCGTTTATATTTAATAAACAAAATGCAATTCAGAGTATTAACCCTAACAATTGAACAAATCGTGGAGACAACAGGTCTTCCCATTGTCGAGGAAAAGACGCCACGCATTGTCGGTAACAATTTTAGATGATTTTATTACTGGTTTGTAAGTTTAGTGGTAGTCATACGATGCGCGGCATCCCCGCCCGGGTCGTCACACAACCGCTATCGTGTGGTTGATGAGACAAGACAGAACAACAGTAAATAAAGTCGGTAATGACCGAAAACACCGGCTCATAATCATAGTCGCTCCGCAACTTCCAAAGGACCGCCTACAATTATTGCGACACCTCTAAGACGGAAAACATGATGAGAGCTCTGCGAGGGTACAATTTCCGTACGTGTACCCGCGCAAAAGCTTCGACGATTGACGTTTTCGCTCTAGGAGGTTTACAATGCTTTCGAGAAATAAATGTCGTAATCGTAAACCCTTGCGAAAATGATGCCAGGATTTGTATAGGACCGATCGAACTGAATATTGTGATGAATAGTAGTAACACTTGAGCGGCAGTTCTGATGAATATTTAAGTCTGTGCACGTTGAAACAGGCTTAAACAATAGTATCCACCTGTTTAGCGGTAATGCACTTTTATAACTGTCTCCATTATTAAACATTGTTTGATGCAACTGTAAAATTATACAATTTTGATGACGATAATTAACTTTATGCAGTAATTATAATATGTATAATTAATATGTACACCAGAAAGGATGATTTTAGCCTCAATTAAGTTTTTTATAAACGAGAGAATTGCATAAAGCTAAGATTGTTTCAGCATATGAATCACTGTAACTGTATGGAAAGAAGTACAAACTTGATTATTATAATGTAATCCAATTATTTGTATAAGTCGTTCCGAAACACCCAGGTATGACTTTTACAAAATTAATACTTTGATTAACTACAACTTTTAACGAACGTTTTATTAAGCTATTAGCCATGGATATTTTACCATTTATAACAATATCGACCCGTTCACAACGAGGCATATCACAACCTGTACCAATTGAATCAACATTGTTTGTAAAGTTCTATACTAGCTAATGACACAAATACATCCGAAAATAAAGTTAGGGATCATAACCACGATTCACGGAATCGAACAAGAAGGAAACAAAGGGCTTTTGCGTTTCTGCCCAAACCCTAAACTGTACAATAGATTTAAGAATCGAGAAAGTTCTAACAAAGTTTAAATTTTAAATGCGAATCAGGTCGTTTAACGGTTTGAAGGAAGACGTTTTTGTGCTAAAATTTCATGTAGCGGCCACAATCGTGCTTACGGCCATTTCAAACGGTGACTACTCTAGCGTGGACCTCTCAGCAGGCCGGCCGCGCGCGCCGGCCGCGCAGCTCCGGAGGAACTATCAACTGCTGCTCCTTCACGGAACAGATGTGCTGATACTGCAGTCTCGAGGATCGGTTGCTGTCCTACATCGATTGTATCCCTTTGGTGTGACGACCTCTCGTCATTTATCGTGGAAGAAGTAGCTTAAGTCGGAGGTTTAAGGACATTAGTCGGATAGGCAGTATTCGGTTGAGCGCACAGGGATGGCAGTCAGCGGTAACTTACATCTACAGGGGGCGCGGGCGGCGAGGCGAGCGGCGGCAACTCCTTCGTCGCGGCGTCAGCGCCCGCGCCGTTTCGCAAATCACAACTTAACAAGTATTCGCGGTATCACAGAACGTTACGCATGCGCAGCCGCAGGCGGGCGGGTCGCTACGACACCATGATGTGTGGCGCGGACAGCAGCACGGCTAGCGTGGCGATGATTGTGAACAGGGTAAAGATAATAAGGCACAGTCTGTCCACGACCATGGCGGCGAATTTCCAGTCGCGCGAAATGTCCGCATCTTCGTCATCCTTGCGCATCTGAAACAATTCATATAATGAAGGAAATGCTTTACAATAACAGTAAGTACAACAGTAATACTCATGTATAATATCTGAGATATAAAATACCTGATCTGTGATGACTCTTATTTCTTTCAGAATGAGCGATAGCTCGTAGTCGACACCAAAACAGCTATGCGCAGCCAGCCCGGCGCCGTTTTCCTCGCCCCCCCTGCAACAGGCACAAGTCTGTAGCGACTGCTCACCCGGGAGTCCTACACTACAGGTAGAGCCGAGGAACGGAGGGCGCTACGGGAGTTATGCTGTTGATGTTCAGAAGTAAACTAGTTCAATACCAGACCCAGAGAAGAGACTACCGAGAAGTGAAATGTAACTTGAGATAAGAATGATAATATTGTTGATACTGTTTCATGATGTTATCGAATGATTGTATATCGTATAAGCTGTTAGGGTCGGGTCAACTGCGGATCGTTCGAGGCGGGGGAATAGTATCGTAACCGTGCTATTTACGGTGAGTAGTGTTCGTGTAGATCGTCGAGGGACCTGTAGTATCGGCAGCAGGGCTGCTGCGCGTGCGCGTGCCGGAAGTCGTCGTCGATGTCGAGCACGTTCGCGAGGAGCGACTTGGAGGAGCGCTCGCGCAACTCCAGGTCCGGCGGAGGCGGAGCGCGCGCCGGCGGGGGCGTCGCCGCCGAGCCCGGCCGTGACATGCGTAGGATCCATGGCAACCAGTACAGGAATACGCAGCGAATCTATGGAGCATAATTCACTATGAACAAAGTCAGTTCGCATAAGCTCACGGTAATGGTTTTCACTCAAACACATACAGAAACATTTTTCTATATTATAATTTTTGTTTTCTGGGAAAACCCGGGGTATACCTACTTATCTATGCTTATACGAACCCAGTCGCTCATTTCGTGCGTGTCTGCGTGTCGGTGGTGGTAGTTTAGAATCAGTATCGTGGAGACAACAGAGGAAGCCACCATGAACATGATGCAGTTGAAGTACGTGCCGAGCAGCGGCACGGCGTCCGAAGTCGCTGGCATCGTCTCCGCCACCATATTCAGAAACACCGTCAACGACAGCAGAATCGTTACACCTGTCAATTGGAAACCAAATGTAGTATCACCTGCTTAGGTCCACATACCTAAAGATCTATTTTACAGATAAAGATTGACGTACCCAGTGACAGTTTTTCACCAGAGTCAGGGGGCAAGGTGAAACCCAGGAGAGCCATGGAGGCGATGAGCACGCAAGGTACTATAAGGTTGAAGAAATAGTAGAGTGTCTTGCGTCGGATCACCACGGCGAATGTGATATCAATGTACGGCTCTGGGCAGCAATTGTAGTAAATTTCGTTGCGCTTGCCCGGTACGCCTGAACAAAAAAGATAACCAGATTGACAGGAGATAATTTGACGATAATTACGAGTATCTAATCATAGAAGACACACTTGCCTATGAGTTCCCATTCGCCGTTTGTTACGAAACTGCTTATATCGCCGCCCCCTTCATCTTGTAATTGAAGGTCCAACTGGAAACGTTTACATTAGTTGAATAAATGTCTCCAACCATTATTACTTATTATAAATACTCAATTTAAACAACACTGACATACATATGTGAATTAATTTATGCACATGCATTTCAGGTAATGGAATAAATTGTGTTGTCCTGAATCTTACTTGATATCCGTCATAAGTCCAACTGCCGAACTTCATTTCGCAGCGCTGGTCGTCGAAAGGAAACCAGGTGATGTCGATTTTGCAGGTGCTCTTGAAGATGCCAGGTGGCACGTAAAGGCACGAACCGTTGTTCCGCACCACCACGTTGGTGGGGTACGTGCTGTCGAAGCCTTCGTCCGCACTGGAAAACAAGCCTTAGTTAACGAGACTACGCTTGAAGTGTCATTGTCTTACTTCAACATAAATCGAACGAACTTTCAAATGTGTAACTTTAGTTGTGCTTTACCCTTAGATCGAGCCTTAGGGTCGAACCAGGATCTAACAAAATTTGAATAGTCAGAACATTAAAAGGTAGGTATCGATATTATTATTCTTGTTATAACTAATAATAATAACCCATTAGTATCTGGTATTACAAAAACTAATTAAGATTCCGAACCAGCAGCCCCATGAAGCGATTCTTACTTACAAATTTATTTGAAAATAAATTATTTATGTTTCAGACTTTAGCTTACATCACATAAATTTTAATGTAATAACTCTCACGTCCCTTACCTGTTGTACATTAGCACATCTGGTTTCCATAGCCTGTGGGGTGGTACTCTCAAATCTTTTACACCGCCAAAATCCGAAGTATTCCATCTCAAGTTCATATCATTCCATTCCTGCAGTAAAACATATTTTTTTAGTACCTATCAATAAAAGTCACGAAGTTATGTTAGAACTCAGAGACGATGCAGTAGAATGAGCGATAGCATTGGGGTACATAAGTGTGTAGGTACAGCAATCACTTAACATATTACTTTACCATAATGAAATGGGTTCAACAAACCATTCAAGGGAACAGTATGATTCACGAGTTCATGAAAATACATCCGCTAAAAATACGAAAAGTGACCCAGTGCAAATAGGACTAATGGATGAGGTGTGCGTTAATTGCAGAGCAAATATTGAACCACTATATACTTACGAGTTTGAGCCAGATGTTTGTTATTAGTAGCTGGTTCTTCTCGTCCTGTGAAGCAAAAAAATATTATATAGTTTTATATTTTCTAACTATAAAACTGATGGCAATCGATACAACGACCACCAATTTGATGTTATCACTGGTGCAGTACCTATCTAAACCGAAACCAATGAAAAACCATTGGACTTATGGTACTTGAGTATTATTGAATGAGATTGACCGTAAAGAGTACTTAGGACTTCTTATAGCACTTCTACCGTTATTCATAATTGTAATAGAAGATGCAATGAAAGTCCCAATGATACTAGCAATTTACGTGTTACAAAACATCACGATTTTTTCCGTCTGCAAACATTTTAAAACATTTAAATGTTTAAAAGTCTTTCTGAAACAGATCTATTTTGATGTTGTCTAGTTTATGGTATGTGTTGTTTGTAACTAACTGCCTATTTAGGTTTCTAACTTAAAATTTTGTTTAGTAATTATTTTGACTGTATCTGGTTGACCTACAGGACTTGTATACTTCTCGTGTAACTGTCGAATTGGTTAGATTCCATACTTCAGATGTCACCAATGATCATATGTATAAAAAGCTAAATTGTTTCGTGGTTGTGCGTTATACTTGTTACATATAAAGACTTAACAGATAAATAATGGAAAATAGTATGACCCGAAGTATTCATAAAGATGATATAGAAACAAAAAATTGCGCACTGGTGGGAAAATATGACATTGTGAGTGTTAAAAACATTCCAAACCACCCGAAATATTGATTAGTTTAATGAAAATTAAAATATCTCTCAGGGTATGAAAGAACATACATCTGAAGATAGAGTTAAATACTCGTACTTAATTTTATAGAAATTCGTAATAATTACAGAGCCGGGTCGCTCACTTTGACCATGGGCCGCTGCAGCGCGCTGTAGTGATCAGTGCGGTGTGCTCGGTGCTTTTACCAGGGCCATGATCTGCATGAGCGTGAGGCCGAAGGAGAGCTTCTGCGTGTCGCTCTTGTTGACCTCGAGTTCTGCAGCGCGCTTTAGTGTGCTCGGTGCTCTTACCAGGTCGATGACCTGCATGAGCGTAAGGCCGAAGGAGAGCTGCAGCAGATCGGTGTCGTTGACCATAGGCCGCTGCAGCGCGCTTTAGTTGCCAGTGCAGAGTGCTCGGTGCTCTTACCAGGTCGATGACCTGCATGAGCGTGAGGCCGAAGGAGAGCTGCAGCAGATCGGTGTCGTTGACCATAGGCCGCTGCAGCGCGCTTTAGTTGCCAGTGCAGAGTGCTCGGTGCTCTTACCACGTCGATGATCTGCATGAGCGTGAGGCCGAAGGAGAGCTGCAGCGGGTCGCTCTCGTTGACCACGGGCCGCTCCAGCACGTTGTAGTGGTCTAGTAGGTGGTGCAGCAGCCGCTTTTCGTGGTAGCCGCCGCAAGCCTCTGATTCGAAAGATTTGGAAATATAAGGATATTTTGTAAAAAAAAACTATTTATTACAAGAAATTGTGTGACAAATAAGTACATACTTAGCAACGAATAATTCTAACATGGAACGTCATTTCGTACGAAGTATCTGGCAGATAACGCTTACACGAACTTATTTAGACATTGTGAAACAGACCGTAAATGTTGCAAGAAATCAGTCAGTTATGTTTTCGAGACGTATTTTTTTAAATAGCCCTGAGGAGTTGATGTATCATCAGATCATGTCTCTCATCTCGCTATCTACGTCAGTGGGATGAGAAGAATTAATTCATCATTGAACTTGTACTCAGCAGGTACTTTTGGTTAAAGTGTGTCTATAGCGTGGTCGTATTGCGTCTTTTTTGTCTGAAGTTGGCAAAAGTGGCAACGTAATACTGAAGAGTCTTTACGAGAGATTAATCCGGACAAACACGTACAAGCAATGGATGGCCATTGTAATGTAAAAATAGACTGCTTTTTTTACAGCTGTGTACGTACGTATCATTTTAATTACGTACCTAAATCATTTTTTTAAAAGTTTTATTTTAGTTTTATTTTTACTGTATTCATTTCGTACTTTTTAAATACGGATCATTGATCTGAAATAAATAAACATTTATTTATTTACCTATTAAGCTATCCCCTAACGCTCTTCGCTTAACTTTTTGCAAAATTGACAATGTTCATTTCGCGATGGTGGTTCGAGAGGTACTCGGGCTTTTGTGTGGGGACGTCACTCGAGCTTTCCCTGAAACTCTTTGATGTTTCGTGCGTGACGTGACCAAGCATCGATTAGGAAAATGTTTGAAACTCCTAACATGTCAACGCGCGGGGAGAAAGCTGAAATACTGCTGATGAGAACGTAAACGAGATGCGATTATCGGAATGTTTTTTAGCCACGATTTCTAGTTTATGGGAAAAATGCAACGAGCTTCTTTGTTTTTTGTTGAATAACGAACATTATGAGGAAATGGCTTTGTTTTTGAATAGATGTCTAGATAATTTTGTGATGTAGGTTCGGTCTATGTAGTGCCAACCATATCTCGTTTCTTATTTTACGTACCAAATTATGTTTCATGAATAAATTAGACATGTATTGACGAGAAATTACTCTTTTTCATGTGATAGGAAAAATATGTGATCATCAATGTTAATTAAGAGAAGTCGTGATTTAAGGGATAGTCGCATTGGACTTGGATGGCCTGGGCCCTTATTTTTGAATGACTCGCGTCAAGATGGCGTGTGAAATTCATGTCATTAATGTCCGATTTTACAATGAAAATTTGTATAATTCCATGTGAAAGTGATTTGAAAAAAGATAACTGAATTTTGTGAGTACGAACATGTATATTTTGCGAAGTTTTCATTGATTTTTAATAAGTTTTCGAACGAGATTCACACGCTATATTCTAGCGAATGATTCAAAAATAGAGCTCCTGGTTGGAGAGTGTGGTCGGGACGTGATCTTACCCCTCGGCCAGAGCAGGCCCAGCAGCAGCAGCAGGCCCGCGGGCGCCGCCAACAGCGAGCGGCGCGCCCGCCACCCCATGTCAGCGCCGCGAGGGGGCCGCGCCGCGCGCCGCCGCCGCCGCCGCCGCCGCCCCGCCGCGCCGCGCCATCACACACCGACCCCCGCCTCCCGATGCCGCACTCCCGCCTATTCGGAATCGAATACGATCGTTTTAAAATTCAATCCCACGGTTAACATATATCGACGATTCACGACCGCTCGCCGACGGCCACGCGTGCCGCCCGATCCTCGAGCATCGCCGACCGCGCCGCGCGTACGTGGTTCGGTCACGGCGCGTTTTTGAGCATTGTTGTTCAGCGGAGTGCGGCCGACCGTGGGGCAGCGGAGCCGCCGGTGTGCGGACTGGCGGAGGCGCCGCGGGCGCGCAGCCGCGCCGCCGCCCATTCAAGCGCCGCCCGCCCGCTGCACGCTCCTCGTCCTCCCGACCTTCGTCTCGCTCGCAGCCCTGCACGCGGTCCTCGCCCGCACCGATCACTCCCCCCGCCCCTCGCGGCGCACCCCGCGCGCCCTGGCAGCCTCACCCGCTCCGAACTCTGCCACCGCCTATTATTATGCTAATTATTTGGCCCTTTTCAAAATTTGCCAGCCTCTCATTTTTCACTTTTGCTTGAAAAGCGTTTATAACAGTTTTATCTTCCCAGTATTGTTAATTAACCTTTTTTGTAGACAAATTTAACTTCGACCCATTTGTTTGATGAACTAGAGCTGATGCTAAGCTTGCAGTTAGTCCAATATACCCTAATCTATTATAATGAGCTAAACTTATAAAGTACCTACCTATGTTAAATAAGCATACCTATGAACTTATACTTAATTGGAGATAGGAGGGTCGATTAAAATAATTAGCTAAATCTGCCCCGCAAACATTAGTTCCAATACCATCGAGTATTTAAACTAAGTATTAAATTTTATGAATTTTGCAGACATGAAAACTTCGACTTCAAAAGGAGAACCTATTCGACCAGTGAGAATATCAGTCAATATTCAGTACACTATTTTCAGGCATTTACGAGTGTATAGAGCTCGTGTGGAGGCTTTACACTGTTAATATTACTGCGCCCATTTTGTAGGTCGAGGACCGTGATGGGTTTTCGAAATCTAGCGATTAGAGGCTCAAGTATTGTGGCTGTTCGGCGGAGGCTGCGGGGATGCGGCGGGCCGGGGGATGCTGCGCGCCGGCGATCAATGAGGGGCACCCCTCCCCCCTCAGGTCCCCCGCACGGCTACACCGGCCCCGCATACTCTACGTACCAGACCCCCACGAATTTTCGAACTCCATCCTCGACCTCGGCAAGGTGTCGACTAACGAGGCAAATGATATCCGATAGCGCATCCTTAGTAAGGGCTCCTAGCTCATCATTTCAACGCGGCCGTCACTTGGCTTGATCCGCTATTTCACATTTCACTCTAGGTATTCTCAGTGAAAATATGAGCGAAAGGTTGGATGTATTGGAAGTGTCTGCTCTATTTGCTTCAAATATTCATATCGTATGATCATCAATTTGATGATTGATAAGTTACCATTAAATATAATTATTTAACATGAGTAAGCTATTCATATGTGTAATGATCGTCCTTTGTAGGTAAGCTTAGTCGTGCGATGGTAATTTCTCAACTTACTAAGGAAAAGATATGAATTACAAAATAACGAACCAACGTTTATCGCAAATCACTTGCCGCAAATGTCTACTCAAGCATATCGTGGCTAATGTTCTAGAACTGCTAATGAAGGGTGCCTGCTCATTATCACTCATGCTTTCCACGCGTGGTATGATAACACCAATTAGAACGCTTTTTGCGCTTCAAGTACCCGCCATTAAAAAAAGATTTTAACTTTCAAATGAGATAAATATGTAACTGCCATCAAAAGGTATTTTATCAAATCTATGCCAAAAAAGGACGGTATTAAGGAAAAAGAAACGATTAATTTGTGTCGAAGGACCCAAATCAATCAAAGTCCCCGGGTACTGCATTGTCGCTATTGTAATTAGGAAAAAAGAGCCGAAAATCACCTACCCTTCAAATACGTGATAATAGCAGCGATTAAGTGCTCGTTTTATCGGTAACGAACTAAATTACAGGGGTCACTTATGGTGAATAAGCGTTATTTAATGACGAAAGTAGACATTTAGGCATATCATTAATTAAAGCACAGCACTGGGGAGGCAACAATACTGTTCTCGGAGACCACGCTCTAGTTCTGCCTTTATTAGGCGCTGGATGTGTTTGGTAAATGGCAAATGTGTTCAGAACCGGGAAGTTTGCGAAACTCGGAGAAAGCGCCCAAGGAGCTCCGCTGAATAGAGTACTAAGAACAAAAGCGGTTCATTTGCTAGAAACTAGGCAAAATAATGAACGTCCTATGCCACAGTGAAATGTCAAAAGTAAAGGTTAAAAGTTATGAGAGCACGGGCGCGGTTTCAATAGACCGAGCACCAGCCGCATTTGTAGCGGCATATGCCAACTTGCATGCCGCTAGTGGGCCGCTAGCTAGAAATTACCCAAACTAGACTATATTTAAATGCAAGACAGCTCCATACATGCAGCGAAACGATAACGTGTTCATTGTCTGTACTTTGGTTTGAACACTGCAGTAATAAACGCCAACCCGGCGAAGCTTTCTCGATGGTATTGATAGCTTCTGATATAAATTCGATAAACTTACATGTAGGTTACAATATACACATTCTGTAGTTGCCGAGTACATGATTACATTTAAACATTAACACCGAGACTTACATAATGTAATAGTATAAGGTTAAGTTTAATTCTCCCCGAAGACTATCAAACTGCGGAAGTCGTCAAAATGCTATTCATATCGAGCATGCAGAGAGCTAAGCAGCGAGCTCTCCTAATGGGGTCACTAATGCCCCGTTATGTTGACAAAACTGAATGATCAGCCAGCTAAGAAGAGTCATTTGTTTATTGTTTTTTTATTTATTTTAAAAACAGTGCACAAAGGGTGGGCTTAATGCTAAAAGCATTCTCTCCCAGTCATACCTACAGGTTATGTAAACTTTTAATTGATTTTCTAGAATGCGACGCTGGTTGAGATACCGTGATCGCAAACACTAGTGCGGCGTCACGGCGTCGCGTGACCACTGTTGGCTGGCTGCAAATTGAACATTACACGCCGCGTTCGGCCTGCAAGCGACCATTAGTGCATTCCCGCAGATTACTTCATAGCGAGCCGAGCATACAATCTGTTACAGTTTTTATAGTCCTGAAATTACTCCAAGATTCCTATCTATCTGACCGATCACACTGTTATTGCTTATTGTTAAAAGTTAGGGCATAACATGTAGGTATAGTTCGATGTCCTAACTTGCTTTCAATTTTATTTATTATTGGGTTACGATTAAAATACAAACTGTTTTACACGTTTTCATTTGAGTTATATTCTAACAAGAATATATTTTTCTTCATGTAACTTTCTACGCTTGTATATTACTATGAAATGTATGACTCCGTTCCATTTCACACATGAAATACGAATGTACCATGGAGCAGGCACTATAAAACCTTTTACGTTTCGTAATCAATATTGTAGTAGAAAAAAGTATTTCTGTTTGCTTTAGTAACATAGGTCGCGATAGCGGAGCCACCTCGCTGATTACTTATTGATGACTGCGGGTCGGCCAACCCTCAATCTGGACCCAGAATTGTGTCACTATAAAGTTATAACCATATTAGGCGTATGTCCCATAAAAGACGTGTTTTAGGTCAACCATTGCATTGGCTCTTGTTTTCACTGCCGATGCCATGGGGTAGCAATTTGAGACCGATTTGGCTAGCATTTATCATTTGACTGCAGTTTGTCTCTCGCGCACGATGCACGAAGAAAGTGGGCTAAGCGAATCGTAATGTTCGTAAATCTATAGATTTATTAGTTAGAATTCAAATGTAGGGGCAATATTTTGAATCACTCGCGTCAACATGAAGTGTGTTAAAACAAAAGGCGTTTCAAATATTTATTTAAAAATTTTACATTTAAATCTATATCTCATCTCCGTTTTAATCTACTCGTCAGTTATTAAAAATGGACAACTCAATTTTAAAAATACATGCGTATATATTTAGCGTCATTTTCTTGCTTAGTCGTCGTTAGTTAACTTTTAATTAATTTTCAAACGAAAATCGCTCGGAATACTGACAGATTTTTGAAGCACTAGTTCAAAAATAGAGCACCAGATAATATTTAGAAGGCAATGCCAATATTCGGTAATCGTGACCGATCGTAGATTCTGTCTTATTGCTTATCTATCTTGTTCGACACGGTATGTGATTGCCGATCCACGAAACTTTCGCTACAGACAAACTAAGTTCGCCAATCAAATATTCTTATCTTTTTAACACAACATCGTAGTCAAATACAAGAAGAGTACCTATGTTTTTTTTGTTAAGTATACCCATTTTAATTTAAGTTAAAATGGTGCGTAAATTAAACAAGAGAAAATTGTTTGCAATTGTTACGGTATGATATGTGATATGATATACTCGTATATATGATAATGGTATGCGTACAAAAATTTGACAATTCGATGACTGTCACAAGATTCGACAAACGAAATTTTTCAAATAGATGTCAGTGACGTATTATTACATCAACAGTTCGATCCAAGATGCACGTATAATCCAGTCCCATAGAATTTATATCTATTCTGGAAATTTCTACAGTGTATCATGCAAGAACTATTTTACAAACAATATTCCTAAAACTTGTGCGGTTTGCACATTTTACTCTCCCACAGATGGTACGCAAAATTTACGATATGTACGAACCAAACACCACAAATGTGTTTGGTAAAATACAGTTAGCAGAATACACTACATGTGATCTCTAAGGGAATTTATTGTCATAAATTTCAGTTTACAGAATTGTAAACTTTTTCTTTGCTAGGACTTACTCGAAAATTTATTTGGAAATAATTGTACTTCGAACGGGAATGATAAAAGACGAGGTGCATTCAAGTGAGAAAGAGAAAGCGAAAAATTACGTGCATAGGCATTAAGGAGAGACTTTAGCGTCGGCACTAACTTAATGTTTCAACTTTATGACTAAGCTGTGATAGTCAGTTAACTATTTGACGCCTTACAAGTACTACAAGAAATGAAGTGGAAGTAAAGTAAGAAATCATCCATATATAACGTAAACCTACGTATATTACACCCTAAAAAGGTCTTCGATTTACAACGGGTTGGTCGCAGGGTTATAATTATATTGGATATTTTTCAATAGGTCACTGAGTCCGTGCTTGAAAATGGAAGACTACGTAAGTAAGTACCTACTCTTTTCCACTATTTCCTTTAAAAGTTTATTTAGCCCATTGCATGTAAATATGTGCGCAATTAATGTAAAGGACTACTTATTTTTTGGATTTTGGATTTGGATTAGTTTTTTTTTCTCTTTAGGTAAAACCATCATAATAATGTTGATGTATGTGTTAAATGATCAATGACATGTAAACGTGTTATATGAAATAAATTGACTTAAATATCTTCGGTTATTTAGCTTTATCAAGTGTACTAGCGGTCCCCCGCAACTTTGTCCACGCGTAAGGCCTTTCTCGATAAATAAGCAAACCAACAATAAAATATTTTTTCTAATTTGTTCAGTAGTTCCTGAGATTAGCGTGTTCAAACAAACAAACAATCAAATAAACTCTTCAGCTGTATAATATAAAGTATAGATTGAGTTTTAAATATGTACTCGGTAAGTAAGTAAATAAATAAATACGATGCTGCCACATACTAGCACTGTGTTGCAATTTATGTCCGAATAGGTTATGTCCAAGCAAATATCGGAAACCTGAGCTATGTCGTAGAGAGCTAAATCTTGTCGTCGCCTTACGGAGGTAACTGGGCGAGGTAGGCGGCCGGTATGGCGCGAGGCAGCCGGCGATTTTCATTAACCTGAAATGAGAAAAATGCAGCTGTCGACGCATTCGTCCCTCTGATCTGAGAGGCGAACGCGTTTGCGATATTGGAAGTTTTCCACTAACGCCCGACAGTGATGGATGACAAATTCGATTTCAGGAATTGCCTTCTCATCTTCAGTGCCTCATAGAAGTTATTGCAGTTTATTAAATGTTTTCCAAGGTCTTCTTTAATTTTATGGTAAATTAAAAACATTTTATTATTAATTCAACAGCTAAGTGGCTGCTGAATTAATACTAAACACAAAATTATTAAATATGTTGTTTGCTTATAAACAGTTTGAATAGAGAAAGAAATATCTATCAAAATTTGCGTTATTTATAGACTGCGAACCAATTCTTTACGTAAACAGTATTACTTCGAAGTGTTAATACTTATTTGAAGTGCCCATATCGTTTATTTGCGAAAGCATTTACTTACAAGCTCTTAAATGCAACGCAATTGATTTGATTACTTATGCTGATAGTATTATATTGTGAATTTATTCGATATCGTGACGCTTAACAACGGGCGTATCACTTTACACGTCAAGTTTATTGAATGATAGACAAGTGAATGTATTTTGTTATTATATACAAATTAGCACTAAGAGCGCAATGTACGAGTATAATTGAATTATTGAATAAATCGTCGATGGTCTAGCATTACACAGAGGAAAAGTAGCTTCAATCTTTATCATTTTTGTTATCTGAGCGCCAAGAATTGGCAGGTATGCACTTTCACTCTCTTTCAGTCCGTCAACACCTTGTTTCTGGAAAGCAGCTTGCAATGTGGGTGCGCCTTGAAGCCTACCCGATAGGTATTATAACGTTACGGAATTACCTAATTCAATTATAATTTCTAGACCGGCTTCACCGTGAGCTAAAGAGCCGCCAGTCAATGCTGCACGTAGGCGAGCACCGACAAGCGGAACACTCGGAAAACGGCCAAGAAGATCTAGGCACCGGAGATTTTTCTAGCGGTGGCATAGAAATGTGAAACTTTCTTGTAGTTCGAATGCGGCACGGTGTCAAGTGCGTTTATAGGCAACACTGCGGCAAGGCGATCGGCGCGGTGAGAGCGCGGCCCGGTTGCGACCGGTCGGCCCCACCGCCGGCGCGCGCGCACACGCCGCTCTGCGCCGCCGACGTCGCGACGCGCACCCGTCCGCCCGCGAGCGCACCGAACCGAACGTTGCAATCGTGCTTTTCTGTTTACGGAACGTATCCATGTGAAGGACTATCCATCCGAAAGTATGCTTTGATTCAGTGTTGGACTTAAAAGTTGTTGTGATTTTAAAAGAGAGTTTGAGCGAATTACCGCTCGGAATCCTGGTGAGTGTGGATTTTTTATGTTGCATTTGCGGCCTTAAGGAGATGTTGTGTCACGACGTAAACAAGTATGCGCGCAAGGTGTTTGGTCGTGTCGTAGGGTGAGGCCTGGCTGCAGGCGGGATAGGGCGCGTCCCGGCATCCCGCGCCCGCCCGCGTCCTGCTGCGTGTGTATCCGACCCCTTTTCCAGTTTTCCGCCCGCCTTTGCACCCTACTTACTTACGATAAGCTCTTTTGGCGCTAACACGCGTCAAGTATTATTATTTTACTAGTTTATTTATCGACTTAATTATAATTAAAGGGAGTTATTTTAATTCATCGATTTGCATCTTTACGAGTACACTAAGTACACTTTTATTTAATAGTTGGTTGAATTAAGATTATTAATTATTTTTTTACCACTCCTAACTATATTTAATGTATCAATTTCTTATATGTTCAATTTAACTAGTTAAATTGTTACAGTTATATGAGTAACGACATTGAGCTTTTGTCAGTAGTATAAAACTTATTTAATACTGCAAATCATGTTATAATAAACACATATGATAATGAGTCTAGATACTTCTATTTATAAAATGATTTAGTTATTTTACCTATTTTATATATTTTCACGGGATTTATTATTTTAAATAATCCAGATAATATTTCGCAAACATTGCCAGTGTTTGTGACCACATAAGCAAAGTAAATTACTAATCAATTTGCTATCATGATGTCATGAAGTGCGAAATACTTTAATTTATCGTCGCAATCGGGAAAACAGTCGAGAGGCGATTACTAATTGTTGTCTAGCAGTGGAAACGTCAACAATGAAGTCATCTGCGTCTCAGGCTGATTCTCACAGCTTGGTTTGTTTACTTGTTATATTTTGATTTAAGTATTCACTTTATTATTACTAGTGGAACTCTCATAACGTTGACATTTCCCACACAATAAATACTATCTGGTGGTCGATCGCTCGTGTCTCAAAGTGAAAGCATTGATCCCACAAACTGTGGCTCGAGCAGGTACCTTTGTTGCCATAATTAGACGATTTAAATTAGATAATCATTGAACCCAGCGTAGGTATCAAACTTTCTTCTCAATCGTTTATTGATTGATAAACGTTTATGTCCAATAAAAATGATTAAAAACTACTTTCTCCGTAATTTGCGACACAAACATTTTAAAATTATCGGATGATATTGTGCCATATTTTTGGCAAAAAGCTGAGTTAAGTTAAAGTTAGGGTATATAGGAAATACCTTCCAAATACTCATAATATAAGTACGTATTTAGTAGAAATTGTGTTTCTATACAAACGAGGTAAAGTTTCAACTCAGAAATCACGTTAAATAAAAATATTTACTAAAAACCGATTACCTACAAAATTTAACCGCCTTCAAAAAATTTACTGAAAAATCTTAAGGCATTTGCGTAATAAACGCGTTTGATTTCAAACTTACTTACACCAAAATAGTCTACGCACATCACGCCCGGACTCCAAATGAATTTGTTTCTCCTAAGTAGGCGGTAAATGCGTTATTTTTGTCTCTTTTTAATTAGGTTTTTGAAGGCGGTTTAATTTTTAAATTTTATGATTTTTAGGTATTACCCATATCTCGAAAAAACTACAAGACCGATTTTGATTAAACTTACACTGTACCCTCTGTTGAAATATGCATGTAATGATTGCATTAAAAAGGGATCATCTCGCTCTGTTTTCACGTTTTCGAGAAATCCGTGGATAAACATACAATACATAGGTACAATTACGAAATTTAGCACTTGTGTTTGAAAGCCTTAATAGATCAAAACAATAAAGTTTTATCAATTCCAACGATATTACATACATACACATTAAATTGATTACCTCCTTTTTTGGAGTCGGTAAAAATTTGCTGCATGGTTTAATTTGATACATTATTAGTAAAATGATTAGTTATCAAAGTTGAACCCTGTAAGGATGAAGATATTAACTAGCACCTAATAACTTTTAAACTTACGAATAACTTTGAGAATGTTATGTTATTATTTTAGGAAAACGTTTCAAATACTTTGGTCACATACCCGTCGGAAGTTAACGTCAAAGACTGGTTATTATCACCGACCAAGATTTTGAGTTATAGCGTCCACTAACAAGCTTTATGATATGGAAGCTTTTGGCTAAGCTCGTTTGCCACAGCTAATCGCGGGATGTTAACCTCTGCTGGCCGCTTCTGATGTCATATGCAAACGATGTTCCGCCCACCACAATCCCCGATAGTATAATGGCCATTTACATTTTAGTGATCTTCTTCATATCAGCCGTTCATGAATGAGATCATTACCATAGTGGGATAAAAAGTAACAGTAAATAACTCTTTTCAATAAATATTTCGCGTTGTAACTGGCGTTTTATAATTGAAATAACCAGTACAAGGTACTCTACCTTATAAATAATTTGAGGTTTTTTTAGTTGCTACTATCGGTCCCCTGTGAGTGTGACTGCATCCGCGCGTTTTGAGTTTGCTCCCTACCCTCCCGTCGCAGCGTTATGTTTTATACCCTAAGGCCTTCCTCGATAAATAAGCTATCCAACAAAAAATATTTCTTCAAATCGGCCCAGAAGTTTCCGAGATTAGCGCGTTCAAACAAACAAACTCTTCAGCCTTATAATATTAGTATAAGATTGCTACAGATTAGGACTCAAGCGCGGATCCAGTCCCCCAAAAAGGTTGTGGGCACGCCATGTTTTTCAATGAACAAAAAACCATGAAGCTGATGCAACATCACATAAATTAAAGCGTGAGTGCGCAAAACTTGGTCTTGATAGACCAATTTTACCTATCTGACCTAGAACATGATAAAATTAAAGCGCGAACGAAGCAACAGCGCGACAATTTGGTTTTCAATGCTTCTCAAACCAAGAACATGGTAATTAAAAAATAAATGCGTGAGCGCACTTAAATTTGTTTCACGACGCTTATGAAAACAAGAAAATTATAAGAATTAATGAGCGAATGTAGTATTAATGAGATCTTTGTTTAGACGAGTTTCCTATAGACGCTTCCTCTTGTAGTAAAATAACAAACAGTTTCTATTCTACCATGCACTTTATAAATTGTAATTAGTGTTGTGGGCATGCCCACAGTGCCCACTACGGTGCACCCGCACATTTTAGGACTAGGTATTTGCGTTGTCAGTGCAATAAAACCGTCAAGCGCAATACTTATTTGATGCAAAGTTACCTTGAAATTGTTTTAAAGTATATTTCGTGAAATCTTTTTTTGGGCGCGTAGACTTTTTTCGTTTATAATCTCTATGACATCAAAATAAAACCTATTCTATAATAAAAGCCAAATTTATTCTGCTTCACTTCTTTACTATTTCTCTATTATTAAACAAACCATTGGCAAACCCGTTATTTAGGTATTTAATATAGACTGCTTTTGATGTTTTTATAGACACTTTTTAATTAAGTAAGTACATTTCCCTAGCGCGTGGGCGAAGCTGCCCAGCGGGACGCCATCTTATTAAGTTTTGGTTTTCGTAAATATTGGATTAAACACCGTGAATGTTATGGATACTCGTATTTCTAAAACTGTAGTACCATATCAATAACTCACCGCAGAAGTATTTTTAATTAACTTGAAATTAATTAACTGCGAAATCTTTAGTAAATTCTTATAAATGAAATATCAATAATTACACATACATCATTGTAGAGAATGAAGATTCAGAAAGATTTTTAATTCATGAGAAACAAGACTCAATCCAATGCTCATTTTGGATATCTGGGGTCGCCATCACCGACTTTACGTTACGCCTCTCCGCGCGCTGTTTTCGGCGACACACATCTTGATAGCGTCCGGGACACTCGCCTTTTGCGGTGGACTCCTCAGTCCTCACAAAAAGAGAAGATTTTATCCGACTTATTTCAATTTCGTGTGCGATAACTTTGAAGGAGGGCGCTCGTGATAAACTGCTGGGTACTTATTCCGTGGTTTGTGACGCGTTCACTCGCCGGGCCGCTATGTAAATGTCGCGTGCCGATGGAGTCATAGGTTCGAAAGTCAATACATATAAATTGCAAAATTGTGTAGAAAATATTTTTACATAATACGGATAACGGAATATGGCAGCATTTTCGCAATCTTTAAAAATAGAATTCGTGAATCGTCTTCTTCGTCGTAGTTTCTATTATTTCTCAGGTGGCAAAATAATTCAAAGATGTATTTGTTATGTAAGAACATCTTTTAACATAATGGAAATATTTATAGACTCAGTGATTAATTCACAAATGGATGTGAAATTGCCGGTCAGGACTGATTTAACACTCCAGCTACATGTAAGCTTTAAATATATGACCATACATTTCATCAAAGCAAACGGAATGTTGACCTGCAATGCTCAACTTATCATGGAATGGAACAATAAATAAGGCGAGCAATCAGTTGGCGGGCCTCGGCGGCTGTTACCATACCGCTTGCTCAAGCCACCTAATTAGATGTTCCACTACGATTGGCTACTGTTTACTACAAATATTGCATTGTTGTTAGGTAGGTCCTGTTTGTTTTCATGCGCGCCGGTTGTGCACCAACCGGTCGTAGGCAAAACATTGGCGCGTTCGCTACGGCTTTCTAGATTTTCCTGAAACCAACTGAATGAATGAATAAGTAGAATTTTGTTAAATTGCTTTTTTAATAATTAAAGTGATGTATTATTATTTAATTTGTGTGTCAAAGGCACTATATTGATTGTTGTTTTGAATGTGACTTTATTAAATTAAAATAATGCTGAATCATGGATATTCTGGTGTTGATCAAACATGCATATTATCTTATGCTTATTTATAAGCATTCTAAACCGAACTCTTAAAAGATATGAAGATAAAGGTTACATTGTTGGTGCATATTTAGTTATTTAATACAGTCATTTAATGTATTTTGTCGGATGTTTTGAAAATGTTTATCTCCATTAAAATAAGTGATTTATTTCATCTTGATAAACAGATAACTCATTATAAGAAGAATCTTGCACTTTCGTAGATAAGCATGTTTAGATGACTGATAATAAATGATAACCCGAGTGGCATTCAGAAGATAAGCGAAACTGTTTCTGCCAAAATAAAATAGGATACGTAGGACATTGCATATGATTACTAACGTCGACGTCAAATACATTATCATGCTGGTAAAAAAATAATAAGTTATAATAAGTGACGATAGCTGCAACATGATAAGTGTAGAAGAATATGTGCAAACTGCAACCGTAAGTTAAAACAACATATTACCGACTCTAGGAATATAAAAGACGTTTTTTCCTTTCTGGTATAGTTGGGTTATACCTACTACCTACCTGCTGGGTTGGTACCTACGTTTACTAACAGTTTACTAAAAACAATAGTAAACCGAATGAAACTATTACCCACTCTGCTGCTTGGCTACACTTGCTTCATTCATAACTGTATTTACAAATGTCAAAACAAAAGGTGGATATTACACTTCACCCAGTTGTGCACAAACTGAATAATTGCTTATTCTTATTCTTAGTTTATTAACACACATATGCCGCCGGATTACAGCGGGGAGTGCATTGAATATTCGTATACCGTTAATACGCGATATGAATGAGCTTAATTTATGATACGACCGAAGATGATAACTAACGGTGTTTTAAAATTATATTTGCGATGCTCTTAAGATGATTGCGTCTTTTGGTAATGCTTGGATTATTAAAATAACAATCTCCTCAATGGGTATATTTAATAAACCCATTGAGGAGATGAAAAGTGTAATATTTTATAAACCAATTGATGCTTATTAAAAGTGTGCTCATATCAAATAAAAAAAGAAATTATAAAAAAAAACAGCCTAATTAAGGTAAAATATTTTTTTTGTTTTCAATTGTGTAAAAATGTTTCAATGTTAATAAGGATCACGTTTTTAAATATTGTGGCACACTTACTTTTGCTTCCAGTTAAAACTCATCATTTATAATTCCCGTTCAATAAACATGACCCTAAAAACATAAAACCTAAAACATAAAACCCTAAAACATATTGCTAGATACCAGATTGACTACATAATAATTAAAAGTAAATTTCTGAAACAGATAAGTCTGTGTAAGACTTTACCTGGGGCCGATTTAAATTCTGATCACAACCTTCTTATAAGTTTACACAATTTTGAAACTAAGCAACTAAAAAGAAAACACAAACCAAAGAACTTGGATCTCAATAAACTTAAGGATATAAATAGTGATAGTAAAGTGCAATATAGTAATAAAGTGGGTCATAAGTTAGAGCAAATTATTGATAGATGTAAGAATAACATTCCAAATATTAATATTGATGAAAGGTGGACTGAAATCAAAAACATAATGGTCAAAAGCGCAGAAGAGACAATAAAGAAAGAGAAGCTAATTCCGAGGAAAAACTGGCTTAGCCCAGAAATTATAGCATTAATGCTTGAGAGAAGAGAATTAAGAAACAAGACGGATGATGTCAAGGCAAAGGAGTACAGAATATTAACAAACAAAATAACACGACTGTGCAGGGAAGCGAAAGAAAAACATACGGAAGAGAAATGCAATAAAATAGAGTTTATGATGAAACGGGGGGAAATGGAAAAAGCCTACAATATAATTAAACAAATGGATAAGAAACATAAGAGACGAAGTACAGCTATATTAGATAAAGAAGGAAAAATACTAATGGACTCTAAAAAAATTGTTAAAAGATGGATAGAGTATATAGAAGAGCTTTATTCAGGAGAAGGGATGTTAGAAAGCTATATAGAAAAAGAAGAAGATGTAGATACCTTGGAACTGGGACCTCTGATATTAAAAGAAGAATTCGAAACAGCTTTGAATTGTATTCAAAACGGGAAAACAGCAGGAGTTGATAATATTTACATTGAGATGGTCAAATATGCGGCTTGCAATCTGTTGAAAGAGGAAATTTTTAATTTAATTCAAGAAATGTATAAAACAGGCAAAATACCTCAAGATTTTAGTTTAAGCAAGACTGTTACACTACCGAAAAAAGCAAACACACTCAAATGCGAAGAACATAGAACACTAAGTATTATTTCACAGGCAAGTAAAATTTTAATAAAAATAATTCAGAACAGAATTAGACCACTAACAGAGAGCTTTTTGGGACCGGATCAATATGGGTTTCGGCAAGAGAAGGGAACCAGAGAAGCGATACTAGCTTTGAGATTGGTAATAGACAGGAGACTGGATTTTGACATGGACACACATATAGCTTTTATCGACTTAGAAAAGGCGTTCGATAAGGTCAATTGGAAAATAATGATGGAAGTACTCAAAGAAGCTGGATTGGATTATAGAGACAGAAGGATTATTTTTGAATTATATAAAAACCAAGAAACGGTAATAGAAGTAGGAGAGGAAAACGGAAAGGCAAAAATAAGACAGGGAGTTAGGCAGGGATGTCCACTTTCACCGCTAATTTTTAATTTATTCATAGAATGTGCGATACGCAGAATAAAGGAATCAAAAAAGGGGGGCGTCAAAATTAATGGGGACGTATTTAAATTCATTCGTTTTGCCGACGATATTGCAGCCATTGCAGAAAACAGATTGGAGTTGGAAGAACTGGTTACAGAAATGGACACTATTTTTAAAGAATTTGGTCTCAAAATTAACATACATAAAACAAAAACACTAATTGCTTCTAAAAAGGAAAAATATAGCCCTATCTCAATAAATAACACAAAAATAGAACAGGTTAAAACCTTCAAATATCTAGGTAGCTTGATAACTAGTGACTCCAGATGTACACCAGATATAAAAGCAAGGATAGCGATGGCGAGACAAGCTTATAATGCAAAAAAACACCTGCTCAAGGCCAGAATATCAATCAAAGTTCGCAAAAAACTTGTTAAAGTGTACATTTGGAGTATAGCACTTTATGGATGTGAAGCGTGGACATTGACAAAGAGGGACAGAGAGAGACTGGAAGCCTTCGAGATGTGGTGCTGGAGGAGAATGGAGCGTATCAGTTGGACGGAGAAGAAAACAAATGAAGAAATTTTGTCTATGGTTAGGGAAAAAAGGAGATTGATGGAAACAATCGAGTGTAGGAGGGGACGAATGTTGGGCCACCTGATTCGACACGACAATTTTATTAAAACGATAATTGAAGGAAGAATAGAAGGAAAAAGGAAGCGAGGAAGACCAAGAATAAGCTACATGCAGCAAATAAAGGAAAAGATAAATGTCGGGTCGTATCAGGAGGTTAAGAGAAAGGCGGAAAGCAGAGAGGAATGGAAAAAACTCCACCGACAAGAGCCTAGCTCTTAAATTGGATGATGATGAAACATGACCCGTTTTAGTAGGTTACCGAGGAAAGATTAAATTATGAGATACGGGCGAACAATACTGTGTGATGCGGCAACCACTCTTTGTTTACCTTCTTCTCAATACCTGACATGTATCAAAATTTATCAGATGTTCCGTGGATGTAGAGCGATCAAAGATGTGCGGTAAAACTTAGTTCTGATGATGAGTCAGGTTAGGAATACTAACCTATGACACGGATAAAATTGAAATACATACATATAACTAGGCAGGTCTGCCTGAATCTGCATTATGTACAGTTAGGCGTTTATGTCGTCTATGATGCTGGGTCGGGTTCTGCGAATTTCAGTCAGTAAGCACTTAACGCGAAAATTGTCGAGAGCCGTGAGAATGAGTGGCCCTTCGGAACGGGACCCGGGAGTAACGGGCCGCTCGGAGCCCCGGGCGATATGCTAATGTGCCGGCTCCGCGGACGCCGAGACTGCCTCTGGTGCCACTAACCCACATCTCGCCGCGGCGTGATGCGACTGTTTGTGGTCAACGCGTTCCCAAACACGCTTGTTATACTTTCATGTCGATCGACGAAAGTTCTCAATGACCATAAGTAGGGTGTGGGCGTACGCCGTATGGTACGGCCATCAACCACTAAAATGATAGTCATCATTATAGACTTTATTGTTGTAAATAGATACACTGCCAAAAATACCGCGATGGCCATCGCCCAGCTGTGGGTGTTTTTATTCGAACTTCAATATTTATAATATCATAGTTGAATTATTTCAATTTGTTTTCGTGGACGGGGTGCCATATTTGGTGGAGAAAAGATATCCCATAATAACGGCGATCGCTGTTTCCGATATTAGCCCATCTCGAAATGTTCAAGTGCAGCGCAACGGTGAAAGAGAGAGGCCGTGCGCAGTCCTCGCGTGCCGCTCGTCTCGGGCGCAACTCTAAATATTATTGCAGTTTCGTTACGCAAGCTCATGAATATTTTTTTGTCTACAGATAACGAGCCTAAAACGGATTGCAGTCCATTGAAACGCGCGTGTGCGCGTTTCTCTCGGGATGGCGACGGATGTGGCGACCGAGGACTTTGTCACTATCGTCCCGGTGGGCGAGGGCCGGCCTATCATCACGGAGAACACTTTCGTGACGGTACTGACTGTGGGCGCGGCGGCCGGCGCCGCTGAAGTCGTAGTGAGGAGATCACGAGGAGAACGTCTTGGTCTTGGTCTAAAATTTGAAGGAGGTTCTGCGGCGGCTGAAAAGGTTAGGAGACTATTAGTACAATCATGCGCTGAAGATAGTCCCGCTGCTAACGCTGTCACTCCTTGGGGGAAACTGATACCTGGTGATGAAATATTGGCCATAGATGGCGTGTCAGTTTCTGAACTGACCAGAATAGATTGTGTTCGTAGATTAAAAGATTCCGACGAATCACTATCGCTGTTGGTACGTCACTTTGAGAATCAAGGGAATGTCGAAAAGAGTAACACAGATATTTCAGAATCGACGACAACCACCAAATTAAACTCTGAAATTGTCAGACCCACAACATTACCACCACCAGTGCCCCCCAGAAAACTTGGCAAGAAAAATTCATTTAAGGACAAACAAATGCTCCAAACCGTGGGAGAACAAAACACTGTTAATAGCGATGTGCATCAACACTTAATTAGTGAGAAAGAGGCTATGAATGGTCAGCACAATGGCATGACCACAATGACAAAATTATCTAGAAAGTCCTCATTTGATAGTCACATCCATCGTCAATCTAAGGAAGGTATTGCCTGTCTAAAAAAAGGTTCACCTGAAGAAGTAAGACGCTTAGTGCGTCGATTGTCTGACGGTAAAGCCATGCCACCAGAAGCAGAAGTGTACATTGATTTACTATCAACAGAATGGGAGCGATGTCTTCTCCTTGCGGATGCCGAATCTGATGACACCGGAAGCTCTATCTCAACTGTAGTAGACCGTTTAGGTTCAATGACAAGCTCTGTAGAAAATAGTATACCTTCTACGCCAATACTTCAACCTAAAACGATTGATATACAGAAAGTGTTGAATTGCATCGAAAATATTGATTCAAACATTTTAAAAGACATGGCGAATAATAAATTCTTAGAGCGGCAAATAGAAATAAATAAAGAACCAACAGTATTAGAAAAATCTTCTATGGCAAATAATAATATCAATAATCAGGAGAACGTGAATCAATCATTACTCAATTCAGATGAACCTTTACCAAAGAAATTATTGCAAAACGACAAAAATAATAACAATACTGTGGTACCCAATACTAACCACGTTGAAACAAATCATCAATCACAAATAAAAAAGGATATAAAAGTTGAGCAGCCGGTAATTGAGAAGCCTAAACCAATGCCAAGAAACGCTAAAGTTGAGCGATCCGTCAGTGAGAAAAAACCAAGACCAATCCCTATACCCGAGACTCCTCCACCCCCGGTACCTGAGCCGTTATTAACTCCAACCAAAAAGAACTGCATAGAGTCATGGTTGCAACGTTCCGAGGCTGAGATGAATAACAAGACTATTGAGAAAGTCGAAGAAAACGTGTTGCCTGAAGCATTGCCTCGGCTAATAGATTTTGTACCGAAGCCTCAATTCAAGGAAAGGGAATCGAATGAGGTGCAACTGACGCGACCGACGACTGCGCCACCACCTCCGCCGCCGGCGCCTCCGGTGGAGACTCGCGAAGACGGCTCCGGGGCGTCCCTCGACACTATTGGAGAACTGGATGAATCAATCGACGTCACTGACAATGTGTAAGTACATACCTACTCTTTCAGTAAATTAGGTAACATTAATTCTTTAGGTAGCTTTATCGATATAACAAAACTATGTGAATCCAAGCGTAAAATAAAATAAAACGCGCTAAGCCGTGTTGAAAAATGAAGAGCGTTCCGCGACAAATCTGGGCCGTCAGAGAATTTGTTGCGGTGTGTCCGTCACCGAGTCCGTTTACTTGTTAAAATAAATTCTTGCTATTCAGACGGAGACGACGTAAACCTGACTATCCGTCCCTGCATACGGTCGTTTTTCTCGTAAAGTGTTGCTTGAAGAATCTTTAGTACACACGGCGTTCATAGTCGTTATGGAAATGATATGGAATATGTCTCTCGTAAACATAATACTTACTGCACGAAAACCTTGATAAATATTTTATAATAAAGCTGAGATTTTTGTATACTGTTTTGGTCCTACGTATTTCCGATCTGTTGGTACTGTAGACAATGATAAGATTTATAAAACAAATTTAAAAACAGAAAATCTTATCTACTTATATCTACTGTAACAATTTATACAGAGAAAATACTGTACAGCTAAAGTAGATTGACGAACCAGTAATTAACCTCCCTAGCTCCTATTGTACCAATCTTACGCTTGTTAATGTCATTCATGGATATGTGTCTTCACTAGTTAATTACACCAATTTGCAAAGAAAAGTTCATTATCGAGCGTGCGGCTGTGATCAATGGAGGAAAGTGGATTTCCACCCGAGGGTAATCGCGGTCGCAATTGAAAACGTTCATATAAACTAAGTCTATGCGATGCTAGAAATTAACCTTTCATTTCTAACGGCAACCGAGTTTAATGTTTTCTCGGCTCTCGTAATGCGAATGTGCATCAGGCAGCCTTCTAGTTGAAGCCCGTCAAATGCTCACCTAGAGGCCATGTATGTCAATGTTTTTCTTCGACATGTTATGTAACTTAACTGAGGTATTGTTGTTTATTGATTAGTTCACTACATCTAGGTATAATACAGGGTACAGTATTATTTTGCCTTGTTATTTATTAACTAAGAATCTCTGCCCTTACGCAGTGTTTTACATACATAATGTAATTTATTCCTACATTCAGCTTGATTCATAGGTCAGAGTTTAACCTTATTACCACATTGCAGTAACTACGTTAAAAAAAGCAGTAGACATCGATCACTTTATACGTATACAATATATATTTTTATTATAAAAAAAAACATAAAAGGTAGCTTTTTATTTTAAGCTCAGTTGAAGTTTTATAAAAGCATTGCCAAAAGTTAGGCCACCCCACTTTAGCACTCGCAAACGCCTGACACTTGGAGTGCGAAAGGTTTTCACACACGGGCATTGCAGCCTGCTTATACAACACTGCGGCATATTATCACTCTACTATATAAGTATACCTAGGATATTTTACAAATTGAAGCAGGATCCAACTATTATATAAATGAGTGGCACAGTAAAGTGCTTGCAATAATAATTAAGGGCAAAATGCACAGCTTTTTTCGAAACATAAAAACGCACAACTCTCTACTGCCAAATGAGTTTTCGGTTCAAAAGACTAATAACTTATAATAAAAACATCTTCATTGTTTCCCGGCGAACAATACATTTACCATTTGCACAGGAACAACGAGGAACAAAGAAAAGAATATTATATTCGGAGCGGTGACACACATGGAGAGTTTTCTCTGTTTCCATACAAACTACAGTAACAATGGGGTAGTGCGGCGGGGGCGCGCCTCCCTCGTAGCTCACTGAAAATGCACCAGCCAATAGGGGTGGCTACGGATTTTTTGTAAACGATGAAATAGCCCTTTTTGTTGGAACGGCTTGTTGTAAATTATTCTTAAATCTCCGAAAATAAATCAGCATTAAAGCCTTCCTATGAAAATCTCAAACTACTAATATTATTTTGATATTTGTATTATAATGAAATATTGATGGTATGTATTTTATGTGTTATGTGTACCATGTACCACATTTACTTACTAGGAATATCGGATAGGTACATAAACAATAAAAAACGTATTTGATGTCAAAAGCTTTTTACAGACAGCCCTACCACGCGTCTATCTTCACACAAAGTTGGTACAGGCAATCGATATTCGTAATTTGGCACGAACAATAATTTAGATTCGAAAACGAAAGGTATTTAAATTTTAACTTTCTAGTCAGTTTTGGATATGAAGATATCGATTTGACGCGAGTTTATTTAGATATCAACGATATTGCTGTGTGTGTTGAACAAACATGCTATTATTACAATTTCAAAGTATCAAACAGAAGTTATTGACCCTTAACACGTAACAAGTGCGAGCAATGCACGATCTGAGCGATTATGTATTGCAAAAGAATATTCATCAGAACAGAAAATGGTCACGGATTCAGAACATGAAATAGAAAGTCAGTTGCAATCAGTCTTCGGCATGCGGGCGTCTGTCAATCGGCACAAATATCTTTTTGGAACGAGTACGTTTGATCGTAACCTCTGCTCGGCCCGCTCGTAATGACCTGTTATGAAGATTCATGACTAGAAAATATTTGATATCAGACCTCGCTCCCGCTTATGGTCACGTGTCGTAAGGTGATTGATGTGACTGCCTATATTTTTTTCTCAGCAGTGTGATTAACCTCGCTACAACATTTTCTTGCAAAACATAAATGTAGTAGCATAGGTTGGCACACTAAGCAATAAATAGAGTTAATGACCGTCTTTTGAGGAAAGCTATTAAACTGGAATGATAAATCCAGTTTCGATAAACAATAAATAATGGTAATTTTAACAGCAGCATATTTATTATTTTCAAGTGGGTCCGGTCGGATTTTATTAATTACACTTAAATCTTTTCAAAAAGAATACTATTAAGAACACTTTCTTTTGTTATAATTTTGATTTATTGAATGTTCAGTCTGTGTAAGTACACCAAAAATAAACATACTTTCGTAGTCTCAGTTTCTATGCTGAAGTAGGACATATATGCATTTACCTAAGTATTTTATTTGCAAGCAAATTAAAAAATAGTTACTCATCCCACTCGGGGAGATGGTTTTCAGGGAATATGAAAAGTTAAACCTAACTTATTTTGCTCCAGGAATTATATGTGTGAGCCTGAGCGTACAAAGTTTCATCTTTCTAGGTCGACTCTCATTTGCGAAGACAAATAGAAAATGTATATGCTCGCAGATAACACATAAGAAGCCCGTCTTGTTTGATTAATCGCGACAGCAGAAAAATGTTGCCTTAACACTATTTCTGAAAACAACTTTCTTGCCAAAATAAAACGATACTTTAAGTGATTGATAAGGCAATTTATTGCGGATGTCTCTTATCAACAAATGCATTTAGATAAAACGTCTAAAGCATAGTTAAGACTTGGTCATTTGTATGAATAGCACATGCCTCTGGCTATGTTAATAATAGTCCTTCCTAGGCTAGGCTGGTTTACACAAAAGAGCAAAAGTTATCGATTAACGAGCTTTCTCCAAGAATATTCGTAATGATGGTAAAAGCAAGCTAGTTTCGCATGTAACATAGGTATCTATAGGTAGTGGTACTAGTTTCTATATATCAGTTCCACTAACTCTTTGCAAACGGCTAATTCATAGTCCTTAAAGTTGTTCGCTCGCGCCGCTGCTGTGCTGCCGTGTGAATACATATTTAACGACTGCATACTAAATTCGACATTTCTAATTGCTCCCGTGTTACACCCACGGAGCTAACGGCACTCATTTTAGCTCCATAATAGTATTATCATTACTTACAATCTAGCTTACATTCAATTGTGTTGTTTATCAGACTCTCGCTAGTGACAATCGTCAGAGATTATGAATGAGCACTTTCGGAGTTGAGAACACTTCAATTCACTTCACTTCAATCTTTGGAATGTAGAACTAATATAATTAATGAATTTATTGATGTTGACAAAATAATGAATGTAACAATAATCTGTTGTTAGTTTTATGTCCGAGGGAAGCAAAACTTACATCGTGTAATCTACCTTAAATGAGAAAATCATAATAAGTAAAAATGCAAGTAAGTGACTCAGATGTTCCTCCTAGCTAGATAAAAAGTCGTAGTTCATTACAATTAGGTAGTAATTACCTGAAATTCTAATCAAATATCTTGTGGGTACAACATTGTAGTGATTAATTATAGCTGAAAGATATCAGTGAATGTGGTTGCATTAATTACCGCAATGCGCTGGTCGTTAGCTCGGTTTAGGTAATCCTGTGGAACTGGCTATTATATCTTGCAGTGAAGACAAGGGACATTACATAAGTTACGATTATAAACCTACGAAGATATATCATATATGAATTTGCACTCGTATTCACATTTGACAAGACAGAGAATACTGTCTTGAAAATACTACACAATGCAACATAACTTATATAATACTAATTTTTAACTGACTTCAAAAAAGGAGTAGGAAACCCTTAAATTTTAAGGACACGTATAGTGTTTTTACTAGAATCTTAATGCGTTTTGTTACTTCTGATAGTCCGACATTTTGGAGTCAGTGCCATCACTTCGACCATCTAAAGCATCAACTATCAGAACACCGACTCAAAAAAGAAATTGTTCGTCAAAAATTGAATCCTTTCCTTTAAAGGGTTAAGAGTTTATTGCAGACTTTTTAGTGCATTTTGGTTTTGAAGTCGGTTTTTACTTTTTTAAAAGTTTATTTTTTGTAGGATCACAACGACGGATCTTTATAAAGAGTCTATCTTTATAAAGATCCGTCGTTGTGATTATTTCTTAAGTAAAGTTAGCCTGTAACATCACAACATAGTTGAGGTAAGGCTTTTGCCCAGCAGTGACTATGAGGTAGTTTGAGCCATACTCCATCATGCGGGCTCATCGCGGGTTGGTGGATGCTGCTTACAAGGCAAATGACTAACCCTGCTGTCAGATGTTATTCAGCTAGTGTTATAAGGTCTCTGACTAGGCTTAACGACTAAGTCAACCGATATTAACCGGAACCAACGGCTTAACGTGCCTTCCGAAGCACGTAGATGCTCGTGATGTACGTCACTTATAAGGTCGTAATGGTCACCCATCCCAACACGACCGCGCCGTAGGTTGATTCACTTCGGTATCACTACCAAAGCGCTGCTACCACTGCGCTCCGAGCACGATTATTTCTTATTGAATTAAATATTTAGAAGACGTATTTAATTTGATTAGAGCCTTCATAGTACGAGAAGGTTGTTAAAACATACTATCGTTTTGCTATTACTCAGGTGTATAGTAGTACCAAAGGATAACCATTTACCTTACACACTTAAGTAATAGGAAGGATAATGATTTTGCAAGAATACAGAAATGATTATGTGGCGCATAAAACTTTAAAATATTTTAAACTTATTGAGAAATCACTATGACTCAGTGATTTCGATATGCCTCAACCTAATATGCAATTGACCGACTTTGTTTGGGTTTTAATAACGTTACAAATGTATTCGAGAAATATTTTTTGAGAATCCGATGTCAAAAGGTCACTTCGGTATTTGTAAATCGCTAAGATCATTAGATATGGATTCGATTATATCACAAGCACAACCAAACAATTGTTGAAGAATCTTCGAATCATCTTAACGAGCGTTGCCGACCGATTTGCGTCGGTTCTGCATTTTGATCGTAACCGCTGGTTTTTATACGTAGACGTTTGTAATATTCGCAAAATGATCCACTTAATGGCATTCGAAAGAGAAAACATGGCCATTAACGAATGCGGGACCATGGCAATATGAACTTTCAGAATTTTCCATCGATGGTTTGATAAAATTTAATGAGTGTAATTTAAAGTGATTGATTGTCAAACTTTACTAATATCGTATTGTGCTAGAATGTGGCTGGGCGTGTCGGTTTAATTTAACCTATTATAGAGCGTTATTTTGTTTCATATCAACGTGCAAGTCACCGCGAACAACTCGAAACGAAGCAAAGCTCGAGGTCATACATTCACGTGTGCTTAACGGACCATCTTCTTAGTCTAAAATACTGTAGTGGCATTCGGCAAACGTTCTTGTTTGTATTAGTATGAAATGCTAAAGTTTGTGTGCACGAGTGTATCTTTACATCTCGGTTAGTAGATCGGTCAAGCTTAACGTGTTCGATGATTGCAAAAGCGCCTGAAATGCCGATATTGCTTTTGCAAAACGAAAACACGATTTTATTACACGGTATTTGTAGACTCATTTCAGAGATGTTGCAAAAATGATTTGGCGAGGGACATCTGTTGACATTTGACTCTAATGCGTCGATAAGTGAAAAATTAGGAAATTCAGATGTGAGTTAAGTCATGCATTTAAATGTGTTTGACGTTATCTCATAAGTGTTGGTGGCTCGGATGATCTGGTATTAAGTAGGTTGTCTGCTGTGATCTCAGCGTATTGTGGTCTCTCGGCCGCGGTGGGTTAACGGTATATTCGCCGCAGCGATCGGCCCTGCGACTCTCGGTCGATGTCTCTGTAATCCAATACTTATATCTAATACTGTTATTAATTACCTTTATACTTTCGATAGCAGATGGGTGTAATTAGCAGAAAGAAAGAAAATTTATCATTATTGAAAATATAAATTAGTAGGTATTTGAACACCTAACAAAAATAACCCATTATCGTAAATAACGCTATAACGGCTATAACGCAGTGGTCATTTGATATCATATGTTTTACTACAAAAGTGTATCTGTAAAATTCTAATTTTAAAACGTCACCTATTTGTCAGCAATAATTTATGTAAATATCATTTGGAAATCGGTCGTTTTATACGTTTTCAGTCGGAATAAGTCTTATCTTACGTTGGTATAATCGACCCTAACTAAGTTAATCTATACTAATATTATAAAGCTGAAGAGTTTGTTTGTTTGTTTGTTTGTTTGTTTGTTTGTTTGTTTGTTTGTTTGTTTGTTTGAACGCGCTAATCTCAAAAACTACTGGCCCGATTTGAAAAATTATTTTTACGTTGGATAGTTCATTTATCGAGGAAGGCTTTAGGCTATATAACATAAAGATACAACTCATAAGACCACAGCAGAAATGAAAAATGTTGCGAAAACGGGAGAAAGATATTCCTTTTGAGAGCTTCCGCTGCATACGCTGCGGAAACCGCTTAAGTTACACAAAAATTATGTATGACAGGATTGTTCATCATTAAAAGTTCTATAATAAAGTCCGCGACAGCATATGTCTATTTTTTATGGTTGACTTACTACAACCTTTTTTATGTTAATAAATTTGTAAAAAAATAATGCATTATTTTTAGAGGTGTATTATACACACAGATATTTATTCTTATCAAAATAAATACATTCATCATCACGAGCATTTTATTTAGAACCAAGTTGCCCTTTATATCATTTGATTTCAATAAATATCTTAGGAGCTATCACAGTTTCAACATAACTCCGCACCAAAATAATGTTCGCAGCTTAAGTACAACGTGCGCTTGCGCTAATATATTATAAAGCTGAAGAGTTTGTTTGTTTGAACGCACTTATCTCAGGAACTGCTGGACCGATTTGAAAAAATATTTTTGTGTTGGATAGCTTATTTATCGAGAAAGGCTTTAGGATATAAAACATGACGCTGCGACGGGAGGGGAGGGAGCAAACTCAAAACGCGCGGACGAAGTCGCGGGGGACCGCTAGTATGTTATAAAAACGCCAAAGTGAAAAGACAGTTACATACGATTGCAAAAATGCGGTTGTAAATAACGAAGTGTCTGTGTACTCGTTTAATGAACCGCAATCGATGTTTTTAACATGTACCGAATTCCTTAGCGTTTACAGATTGCGCGTTTTATTTAACGTCAGTCATGCAAGTTGGTTTTATACCCATAAATATAAGTTTTTACTTACTGATATGTTTATAATTATGTAAAATGGATCACCTTGTTATAAAAGAAAAGGTTGATAAGATCAGTTTAAATATTTCTTTTCAAATACGACGTCTACATTCGTACCTATATCAATCTAGGTTCAAACTTGGTACCTTTTTTTTTTTTTTGAAAATGTCTGCGCGTTTAACAGTTCAAAACGCCTAGTCTACTGATTCCCTTATGTACGGACAACAGCACGTCAAAGTAAACACTGCGCTATCTTATGCAGTTGTGCTAAGGGCTAGTTTGTAACAAAAGTGGGTAACCTGATGTGCTGTCGACTGTACAAGGGCGGAAGCGGCTTGCGCCTTGATCTTGCTCGTGTGCCTATTTACCCACGTTCCGTGTTTCACTCACTACAAGAATGTCACAATATAAACATTCTTCGAATTCATGACAGTTCCTTGTACCTCGCTGTTTAAGTAGGTACCTAACTATCTAGGTAATAGATTCGTCATGTTACTGTTATGGAAATTTGAGCTCCTTTGCAAAACAGTAGGTAGGTACTCCTTTCTAGTCGTATCTTAGTCATGCAGTGTTTTTGTTTTTATATGTAGAATGTTTTTATGTAGTAGGATTTAATACAATACTTATTACCTACTTTCAAGCTAAAACCAATAAACGTTACGTTTGATCATTCTCCTGTGGTTGTAGTCTGAAGCAAAACTTTTGACTTTTGATTTTGCGAAGACAATTTCAATTTTCTGATTTTCTGCTGCATCAAATATCCCTTTAACTTACGTACGATACGTAACTTGCTTATCTTTAATAAAGGTTTAAAAAATGGTTTTTAAACTTCATCAAAAAATTCTTTTCAATCAATAAATAAAATTACCAATTTAGATTAAGCCTTTTTCAAGCGCCACCTGGTGGATTTACAGGAAACTATGTCGAGACTTCTGCAGCTGAAGTCTGAAGCACAAGAAATGGAAAATTTATGACATTTCGTATAGATAATTTTAATTTTCTTATTTAAAGTGAGCTTAGTTAAAAGGATATTTGATGCAGCAGAAAAACAGTAAATTAATTTATTTTTAGCAATAATTATCATTTCTTGTGCTTCAGTCTGGAACTGGCCGCTGGAACCAGAAATACGCATGAACAAGATAGATGAGGCACTAAGAAAAAAACACTCAATCATAACTTCATAAGCGGTCGGAGTCGTCGTAAGCGTATGAGGCAGTAAGAAAAAAACTCTCAAAATCAGTCATAAGCGTATTGGTATCATCTAAACATAGGTAACCGATGGTGTAGGAAACGCGAAGTGACGTCGCGGCGACAATGGCACGTTCGACCCTGTTCGCACGCCCGTCCCACTCTCCATTTATCGACTTGTTCACTGCCCTGTTTATAAGAGGGCTATTTAGTTATTTACACATTCTGGGCCCCTATTTTTGAATCACTCGCTTGGATATGGCGTGTGATACGCGTTCGAAAACGAACAAAAAATCAACGAAAATACTGTGAATAAAGACGTGAGTACTCACAAAATTTAGATATATTTTTTCAAATCCCTTCTGAATGGATTTCAACTGGTTTTCATTCCAAAATTGGAGTATAATCAATGAATTTCATACGCCATCTTGTCGCGAGTATTTCAAAGATAGGGCCTTTGAGCGGGGCTCAAGCGGTCGCTTGCGGTAACCCAATTAGCTTCTATTCTCGTTCATCTAGTCATTATAGTAGAGCCGTAAAAAATCACATGGAACCTGTATAACTGGCCCGAGTTGGCCTGGAGCTTGCAGAAAATGAAACATTGTAAAGCGCAAAAAGAAACGATGTTACATTTACATATATGCAAGGCTGTCTGTGTTTATTTTAAGTAGGTTGGATCAATAAGTAGCGATACAAAGTACGTTTTCAAATTCTCGTTTTATCACAGACTCGAGTTCAAGCAGCATCTTAAGATAATGTAAATGTAGAATGATTGTACTCAAAGTCAAAAACGATGTCAAAGAACGTGGAATGCCAAATAAGAACTAGATTCAATTCAAGGTAAAACACGTTGCAAAATATGTAAATTCACATAAATTCGCTCCGCACTAGTCGTCTAGATAAATACAAACCCGTCATGTATTTATTCGGACTGGTTGTATAGTAGTTATAAAATTGAGATCAATCTGCGTGGCGCATACAAATAAAGCGTGTTCGTTAGTGCCGGCTTTATGTTATGGAGGCATACGCGGACAGGCGCAGATAATGAACCGCGGGACTCTATTTTAGAATCACTCTCGTCGAGTCGAGTGAGCCTAGATTTCTACTGATTCTCAGTCGACTGTATTTTTTTATCGCCATGGACTGAAATGAGTCCCTTTACCAACATAATACAGAAAGTGAGTGACCGATTAAATGTTAAACAAAACAAAAACATGTTTTATGTCACGATTTATATGTAGGTAGATGGTCACTATTAAGAGTAATTGAACTGCAAAACTTCAAAAAGACGCAGCACATGTCGCATGGGTGGTCTTACGACTTACTAGTAATTTTAAAAATAGGGTCCCTGGTGCAGCAGGAGCGGCGGTTCCGCGAAGTGTCGCGGTAACGGGACCGGAGCCCGGACCGCGGCCCGCGCGCGTTCCGGCAGCCACCCGCAACCCCCCGCGTCGCCGAGACACCCACATATTTTATTATCTCATTATTATTGATGACCCCACGCAATTCTAGATCGATGCCGTATTTACGACGCAGCCCGTGGATCAATTAATTCACGTTTTAATTACCTTGCCTTCGTATCTCCAGTTGTCGTCTTGTAGAAAGGATTTTTGTGGCTTAATACTGTCAACAACATTATAAAGTTATCGACAATGCGAGAGATGATAGATTAATTACTTTTAAAAGAACTTGACCTACTTGACAACTTATGTTACCAAGGTTGAAAATAGCCACATGATAATAAATTATTGCAAGAAAACATTACTTTGTTTGGCTTAGCTCTTAGCAGAAAACAAGATTGTCCAGATCTCTGTGGGAAATAAGTCATGGGTTTTTTGTTTTGAGTTTTTGTTGATATAAATAGACGGCTTAGTGCTCATACTTAACGAATGGTTTTAGTGGTATGCACGTGTGGGAGGACTTTCCATATGAATATGGTCGTTAAGCAAATAATCTAGCTAGAGCCAACTCGTTTTATTTTATTTTCGATTGTTATAGATTTTAGAGCAGTTGCGTAGTGTTAGGTTTAAATAAAGCAATAGTTAGTTTTAATAATGATGTTCAAGCGCGATTAGATTCACTTAAGTAACAATATTAAAATGAGCAACGTCGAAATCAATACGTTGATTAAATGAAGGTGAAATCAATTAGCAGCAATCAGCCGAGAGAAATCTATCGAAGCGTGCATAGCCTTTCGTGGCCTCATTGGAACAAAAGGGAAGGTTGCATTTGCACTGGATCGCAAATACCGGTTTTGCTAAAGGTTTAGGTGATCTGGTAGCTCGATGTAACTGAATCGCGACGTGAAGGTTTTCCGGAGAGTGACGGGTGCGGGTACGTGCGCGGGCGCAGAGGAAAGCGGGGCGGGCCGTGGGGAGTCACGACGCGGTACAGCCTAGTCTAGGCCTCGCTACAACTTGCCTTTCGCGTCTCGCTTTGTCTTTTTTGCCGATCGCAAGTTTCAAGTCTATAAACGTTCGGATGTTAACGACTTTGAGTTGAATGAATAACAATGTAACCAATCCCCGATTTCTTTGCTTATTCAGTCTGAAATAACCTTCGTCAATCGAATAGCGTAAATAACTAAACATAAAAAACTGGTTGTGCATCAAGACTTTGGTGAAGCCTGTTGACATTCCTAAAGTTGTGCCGTCGGCGGACCCTGACATTTCGATGAGGCGCTCGATGACCTGCATTCGCAGTTATTCACTGTAAAATATTTCCGAATACATTCCACTAATGTTTATTGCGCATTTTTGTTTTTAATAACCAACCGTTTGCGCAATATTTATTTCCTTTCAAGATGCATACCTAAGAGTCCAAGAGGGAGGGGATCTAATACCGCATGTCCTACGAATCTTTGAAATATTGACGGTATAGTCAAAATTCATTGGAAGAACATTTTCGTATACTGGTATCGCTTTGGTATTTTTTCAAATTTTTCGTTGGTACACTCAACAGCAGATGAAAATCTTGTGTAGGTAGTCAAGTTAGCGTAAAGTTAAAGATAATCTGGGGCTCTATTTATATGATTATGGTCTCTAAGCACATTAATTGTCTGTCATACTATACCGTTCTTAAAGACAGCTATCATTGACTAGATACAGTTTTAATAACACCAACTACTAAACTAAGTAACTACTTCGTGTAGGATACCTGAGTTTTAGCGTCCCTTAAGAACTGGGATACGCTGGAACAGTGTTGCCAGATCCAATTTTTGAAATACGGGAGGTGTACCTATAAAAATCCGGGAGATGTATGGCTACATTATGAAAACAATCGGGAGATATTTTTTTCCTTATAATTAATGAAAACAACGTCTCTCAATAAATGATTTTATTATGTTTTTCTATATGTTTTTCCTTCACTTCAAAATAGCTTCAAAACCAAATGTTTTTGTAAAACACTAGTGCTAAGTCGCAACGAACAAGAGACGTGAAGTTGCAGCAGGTTGGTTGATTCTTATTTTAATACGGTTCATTTAAAAATACTGTAGCTATTCTTTATGCTACTTATTGAACGCATTGTACACATTTTACAAAGTAATGTATGTTACATTGCATAGCATTTCGTTTTGTTTCGTTTTACGCAATTTTACTTGTAAAGAAAGTTTAAGCCGTGGCGTTCTTGAAAAAAATCGGGAGTTTTGAGTGGGAATCCGGGACATCGGGAGATATTTCCTAAAATCGGGAGGTATCCCGGAAAATCGGGAGACCTGGCAACAGTGCGCTGGAATAAGATATGCTCACTTCAGAGTTAACCACCATTTCTTCCACTGCTGTCGTTAATATCTTAATAGATGTCATCAATATTTTCACTTCCCTTTCTGTAATTATTTTTTTATTAAATATATGTATTCTATGTACGTTCATTAATCCCATGCTTATGTATTTATATATGTCTTTTATCTATGTAATATTAGTATGTATGTTTATGTTACTGCATTTAAAAAATATTTTTTTGGTCCTTTTCAGTACTTTTAAATATTCCACCACTGACTTAACTCTCTGCATTTCCCGAGCGGTTGACTGGTAGAGAATGCCATAAGGCAATAAGTCCGTGAATCGTACCATTAAAAATGCAATAAAGTTTAAATAAATAAACAAATAAATAAAACCTGTTATTGGATAAACTTGCCTTTAAGAACATACCAGTTTTGTACACCCTATTTTTAAGTTGTTGATTCAAGGAATAAATACGTATTACAATGCGATAAAATTCATAAACCTCAAACTAAGAGATTCTGAAATATATTTGCAACAGCACCACCGCAGGTGTAAATGATCCTAACGGTAATGTGTATTACGCAATAATATCTCCGAGGTTTCCATTTGTTAGTACTCAACTTATCACGAAGGCGCTAAAGTATCTAAGCAATTGATTATCTAATAATACAAATTCACTTCCAGCTTTTACTTAACATGTTGAAGCTTCATTTTCTATTTCCGTACATGATGCAGATTCCGTCAATCCTTAATCCTGCTTTGCCAAGTGCATGTTGTACGAATTGCACATAAGGGATACAAACTGTTTTAAATGGAGACAAATTGAGACACATTTTTGAATTTGGAGTTCTTTTAACAATCATTATACAAAAGGACTTCTTCACAATGCCTATTTTTTACATAATAAGAAGCGCTATACAGAGTTAAATTAACCTCAACTACAGTCTTATCGTTAGATACTGATCAATGTCTTTCACGGGCTTCAGGTGACAAAATACTCTTCATAAAAATATTTTGTTCTATATGAGACTTCAAACTTAAGAGATACATAGCAAAAGGTCATTTATTTGAACTTTAATGGCATTTAGTAGGTTTAATAATTGTGTTCAGAGCTCATTGGAAGTGCTGAGTAGGGGCGGGCGGCGTCGTACTAATCTTTGCTATTACAGAAATTGGTCACTTAACTTAAGCTGAATTGCGATAAATCACTGGCCGCAGCGAAGCCGCTACGCTTACACAGCTACGCCCTGCAAATAAAGCACTGACGCGACGCTAATTTTACTTATTACGACATTGAGGTTTTCATTAAAGCTAGTCACAGCTCGTAATGTTGGTTATTGCACAAACCATTCCCGTAAGCGGAACTAGGAATAAGAAATCTGTGAAGAAACCCTATCTGTAAATCACTTGCTTTAATATAGCATGTATATACTTGAGTTTTTCTGTTCAGAAATTCTTAGGGTAGCCCGGAGTTTGGAAGTTGGCGGTGTTTCACCCTCGTGCCTCGGAAAAGCACGTAAAGCCGTTGGTCCTGCGCCTGAACTCTCTCCGGTCGTGTCAGATTGCTGTCCCATCGGGCTATGAGAGTGAAAGGAATAGAGAGTGCACCTGTGTTTGCGCACACACTTGTGCACTATAATATGTCCCGCGCAGTCGGTTAGTCGTTGTGACTGGCCACCGTAGTCGAAATCGGCTAGGGGGACTACTAGGTATTAATATAGCATGACGTGCTTTCCTTTGAATAATGCTCGATTTTTTTATATAATTCTGTTCAAATCCACACGGAAGTGATTATAAAAAGGAATACATTTTGTAACTACTTACTTGCGTCTATATTTAGGGTGATTTTCGTTAAATTCATTGAATTTCGAACAAATATCACTCGAATATTGACGCGAGTAATTTAATAACAGAGCTCAATTTCCCTTTTTAACACGCTTTTATTAGCTTGACCTGTATGTATGTATGAATGTATATGTATGTATGTAACGGAATCTTTGAACTTCATTTTCACCTACTGCTAGGAGTCTGATTAACTTGGATTTTTGCACAGGGGTCAAGGACCGATGACAATACAATAATCTCATAACTTTTTATTAAAGTCCTGACTAGGATCATCAGGATAAAAAAATATATATTTAGATTAATGAGCATGTTATTTAGCCTATGCCACTTGCTGAAAGCCAATGAAAATGTTATTTTCATTTTAAATTGTGACACATTGTTCAATATTACCACGCTTTTTTATTAGCTTGGGTTGTATGTATGTATGCATGTAATGGAATCTTTGAGCATAAATTTGACCGATTTCCAGAAGTCTGATTAATTTGAAACTTTGCACACGTATCAAGGACCGATGACAATGCAATAATTTGATAACAGTTTCTCAATATCCTTATAAGGACCGCCAGGATTAATAAATTCTTTCGTGGATCCTCTGTAAAGGAGTAAGAAAGATAGAGCTATCGCATATCGCATGTCCGCAAATAATTAATTGAAACATCGAACTAAAAAATTAAAAATAAATTATAGTTTAAAAAAACTAAAAAAAACACGCTTTTATAGCTAACCGAACTAAAAAGTAGAAAATAATTTTTAATTACAAAGAGTTAGAGAATAATTCAATTCAGAGTAAAAAGCGTGGGGTGCTTGATATATTAAATGTTGCACCCCACGCTTTTTACTCTGAAATATTATTTTTATGAATTTTGCTTTTTTTAAATTGTAGAGCCCGTACATCTAGTATTATATTATCTGGGTTATTAGCTTTTACGCGCCTGCGGCGAATCCAATAGGAAGGTTTATTGATTTTGTACAGGTAATTAGAAACGAAGTCTTCAGATAATTTATCTCGAACTTAAATTAACCAGTGTTACCCTTTAAAGAGACACAAAGGCAGATACAGAGAAATTGTTACTTAATTTATCAACGTCATCCAGCTGTACAGTTTGAAATACTCAAAATTGTCATTAATCACAGCCGGAAATTAATTACTTATCTCTTAACCATTGGCTTACTATTTCAATTACCGTTTAAATGTGGAGTAGTATTAATGATTTCAGCTGACTCTAGTCTATGGAAGTCAGAAGTAGATGTCATGTCATAAATAATAAAGATGGATACAATGAGAGATACATTTTCAAACCGTACATTTACCGTCTCAGACCCTTTGCACACTGCGACTTTTAGCAGCGATGCAGTCGCGATTTTGCGACGTCATCGATGCTTTATTGCTTATTCAAACTAAACCGACTTTATGAAGTCGGTTTTAACAAAATAGCATTTAAAAGTTTGAAATAAACTCTTGACCCTTTAAAGGAAAGGAATCCATTCTAAGTGAACAACTTTTTTGGGGTCGGTGTCACTTCAATCAACAAGCATCAATTATCAGAGCACCGACTCCAAATAGAAATAGTTCGAAGATATATTCATTTCCCTTAAAGGGTCAAGAGTTTATTTCAGACTTTAGTGCATTTTTGTTTTGAAGTCGGTTATTACTTTTAAAAAAAAACTATATTACTAACTTTCCAGAAAATAGAGCTTAGCCCTATTTTAGCTATAACTTATCGCTTTTAAATGCTTGCTTTTAGTTATTGCCTATTAGGTATGCGAGTCACGATTATTTTATGAAGGCGTCCGGTGTCTGTAATTTAGCTTGCACACCCATTTCAATTATGTTAATTTTATGCAGGTATTTATTTGCATTTTATTGTTTCAGGAAACCAATTGTGATTGAAAACGAAACGAAAGATCGAAAACCATTTGAGAGGAACTTTTGGGAAGGTGAGTAGCTGAAGTTTTTTGATTTCAGGAAAATCTTAATAGTTACCTATATATATGATGGATTAAAAATGATATAATTCTGATTTGATATACGATTATGCAATATGTTGCTAAATTATTTTAGGAGGTGAATAAGACCATCAATACAAATAACTTTAACAAAGGGGTCGAAATCCCCCAAAAAAAAAAACTCCATATAAATCAGTCAGCTACATAAACCATGAACGATTTCTGACACAGTAGGTATTACAATTATTATTTTTTTGGTAAAGTTCGTCGCCTCTGCTAGATCCTAATTCCTAATTAGGTGTGGTATAATCTATTAGTCAAAATAAAGGTCATGTGCATCATACTTGCAAAAATGTATCATTGGCATTCCGATAGAGTCGCCCGATAAGCAGGCACCTAGTAAGTGATCGTACGCACGTGCCAGCTCTAATCGCTTAGCATATGTAATGGTCCTAGCTAGGGGATAACATTGAAGTTATTGTTACCATTACATACTTAGTTACACAGAATTAAAGCAGGTTGATATTGCATTAAAACCAGCGACACAAATTTAATAAAACACCAGGAGCACTATTTTTGAATCACTCGCTTAAATAAGGCGAGTGAATTGCGTTTGAAAACCAATTAAAAATCAATGGAAATCACGCAAAATATAGACATAGGTACTCACAAAAATCAGTAATGTTTTGCAAATCACTTTTGCGTGAAATTATACCAGTTTTCATTGGGAAATCGAACATAAATCAATGATTTTCACACGCCATCTTGACGCGAGTTATTAAAAATAGGGGCACAGGGGCCCTATTTTTGAATCACTCGCTTCGAAATGGCGAGTGATATTCGTTCGACAACGAGTTTTTTGCTATGACTTTTAATTCATCTTCGAACGAAAATCACTCGCCATCTTGAAGCGAATGATCCAAAAATAGAGCTCCAGAGCCCTTATTTTTTAACTTCAAAAAAGGAGGAGGTTATCAATTCGACTGTATGTTATTTTTGCATGTTTGTTACCTCAGTTGTTGTATATCTCAGTCGTAAGTCGACCGATTCGAAAAAAAATTTCACCTACTTAGAGGGTGTACCTTCTTATTGGTCCCATTGTTGCCCATTTGGGATCTGAAGATGGGATCTTGGTGTAATAGAGGGAAACCCTCAAATTTTAAAGGCACGTATAGTGTTGTTTTACTAAAATCTTAATGTTGACGTATTGTTACGTCTGGTAGTCCACATCTTGTGGGGCTGAGCTGATGGTGGAACTCCTTAACGCTTAGGAGTTCAGTAATTATAATGACAGAACATATGATAGGTAGTTTGTAGCTTCTTAAAGAACAGGGTCATAAGGTGCAACTTCCCCCCCTTGTAAACTCTAAAAATGGAGAAATAAAATTAACTTTATTAAAGTCAAAACTGACTTCAAAACCAAAATGCACTAAAAAGTCTTAAATAAACTCTTGAACATTGAAAGGAAAGGAATCCATATTAGGGAAACAATTTCTTTTTGGAGTCGGTGCCATCACTTTGAAAATTCAGCCTCACTAGTCGCAGCACCGACTTTGGTTTTGAATTCGGTTTATACTTTTTTTAATCACTTGCTTGGATATGGCGTGATTTTCGTTAGAAAACGAACTAAAAATCAACGAGAACCGAGCAAAATATAAAAGTGAATACTCACAAAATAAAGTAATATTTATTTCTACTACTCCTGTCCTGGAATCTTACTGTTTTTAATTTGAAAATTGGACATTTTTCAATGAGTATCACACGTCATTTTGAAGCGAGTAATTAAAAATAGGGATCCAGAATGGTATCAAGTATAGGTTTTACTTATTTTGATTTTCTTAAAATAAAATCGAAATGCGACTCAACAGTAATTTTATTTTCATACCCATGCGACAAATTAGTTTAACACATACCTACAAACGACTTGCTGGTGGTTTCGTTGGATTTTATCGGTACTGGGGCTCTATTTTTGAATCACTTGCTTGGATATGGCGTGTGATTTTCATTCGAAAGCGAACTAAAAACCTACGAAAAACGAACAAAATAAATAAGTAAGTACTAACAAAATTAAGTTACATTTTTTGTTATCAACCCTGTGCGGAATTAAATTGATTTTCATTCGATAATCGGACATTATTCAATGAATATCACACGCCATTTTGGCGCGAGTGAGTCAAAAATAGGGCCCCTGTGCCTTTAGAGGTACAGCTAGTTAGGTAGATAATTGTTTTTTTTAAAGCTGATGATGTCTAATTTGTTTCACACCTTGCTGATATTTAGGCCTCAGACTTACGGTAAAGTTAATTACAACAGCTGGGTGAAACGGTGATTATAAAATTTGTGAGGGGAAATCTGATCTCGGCAGTATCTTAACTGTTAAATAAACCGTTTTCAATTATCTAATTTTTGAAATGTCTTCCCGCAGACGCGTCGTAAGATTACACACGCCTCTACAAACTTGTTCCGCGGGCTCTATTAGAAAAAGCATAATCGTTGCAAAATTATGTTTATGTAAATTTCTTAATAGTCGTCGTGTTGTTGAACCCATAGAGAAATTGTGTATTTATTCGCATTCCTATGATTTCCATATTATGGATATTATAGTTATGTCGAAATCCTTCGGTCGTTGTGAAAGTGCACCTTGCGTGCGCGGGCGCAGCGGACGTTGGTCGCACCTGCTCATTCTTTGCACATGGCGTAATGCAGTTTCGGTGCAAGGCTTGGACTGCATTGCGGGGATGCCTTCGGACTAAGCCTTTGAAGTGCTACGGTCAATTATCCTGCTTCCTTACTTTGTCGCCATATACGGGTAGCTACGATTACGAGATGTTACTACGTTTTTTGCGAGACGGTATTGACTTGGTATGACAGATGTTTACTCTATGTGAGATGAGCAAATTCCAGTACGTGCTTCCTGATCGTAATGTATAAACTTCGTCCGAGGAAAAAGTTAACCGTTTTTGTTACGTAATGTAGGATTTCTGTTACGACCATGTTTTTAAATATGAAGACTACTAACAAGTACACATTGTAACTAAATGCACCTTACGCCAATCAAAAACTGAAAAGTAGTATTCATTACGCGGAATAAATAAAATATGATTGGCGTGCATGCAGAAAATGTATCCATTTACGGCAGCGGTACTCGTTGGAACACGGAACTCACAGGACAATACCTTATTACTGGTACGTGGTGCTCGTGAAGCCTTAAATAAATATTTTGATTGCGCAAAATACCAGTCGTTGAGACCGCGGTGCGCAAGCGTGAGCGTATATTTAAATTCTTTGTCTCGCCTGAAACGAAATATTGCAATCATAAAGTGTGCTTTCAAATGAATTCCCGCAAGGAAAGTATGCCGGGCAGCGGCGTCCCGGCTCGTCAGCGGCCGCGACCTGTCAGTCAGCTTTCATTGTTCGCCCACCGATTTGAATGCCACGGCATCAATTTCAGACACTCGTTTTATGAATCGAAGTCACTTTACGAATTTCCAATGACTTTCGTTCATATTTGTTGCTAATGTTGGGTCATGTTGTTCATACGAAAAGCTTGCTTTGATAATTCTTAAACAACTTCTTAAGTTGAAACCTATAAGAATAATTTCAGGACAATGACAAGCTAATACTCGAAGCACTTTAACAAGTTTCTAACAACCACAATTAATCTAATAATGAGGAAATAACCGGAATTCAGTCGTATATTTATAACTTGTGTTAAATGGAAACGGAAACTAACAAAAAACGTCGGCACAATGTATTGCAGTAGAGAATTTCTGTCAAAAAGGGTTGATGCGCGCTGATGGTCTTTTACTTATTTGGCCGCCATATTTTAAATTGCAAGACTTGGAATTTCCTTTGAGGATGTAACAAAAAGCCTTTAAAACATTATGAGGACGAGCGCTCTAAACGTCACAGGTATAAAGCCGATTATGCGAAGAGGCGGTTGAATCATTTGACAGATTCCAGAGGGAGCGAATACCGGCGCAGGAATTCCACCTGATAATAATTATATGTACTATGTAGGTATACTCGTATATGATTTGGGATAATAAACGCCATTCACTGTAAGAAAGTATCGAAGCAAAAAGTCGTCTTTATAAACGAGTCCTTGTGTTCTTGACGGTTCAAGTACCATAACGATTGCGACGACAACTCGTTCACATTTTAATCGTATTTAATATTTTCTGTCCGTGAATGAACTGGTCATTCACTTCTGTTCTTTCTCAGGAGATATTAATTAAAATTCCGTCTTCATGGTTTCCGCTATGCTAATATTTTCCTAAATTATGTGTGCGACTTTTCTGACAAGACGGGTACCTAGGTACTGGCAAAAAATACCTTGGTCACCTCGATATTAGTTGATACAGATTCAGTTCTTAATAGAATGAATATAAACGTTATTATGGAGCATGGGCATTTCATATTTCAGTGCAAAATTAGCTGTACTGTACATATCTTAATATTACTTATTTATTATTGAGGTATTCGTTCAGCCTTTGAGCTGGCGCCGCGCTCTGTTGCGATATCACTTAGACAAGACGAAATTGAGGAGATGGTACTTTCGACCAAGAGGTCGTCTCGAGCACAATGCTCTGCCACTCATAAGATGTTTTGGTCGGAATTGGCAAGATGATCACGTAACAAAACATTGAAACGTTTGAATTAATAAAAGCTGCCCGACGACCTTTACAAGATACAAATGTTGCGGTTATGACTGTCTTGTCTTGTTCATATTACGTAAGACATGTCACTGGAGAAAGTTAATTTAGTTTTGAAAGTGAAATCGATTGCACTTTCATTCACTTATCCATTTCATAGGTACTTTGACTACGGGAGCATCGATTATTCAAAAGATCCCAAAAATATGTCTGTCAATAATTCGCCTCTTCATATATTTGTTTCTGCTCAGTAAAAACGTTATTTGTTTTCAAATCTTAGTCGCAACATATATATTTTTTCAGAATTTTACAGCTCTTTAAAGATCGGTGAGTTTATAATCCTGTCTCAGAATCTTCCAGTGGCCTAGCTTACATACCGGTATATTCTGGTTGCATTTATATCGATGTTGTTGTATGAGAGTTTAATAAAAGGCCGGGAATGTAAAAAAATGTGCAAACAACTCTGCAAACACGTCGGAGCAGTTTAAAGGCCGCGTCCGGATTGCGAGGGGCGACGGCGGAGGGCGCGAGCAACATTCCAGCCTCCCGTGGCCGCGGCGACGTCACTCCTCTATCTACCTACGTAGCCAGACCGCACTTTACGTTGCGATGTTAAATTACCTCATCGCAGAAATCGCTTAACAGCGCACCCAAAAGTCCGCATTCGCAGTCCGGATCTTCGCTTTTTTGGAAGGACAAAAGTTGCTTTCTCTACATCGGAAGTAGGGCGCGGTGAGGAGGGCGCCGCGACCCTGACATCTGTGGTGCCGCGCATACACCGTCTGCTCTGCGCGAGCGCTTACGGTCGCCGCCCCCGACGCCTTCGGGCTAAAAATAGCCTAAGATTTACCAATCGACTACTTCTAAACCTAACCGCAAAGCATCGTAATGGAGTACCATGGAGTTTGAGTGCTTGGTTATTTTTGAAGCGAAGCATATCAAAGGGGTCTGTGTGATCCTAGTAGAATCGTTAGCAACGACAGTCTCGATCGGCATATAGGCATTTGAAATGGGTGAGGAAGAGAGGGCACCGCGCCGGCCGTGCGGTGGGATGCGGGGGAGCGTCGCGTGCGCAGCTCGGTGTCCGTCCCTGGCTCGGAGCAACGCCCCCGTCAAGGGCGGCGACGCTGCAAATTTCTGCAAGTCCACCGCGACTCAGTGCATCGCGCCCCGCCGCGGCGGCTCCGCGCACGCCGCTCGCTCTCGCCGCTGACCGCCGACGCACGCGCACGCCGCACGCACCGCCCTATGTTAAATAACTGTTATTTCGGTCGTTAATGGACACGTTCCGCATTCTTAACTCGATCCTCTTTTCGCGGACTGGGAAAAATGCCGAATTCTTCTTGCCGATAAACAAAGTGCACAGCCTTTTGTTCTTGTGAGATGCTGATTTCGTTGTGTTACAGTTTAATTAATGGTACAATGAAAGTATATTTTTTCTCATTGATCAGGAACCAGAACTGGTTTAATAAAACGTTTGATGACAGTGCTGTGATATAAAATGGCTAGATAAATAAAGAATTATCTAATATCAGTGTGAAACTTTTCATCATGTTGGAGATGAGGAAGTTGCCCAGACGATCGATGTCTCTTCACGGTTGGTAAACGTTATTTCAAAATAATGATATTTGAACAAAAATCGTACTTTGTAAATATGTTTGATTTATATTATTCGCTCTTAAAGTTGATTAGTGTTTCTACTATATTATTGATAAAAATAATTAATTTTGTCGCAGTCTAGTATATTCTCACAAAGAACAGTAAAAGTTACGAGAAGTTAGGAATGAATTTAATTTTCAATGAATGACTTAGCTATGGAAATAGTCTTCAGAACATCTTACACCATTCAAGTTAGATAACTGAACCCGGCTCTGGTTTTTAGGAGAACAATAACTAAGAAAGGAACAAATCACTCTCCCATTGTACAAAATACAATTTAACACCTCACGCACACAAACTGTTAGGTACCCATACGAGTGCACCTTGAATATGTTGAATATAAAAATATCAATTTACGTATAAGATTGAAATTGGAACGGAAGTTGCGAAACCTCTTTTGCATTACTTTGCTTCCTGCTGTGATATGGGGTTTAATGTAATAGATTGTTGAATATTTTGTTTATCAATATTATTTCCTCCTTTTAAGATGTAGAATTCATTTTTATTTGAGTATCTAGTGTATATTATCAGTATAAATCGGTAGGTGCAACTGATCAAACTCGTTCAATACCATTTCTTTGTTTCAATTTCATGAAAACTTTATGCTTGTTGGTACCTACTATGTACGTACAGCCTGCCCACGGTCGCATGTAAGGCTAAATTTTAAAGACACCTGAATAAATACAATAAAGCGTGCCATGTCTGAATAGACTTTGTTCAAGATTACGTACATAATGTACGCAGTTTTAGGAAAAACAGCAGTTGTGGTCATTACTGCTTCAAGTGAGCATTTCTTTATATTATAATTAGTGATGTATTCGCAAAATATCATAGTTTTAGACTCAACATCGTACAGTCTTGTGAAAATTCGCCATTCACGTTGTTTACATCCTATAATAGAAGAAGAGAAGGAAGGTTACTATTAAAAACTAGTTAATTTTTCTTGTACCTTACACCTGATTACCTTTACACCGTGTTCTTACTCACAGTGATATAGTCACTATTAATATACAAACTTGTTTGTGACAATTAAGTTCATAACGTAGTAATGTAAAATATTTTTTACTAGATAGATCCTAAACTTTTTGAGACGTCAATCATGTTCTTGACGCTTGTTGTATTCAGGGCATAATTATCGTGCAATTCGTATACGAAAAAAGTTCACAGATCGAATTTTCTTTGTCGAAGAATAAATAGTTTTTGATTTTTCAGGGTAACGATTTATTAGTATTTAAATTATGTTTGCGCAATAGTTTTTTTATGTGTACATATTTTACTTGTTTTTTTAAGTAAAATGGTTAAACTCACAATCGAATACCACACGAAAAAAGTTCGATTGCCGCGAGAATCGGCCTCCATCCATTTATTGTACTAAATGCGTACGTGTACGATCTATGATGACATAGATGACGCATTGGTTCAGCTAATATTACATATTGGTCAACTGTAATAGGACACGAAGTGAATGATTCATTTATCTCAGCCTCTTTGTTCGATATCCTCCATACAACCTTTGCACATGTTCAGGAACGAGGTTTGTGGTCATACTACATGATGTAATTTTTAAATTACGTTAAATATCACGTTTTTTGATTAAACAGTTCTTAATAATGTATAAACATACGTTCCTCGAATTTGATGCAGTTTTGATCAGCTGACTTAGCAGACAGCACCCAGACACACCATGCGTGTGGATAATAGCTTTAGCGTAGTAGCCACATCACGAGAAGTAGCCCTGGAGGATTATAGTAATTTGTTTGTATTCTGTCAGTTGTGTGTTTACATATTGACATGAAGTAAACTTTTTTGTTTCAGATCGCGTCAACAAAAGCGATGCGGAAGACAAAAGCCTTTCAAATGATGAAACGCCATTACCTTCGTGCCCACGACAGCCACCCGACGGAGTAGAAACTCCATCAGATGCTGTAGAAAAGATACCTGAACCCCCGACTCGCCTGCCGCCTCGATTACCTGGTGGATGGTCCATTAACACTGGCTCACGATCACGATACTCTTACTCGTCGAGAACCCAAGATGCGAGAAGCGAAGCAAGTGTTAAGGATAAAATTGCGATGTTCTCAAACGGTCGCGCTACATCTTCAGAACGTTTGGACAAATGTGGCACTCTACCAACACGTGGGCTTTCCACTACCCGAAAAAGCACGGTGAATTATACAAACAGTTATCCTGAAGTATCTTCTTTGGATCGACGACTAACGAAATCTCAAGATAATCTAGATGAAACACCGCGACCGTATAAAATACATACAGATAGACCAGAGGTGTTAGGAGCTCATGAAATTACAGGATCGAGCACTTTAAATCTGACGAGAAATAATAAATCTCTTCAGGTTGAAACCAAACCATTCTTCTATGGAAGTACAACTACGTTACCATCAAGCATGGATACCTTAACATTCACACAACCCATTTACCACGCAAGAAGTATTAGTGATGACAACACAACTACGAAAGCTCCGGTACATAAATCAAATTTAGAGTATCTAATTGAGCAAAGGAAGAAATGTATGTCAAAATTAAAAGACTTAGTGATACCAGAAGTACAAACTCCAATAATCGATTTACCAGAAATTAAGATCCAAGATTCTTTTACGAAATCCTTACTAGCTAAGTCTAATCAAAATAATCTAAATTACAAAGACAACAAAGCAAATGGTATAAAATCAACAGCTTTGAATGAAATAAAATGGAAGGCAAATCTTTTGCCTAATAACTTACCCAAGTACTCACCAGCGTTTAAAAGAAAATCTTTGCAAGTTTATACTCCATCGTCAATGTCTAAAGAGTCTACGCCAGAACGTAAATTTAATGATAAGGTGGACACAATTAACAAAATGAATGCCAATTCTTACATTGCAAAGCCATTTCGAACTTCATTTGACTATAATACTGATAACGTGCGACTGTCTACATCCACGTTAACTTCAAAAACCACGGTGCAAAATGTCGGAAATGTAACTAAAAAAGAATATAAAGATATAATAAATTATGCGCGAGATTACAAAAATGTGGAAATTAAAATTGCAACTGCAACTGATATTGTTGATAGTGATAATGATTCCGCAATGAGTTCAACACAGTCAAGCTACAGGTCATCAGCATCATCACCTATGCATAATCTCGATACAATCGAATCAGATAGTTCACGTCTTTCACCGAGAATATCGCATTATACACCTTACTCATTCATAAAAACTGACATTCCCGCTAAGTCTTCGATTGCTGAGAAGAATTGTGAGGAATACATGAAACGAAAAGTCTGTCGATCTGTGTCATCTGATACTAATGTATCGCTTAGCTCGTCAGCAGGATCAGCAGCAACCTCCGGCTCACAAGCAAGTTGCAGTTCTCTTGAAAGTTCTGTCGCTGATTCAGACAAGAGAAAAGTTTCAAAAACATACAACATTGACACTATAAATAGGAGAAATATTCTAGCTTCAGCTAAATGTCGAAGTGGTCGAGATGCGAAGCTCAAGTCTCCAGTGATTGAAACTAAATTCTCACACGAGTCGAACGACAGGTCTCCAAGCCCGACCGATAAAGTCTCTGATCGCCTTTCTACGCTCACGTCATCGGTGAGTGCCGTGTCTAATAAAGGCGAAAACAGACGACGAAATAAAGTAATAGCCGAATCTGATTCTGACAGTGATTGTGATATCAATGTTCGACAAAGGAAGACTGATTTTAAAAATACGAGATTAAAGAGAAATTCAAGTTCAGCAAATAAAACTAAAACAAACGATATGAATTCAGAAACACCGAAAGTTGAAGATGCTCCGAAAATAATATCTGAAAAAATAATCAAAGAGATTAAAAAAGCGGGGCTGGACAGTTATAACAAAGTGAGTAAGCCAGTCGACAGGATTATCAGTGAACCCATCATGAAGCAAAATGTTGTAGTTATGAGAGAAGAATCCATTAAAAAGCCTGCTGTTATAGATATTAAACCTAACAAGGATGCAACTGTTGAAAATACAGCTGTTTTAAATCAAGAAATGAAGCCTACTCAGAATAAAATAAACAGTAACATGTCTGTGGACAAAGTCGACGGTCATCCATTAGAAGATGTTAAGGTACCGACGCACACAATTCGGCTAAGACGAGGCGCTGGTACTGGTGTTGGTCTTATATTAGCTGGTGGAATAGATTGCGAAGCTAAAGACGTTACGGTATGAGAACTTTCTGATTTTTTAAATACCATTTTGATAATTATTGCACACGAATGTATAAAATGCTCTTATTATTATATATTTTACATTTATTTACAGGTACATAGAGTCCTAGCAGACAGCATAGCGGCAAAAGCAGGACTAAAACGTGGAGCTAAAGTGCGTAGCATAAATGGCTACACTATGACGGGAATAACACACGCTCAGTCTGTTACTATACTGAAGGTAATACACGTATAAGTTATGTTATAGTCTTAACTAACCACAGTCTTAGGTTTACAAACGTATTAAGTTACAGATGCTCTCATAATGCTAATTGTACAACTTAAAGTGCAATAAAGTTAAAATAAAATAAAATAATTTTAGCAAGCCACCCTATCTAACTATATAGGTATAGAGAAGTTTTAGTATGTTCAATTTAATAAACTTCGAAATTGTTGTTAAATTTCAGGAACAACGCTCAGAAGTTGTTATCGAAATAGAGAATGAAACTCAAGAAATCGCAAGAGGAGTAGGATGCGGCTCTGAAAATGGTATGTACCCGATTAAAATTTCATGCTAAAATGCGCTCTTTTAACGGTAGTACTTAACCGCTAATGAAGAGTATACTGTTAATCGTGACCAGTCTCTTATAAAAACTAAATAATTCTTCCCTCTTTAGTTTTGTCTAAGAAGACCGGTTTTAAAACATTTGCATGAGCAAGTTACTTATAACTCTGAACTATATATAACACCTCCTATGTTTTAGTTATTCTTGTTACATATTGTTCATTGACATTGTTTGATTCTCATATGAAAATCATTCGGAATATTGACGTTCGTAAATCACAAATAGTGACCTTAGTTTCGGCAGCATTTCAGATTTACTAATCTTTTTCAGCGGAGTCGAAGGTCCGTCAAGAGGAGGAGGATCAAGACGTCACCAGTGGCGCTACTGGGGTGGTGTCGGTAGTTCTGGAGAAGGCCGGCGGCGGCGCTGGCCTCGGCTTCGGCCTCGACGGCGGCCGCGACTCGCCGCATGGCGACCGACCGCTCACCATCAAGAAACTGTTTGCAGGTACATATGCATATCATGTTACAGGTGTACTGGTTTTACTCTTTGTACTCGTGTTGCATATTTGCTTGCAAGAAAATTGAGGAACTATTGAAATGTTTACCAGGAAATCTAGGTTATAGTGGAATCTAGGTTAAAGTGAAATAAGGAAATAAAATAAATAAAGATAGAGTATGTTAAGCTCATTGTCTTACTAACTGACGAAACAAAAGAAAATTACTGTATTGAATTTTATAAGCAAAGTAGCAAACTTACCATAAGTAAAATTTTCCTCATGATTAAGAATTTATATATATATATTCTTTATTGCACTTAAAAGTTGTATAGAAAATAGATGAAGTCACAATGTGAACAAAGGTGGGCTTATCCCTAAAAAGAGCTCTTCCAGCCTGTTGGAATTGTAATAGTTGCGGTTATTGGCAGTGCTAAATTAAATTACGGAAAATAAAAGTTACAATGTTTTTATATTTTTTTAAATAATATTAATGAACTTAATACAATCTATACTAATATTATAAAGCTGAAGAGTTTATTTGTTTGTTTGTTTGAACTCGCTAATCTCAAAAACTACTGGCCCGATTTGAAAATTTATTTTTACGTTGGATAGTCCATTTATCGAGGAAGGCTTTAGGCTATAAAACATAAAGATATGACTCATAAGACCACAGCAGCAATGAAAAATGTTGCGAAAACGGGAGAAAGATATTCCTTTTGAGAGCTTCCGCTGCATACGCTGCGGAAACCGCTTAAGTTACACAAAAATCATGTATGACAGGATTATTCAACATTAAGAGTTCTATAATAAAGTCCGCGACAGCATATGCCTATCTTTTATGGTTGACTTACTACAACCTTTTTTATGTTAATAATTTTGTAAAAAAATAATGCATTATTTTTAGAGGTGTATTATACACACAGTTATTTATTCTCATCAAAATAAATACATTCCTCATCACGAGCATTTCATTTAGAACCAAGTTGCCCTTTATATCATTTGATTTCAATAAATATCTTAGGAGCTATCACAGTTTTAACATAACTCCGCACCAAAATAATGTTCGCAGCTTAAGTACAACGTGCGCTTGCGCTAATATATTATAAAGCTAAAGAGTTCGTTTGTTTGAACGCGCTTAAATCAGGGACTGCTGGACCGATTTGAAAAAATATTTCTGTGTTGGATAGCTTATTTATCGAGAAAGGCTTTAGGATATAAAACATGACGCTGCGACGGGAGGGGAGGGAGCAAACTCAAAACGCGCGGACGAAGTCGCGGGGGACCGCTAGTAAATATATATTGAGATATACATATCATACTAAAATAAATATATGGATAAATTTATACTCTACGAACAAGAGGATAAATGATCGCTTAAGCTAAACTTTTGATTTATTTTGTGCTGCGTAAACCTTGTGATACCTACAGGAGATGATATAGGTAATAAATAATTTAAATATTTTAAGTATAGCAGAATTTGAGAATATTTCAATTTGCATAAAAACCAATAAATAACCTCACATAATTGTGTTTTCAGGAGGTGCCGCCGCTCAGAGTGGTCGTGTGCTGGTAGGAGCAGAGTTGCTATCAGCCGGCGGGCAATCCATGGAAGGATTCACCCGTACTCAAGCCTGGGCTGCACTCAAGGCGCTCCCCGTTGGCCCTGTTACGTTGGTTCTCAGGAACCCAAAAACAACATAACTTATTTGACAAAAACAACTGACAAACGATATTCCGATTCACCTTTCCCCATCGCCGTAACACACGGCGCCGTTCCGTCCGCCCACGTCCGAATTAGTTCGCTGACACGTGAACACCTTTCAGAACTGAGTTAACGCTCAGCCTAACAAGAGTCATTTGTCTGCGAATGTTTGCCGAAAGATAAAAATGCTGATTGCTAGCCAGGTTCAATTTGGAAAAGTGTGAGAGAGGCGGCGAACGCTTCATTCGTACCTTCGGTCTCACTTCGTTAGGCAATAAAGCCAAGCCAAGTAGTGTGTTATTATCGCAAGCCAACTTATGTTTGCTTGGTGTAAAAAAGTGGACATTACAATTTGAGACTAAGACTGTGACTGATATGTTTGTTGCATTATTTATGAATTCGTTAGAATTAACACTAGTCTTTGACAGTAACCGCTTACAGTCCGTTCGTTGCATAACGTCGCGCTAGGTTTTGTTTCAAAATTAGTTTTTTTATGTAGTTTTGAGTGCCATCTTTTACGAGAATAACTTATGGATCTGTAAAAATATAAGGACCTTTTCGTAAATCATAACGGACTGCATTAAAAGATCATTTGGATTAATAAATTATTAAATACTTATGAATAATTCAGATATACCTGCATATTGCTTTTCTGCATATAGCATTGAAAGTATATTGCCTGTTCATTTATTCCAGATAAATGCCTAATAATATAATAGAACCTATTATCTGCTCCATAACTTAGACTAACATTCGATAGGCTCCAATTTATGAACAGTAAAGCATACATTATACTTATTTAAGTTTCATAAAGATCTAAATAAGTTTGTGTATAATAATAATCACCATGGATAGTACTTCCTTGGCAGGTATATGACAAATGTTTGCTAAGAGCATCTTCCTACACTTGCAGATGTTAATGATACCATGCAGCAATATTCAAAATTATTTGACATGTACTGCCAAAATGCAAAACTTTGAAGGGAGAGGTACCCTACAAAAGTCAAGTAGAATATAGAATTACTTATACTATGTGTTAATAATTCGGTGCTATTACATACATTCAAATTATTTACTTGAAACCATAATTGTAATGTCAAGAATATGTATTAACTACCACATAAATACAACATAACATTTATTTGATAATATTTTTAAAATATGATTTCTGAGATAATATTTTTACTTGCCTACTGTAGGAAAAGAACGAATGCAATCTTTTAATATCCCATGGTTATTGATTTGTTAAAAGCCGTATCTTACCATAATATATTACTTATTATACTGCTAGAGTTATTATAATCTTTATTTAAGTTGACAAGTGTAAATATTTGTTTTTATTATTAGTTTTGTACTAATTCTTGTCATAGTTTAGTTTGTGTTTATTTAACATCGAAAATCATCGAAATGTTATTCTATCTGTCTAAAATTCATGTAATGTATTTTGGATTGAAATAAAATATACTCTCTACCTATACTTGTACGTTATTAATTAGTTATATAACAGAAATGGCCCTTTTTTAAAATTTTCATAGTTTTTTTTTGTTTTACAGTGTTTTGACACTTATATAAATTGCACTTGTAAAAAGTTACTGTTTCAGAAAAGGAATCGTACACTGGGTATTATGCTTCCCAGGAGTAAACCAATAAATAAATAAATAAATATGCGCCAGACAACACACGAATTGTCGTGGTTTCGAAGTAAGGAATTTTCTTCCTTGTGTTACGAATACCAGGCAACGATTATGATGGGGCCTTTCCCATAAGTATATAAAAACATATTAATTAATAAACATTCATAACTCAGGTACTAAAGTTCGTGCTCATCACACAACCATTTGCCCTTTGCGGGATTCGAACCCGGGACGGCCGGCGTAATAGTCAGGACAATACCACTCTGCCACCGACATATTGACAAGCCTGTTGAATTTTGCAAGTGCTTTCTTAAACGCGTAGGCTGTGTGACGTCATCAATGTTGCGAGGAATGTCTCTCTCAACGTCCGCAGGAAATATTTTTACAGATATTTAACAGTCGGTTAAGACGAAGTCAGCCATGTAAAGTTTTATTTTTTGAGAGAGCAATCTCGTTACAGCGACGAAGTCACACAGCCTACGCGTTAAAGAAAGCACTTGCAAAATTCAACAGGCTTGTCAATGTGTCGGTGGCCCAAGTGCAATTTATTTCATTTTTCGTTAATATCAATCGTAGTCTACTTTGAAATGAACACATAACATAGTCATAGCAGAGGACACGTGATGTAATGAGTAGCGCTGACTTTTTATTTGACATTTTAATTCGTGCCCATTTGCGATGCGTAGGCCGTCCACCGACAAGAGGGACAGACGACCTTATAAATATTGCAGGATCAACCTGGATGCAGACCGCTAGTGATCGGTCGCTGGGGGAGGCCTATGTTCAGCAGTGGACGTCCTTTGGCTGATAATGATGATGATGATGAGTGCGAAGTGGACTAAGAAGTGGTGATGAGTTTACCTTACTCAATGCCACCTAATACGTCATCCTATACTAGATTTTACAGTTTTGTTTAACTCTTCCCGCACTCACAATAGTGGCGCTAGCGTATGTTCGAGTAATCAATCGTGGTTAGGTACTTCACAAAACTCACGGCGGATTAAGATTCGAAGTTTCGATGAGCTATTACAGAAACGCACTGCTGATGTTACTAAATTGAGGCCTTAATACCTACTCAGTAAACAAATTGAGGTAAAATTTTTAATACGTTTAGAATATAATTTTTAGTCTTTGTCAGAATCAAAGGACTTGCAAGCTACTGAATGTTGATATATCTAAGTTTCTCATGGACGTGTGTGCAAAACGCAAGTAGGTAACTGCTTTACTTTTACAAAGTTAGTAGGTACACCATCACCAGTTGAAGCAGATCTAACTATATTGTCACACCGTATTGTCATCAAACAGGCATCAATCATACGGAAGTAAGTACGTACGTGAAGGGATCGCCGCGGTATCGGATCGGCTACGGATAATAGTCGCCTCCCTACGTATCGCGGTTGCGACAACAAAACAGTTCTTCAATTGTGAATGACAAAACTTTTGAGAGGGATATTCTACGAACTTCGCACGACTATTCGTAAGAGCGTGATAACGCATGCGCCGCTGGTCAATAGTGAGTCCCGAGTTGATCTCGAGCCGAGATGGTTACGCTCATAGAAAAAAAGAAAGCTACAAATGATACTGAACGCCTAGAGCTCATACGGACTGTTCCCATTCAGAATGGTTAGATCTGCTGCAATCTGAAACGTCACCATCCTCGTTGATCAACGGTTGAAGAGATTTTCAGTCTTATCTTAAATTTATTTTAATGGATTGATTGGTTGACGTATTCAAATGAGGAAGTCTATCTATGTACCAACTAGAAAAAGGCTGCAAAAGAACTCGAACAAGTCAAGTAGAATACCAAACATTTCTTGTATGTTATGCAATGTAGGTATTCATGAAATAATCACTGAAGGTGAGTTTATGAAATTAAATTCTAATGATAATTCGTCATCTCCCTTCAATAAGCCGTTCTTTTTGAAAAATTGCTCTGATTGCTTAAATAAAATAACATAAGTAGTCGTTATTGTTCCTAAAGAATTTATTAAAAGCTATCGTACAGCGTTATAAAATGCAAAACACATCAAATCATATAATCTATAAATGTATAGACAACGATACTTCATCGAATTTTTTGTGTAAATTTGGTTCATTAATATTAATAATGATAAATTGCTAATTAAATCTTCTTCAACAAGATGAAAACATTCGAATTAAATCTAAAAAAAAAAACCAACACGTAAATGTAAATAAAAAATATTTACCTATTTTGATTTACATTGTAGTTATAATAATCCATCTGCGTTTGGTATAAGCGTAGAGCGTTACTTTTATTACACGTTATGGTGAAGTTTCGTCTGTCACTAAATTATATATTGACATCGTTATCTATCAGTCAAGTACCTTAATAAGTAACAAAACAAGTTGGTAGGTATACTATTGTATACGTTAATGGAAAACACATATTTATTATATCGTCGACAACTTATACTATGTTAGAGATACAAATAGAGCTTTAGTTCATACAAAAATAAATTAATATTTTATCTAAATTCACTTATATCAAAAGTTAATTATTTTCATTGTGTGCTTTAATCTTTATATCACAGTCAAAATTTCGTCGCGCATTCCTCATATCAAAATTTGTAATTTAGTTTGTCATTGTTCTAGGACAGTATAATTCATATACCTAATAACCTTTTAACCACTGCGACATTTAGCAGTCGAACGTTTTGGAAACGCGCTTCAGCATCGCGACTCAAGCAATGAACAGATTTAATTTAGCATCGATGCAGTTGCGCGTTAGCATCGATCGATGCAGACGGCAAAACACAGTGCATAATTTGTAAATTTTTAGCTTCTGCATCAAAGCTGCATCGCGACAGCATCGATGCTAAAAGTCGCAGTGTGTAAGCGGTTTCAGGGATATTAATTTTATAGTATTATTCTGGAGTAACAACCAGCGCACTTTTCATGTCATAACTGTTTCAAAGTGTTCCCTGCTGTCATATTTCCAAAGTTTTTTTTCGTTAGAATCTATACTTAAACGGCATGATGGTATTATTTTGACGGATTCTTCAAGGTCACCAGAGTTTCTTTAGGCATCACGTTATAAATTGTAATATAAGTACTTTAGGTTGGAATCGATTCCAAGGAGCGTTACATAATACATATTTCCAAATATTTAAACTTTACAAACCGTGAACAAAATTTTTGGCAGCATAAATACGTCTATTGATACAAAAGTTATTTTGTACTATACAGTGTAAACAAACTTTTATGCACATCGTTTCATGGGTTAAAAGCAGCCTTTTTATGACTATGAAGTTTGCCAAGCCAAATTTCAGAAAATACAACAGTTAAAAAAAGTTCGCTATAATTTATATTTTTATGTATATACGCTTCATTTTCTTTATAAAAAAATGCGATTGCTTTAACTTAGTGTGAATTTACGCAGTGATATAACCTGCGATTGACGGACACGTTACTGCATCGCGTTTATGTTACTGCTTCTGGTAACGCGCGTGAAGATGATTTGCGTCTACCGATGCTGCAGTGGATAATCCGATGGGTGTGTTCAACAGAAAACGAATCACGTAAGCACTTCGAAGCGCTTACATTAATCTCAGCGCTTTTTCTGTCAGGACACGTTTATTTGACTTGATTTGCGATTAGAAGCATGTTTTGACGTTAGTTGGCTGTCAAAACTTAGCAAGCTCAGCGTGTTTTGTTCAAAAGCGCTGAGACCAATATAATGGTGTATATGTTACAGTTAAAACTAGTTAGTAGTTAGAACGCGTTTTTTCTAGTTAGAACTAGTTTTTACTTAATGCCTTTGTTAATACTAGAATTGACTAATATCTGAATCAAATATCAGTTAAAACTAGTTTCTGCAAGACAAAACGCGTTTTCTCGAAGCGAGTCAGTTAAAACTGTTCCGACCGAGGTTAGAGTTCATCATACCTTATTCTGATTAGCTGCGAAGCGTCACCTGATCATCGTATTTTATTCTAATTGGTCGCGAAATCATCGTACTTTATTCCGATTGGTAGCGAGATGTAACCTGATTCAACAAGTGCGGGGGAACGGCGCAGCCCGTGCGCTATGCGCTTGCTTCTGTCAATCCCGCTTTGTTTTTAATCCGATAGAATAGCCTAAGCAATGGCAAACTTAAATGAGGGGTCACGATGGAAAGAGGAGTTTTTAAGCAAGTAATTAGCTTTTTAAAATTTTATGGTTGTGTTTTGTTGATTTATTTGATTATTTTATTTACCTACTTATTATTAATATTGTCATCTTGGCAACTAAATTTAAATCAATTTCTCCAAAATGTTCCTTTTGTCTTAGACTATTATTTTTTGGTTCCCAGTATCTTAGATCTTTTCAATAAATACTTTTAAAACTTATATCTTATTTTCAATCCCAAATCAGTTTTTCCAGCGCTAGTTTTAACTATAGCTCGATGTGACAACTAGTTTTATCTGAAAATCAAACATTTCAGTGGTAATTTCTAGTTTTAACTGATTATTTCTAGTTTTAACAAAGGCATTAAGTAATAACTAATTTAACTGGGGAAAACGAGTTCTAACGAAAAATGGGTTTTAACTGTAACATATATACACCGCCCGGTGGCATGTGCCGGCAGCTGTACCGATGGCATAATCACCAGCATACCTGTCATAGTAGCGGCATTTTATCATAATATCTGACAAATCACGATGTAGGCGTGGAACGGTGTGAATGCACCGTAAGCCCTCAGCGCTTAGCTATCCACCATTTTGTTGCTAGGCGCTTGGTAGCTGTTTTCTGCTGAACACACCCAATTAACTGCTTTTGTATCGCTGTTATAAGTAGCAGTGTCGGCCTTAGAGAGTGGAGTAGTTCGGCGCCTGCGCAGCATAGCCGCAGCAGGCGCAGGGCAGTCAGCGAGCGGGCGCTCTCCTGGCTACCCTCAGGAGGACTGGGCCAGCTCGCACGTCCTTGAAAAGCCTGATGGCTTCTCCGTGTGTTAAGCCTGCAGTGCCTCGCCCGTTGACTGACACGATCTCGTCACCTGAAACATTATAGAGGAAATTGATTTATAAGTAAATCTTAATAAGGAGATTTGTCTATGATGTGTATTAGGATGACCCTGACACAGCTTAAAAACAACGCACTTGGCGAGGACGGAATCACAGCAGAGCTACTGATACCGGGTGGCACACTGTACTTAAGAGCCTCTTCAGAGACTCTTTAATTCCGTGCTGCTCTTCAGAGACTCTTTAATTCCGTGCTGCTTGAGGAAATCATGCCTGAGGCATGGAACTGAAGTGTGGTGGTGTTGTTCTTCAAAAAAGGAGACAAAACCTTATTGAAGAACTGTGAACTGTGTGTGACCAATCTCACTCCTGAGCCATGTCTGCAAGCTATTTTCAAGGGCCTTTACGAATCGTCTCACAAGTATTGACCCGAACAATCCGGATTCCGTAAAGGCTGTATTACCATAGACCACACCCATACGCTAAGGCACATACAGATGTCCGAGGAGTATAATATGCCTTTATGCTTAGCGTTTGTGGACGAGAAGAGAGACTATGAGAAGGCCTTTGATTCGATAGAAACTTGCGCGGTGCTCCGGTCTCTTCAGCGGTGTCACATAGACTATAGGTATACAGCGTGTGGCCGGTAATAAGAGCAAATTATTTAATTGATGATTATTATTTAATTGATGAATCTTGACCTGGCCATAGTGCTCTTAAATGAGATAAAGTAGTCAAAGTCAAAGTTATAATCCCTTAACAATGTATTTCAAAATTTTTAGCTCGTTGTAGTAAATGCAATGTCAAGTACTTAAGACTTGACTCATTTTTTTTTTGTTATGGCTCGCGCGATTTGCGCATTACCAGTGCCGATGTGAAAGGATCAAAAAAAGGATTGGTTAACGGAATTTTAAAAATAATTGATCAGGGAAGTATGGATAGAGAAAAATTATAGAATTAAGGAATATTGTATTTTTTTTTGTTTGCAATAAATTGCTGATTCGTTCAGAAACAATGGTTAGTTTTTTTAAATAACAATATTTTTTTAATATTATAATAAATTAAAACCATTTAGAATTGATTACTGGATACTTGAAAAACCTATAATTGAAATTTTGCACTTATTACAGGCCACAGCCTGTATAGAGGTGTTAAGGTGTATAGAGGTGTTGAAGTGTCTGTATACAACGTTACCGTATACCTATTTCGGTCCGAGTACAGGAACAGAATACGAGGGCGATTCTACTGCAAAGAGGTGTAAGAAAATGAGACGTAATATCTCCAAAACTGTTTACGGTGACATTGGGAGACAAAAACCATGTCGAGTTCCCTCGTCGTACCCACTCCAGTATCTTTTAGGAACTCAATTCTCGAAGTTGTTGTCGAACCTGGGACAAGTAATCCAATTAGGTAGGTCCAACTTTGAGAAAGAGGTTAATCGACGAACCCGACTTAGCTTGGCAGCGTCCGGGAAATTGCGCAAGAGTGTCTTCTCGTCTTAATTGCCTCAGTGTCTAAAAACGAAAGTTTTCATCCCATGTATGTTACCAGTGATGACATAGAGATCCGAAACATGGCCTTATAGGGAGGACAATATCACACAGCGAGCGATGGAGAGGGCTATGCTCGGTGTTTCTTAACGAGATCGAATCAGAAATGAGGTGATACGTAGAAGAAATAAGGTAACGGTACAACTCTGAGAATCAGTAAGGTAAAGTGGCAATGGGCAGGGCACATAGCGCGAATAACTGATGGCCGTTGGGGCAGAATAAATCTAGATTGGAGATGGCCTTCGGCCAAAGACGCAGCGTAGGACGTCCATCGACAAGATGGGCAGACGACCTTGTAAAGATTTCAGGACTAAACTGGATGCAGACTGCTTGTGGTGGTTCTCAAAACGGTGGAAAACCATGGGGGAGGGCTATGTTCAGCTGTGGACGTCCGTACGACGTGGATAAGGATGATGATGATGATGATCAATAATATATATGAATAAGATGGTGGAAAACATAACACCTACTGTTGGCTTGAAAATTTTTATTTTATGGGGCTCCCCAAATTTTTAACGCGCACACTAGCGCCACTTTAGTAGAAAAATCATAACTCGTTAAATAAAAGACCAATCGAAAATCAGATTGATGCGATTGTAGCTCTGGTTATAGATACAATGTTTAAGTACAATAAAACAGAGTTATCTGCAGGTATAGTTAGAAAAATTGACAAAAATGGCCATATTTAGCAGTTTTTCTAACTGTAACTACAGTAAACTACTTTTGTGAAAATTTAAACGTACTCAATAAACTATAGAACCTGTACTACAATCGTGTCTACCAGATTTTTGATTGTTTTTGTATTTAAGGAGTAATAATTATTTTAAATAGAGTGGCGCTAGTGTGCGAGTCAAAAATTCGGGGAGCCCCTCAAATATCTAAATATAAATAACAACACAATGATTAACATTCTTTCGTCCTACGGAATTTTCTTCCCTGTTACGAATACCAGACAACGATTATGACGGGGGCGTCTCCCATAACTACTTAAATACAAATAATCATCCTTGACTTAGGTACAAATGTTCGTGATCATCAGACAAACATTTGTCCCTTGCGGGATTAGAACCTGCGACGACCCGCATACACCAAACGCGTCGTCAAGTCATCTTCGCCATCGTCATCCTAATTCGTTCACACACTAAAACTATAATTGAAGCTGGTAAATGTGCCACAAGTGGTCGCACTATGTGTCATAAAAATAATAATTTGTGAATACAGATTTAAGATAAGGGCAACTTCATTACGCCATAGGCAAGAGCAATTACGACGTTATATAGGTACAAGTTTAATAATTCATAACGACCATGGTGACAACAAGGCTTATCCACAATTTAAGAATTTCATGCACAATTATACAAGAATTAACCTTTATTTATCCATAAAAAAGTGACGCAATGCCAAATTTGGAGTTGATCGGTTAACGGGAATGTGACATAATGTAACCTTTGATATAAATAGTTCGAGGCAGGTGCAACGGTTTGACCTAACCTGAGTTACTGCAGCTGTCGCGTAATCGTCTTCGAGGAATTTTGCTGCACCTTTCTATCATTAGCGCGTCTTGAAAGTGCAACGTAAGAATAATTGGGTACAAACGCATACAATGGCAAAACAAAGACGAGCCACGGTGGTTTTTAGTATAAAGATATAACGTTTCTATACGCTAAATTGGTACCTACATCTCTAGTGTAGATTTTTGATAATTTGTGTAATATAATGTACGTATAACTTAACGTACCCGCTTACACAGCATACTCTAAACTATTTATCATAAATTCTTCCTACCTTCTCTTAATAAACCCGATTCAGCTGCCTGTCCGTTGTTGAATATTGTCTTGACAAAGATGCCCATGTCACCACGCGGTGAGTCGCGACCGCCCACTATGCTGAAACCGAGCCCTTTGCCACCCGCTGACTTTGTAAATCGAACCTGAAATTGAACAATTTTGGATAAAATTAGACGAAATACTCACACTTTTACAATATTATGATTTTTAGGATATTATAAGCTTATCTCGTAACAATAAAATAGACAGCGCATGTGAAGTGCTATAAATATAGATAGGATATAATTTTAAAAACGAATTAAAGTGAATCCGTTACCTCAAAATTGTGAGTGTCTCTGGGTTCAGGCGCTGGTGGTCGCTTGCTCTGTTGCGCAGACGAGGGCGGTGCAGGCGGCGGTCGTGCCGATCTCGGCGTCGCACTCACGCGCAGTTCCGCAACGCAGTTTCGCAACTGTTGCATCGGCTCCTGCCGGGCCTGCACGCGCGGCAGTCTGTACGGTTCCTCCCACAACCTCTGTGAAGCCTCTGACGTAAGCCGGCTGTAACCATTCTTATACACAGGCGCGTCTAATTCCACATTTTCACTGTAAGGCCGACGGATTCGCCCTTCGCTACTATTCTTCCTCCTTTCTGGAACGTAAGTAAAATCGACGACATCTCTGCTTTCGTCTTCTTGACTTAACAAAGGAGTGCGTTCTCGTGGTGCTGGTGAACCCTTATTCGCTCTGTAGACATTTGGTGAACTGCACCTCCGACGTAGAGTGGCTGATTGTCGAGGTGGGGATGGAGAGGATGGCTGTCGGACGGCCGTTGGACTAGGAACATAGAATGTAGCTGGTTGCTGCTGAGGCGGTGCTAATACGTCATGTGCCGATAGCGCTCGTCTCCTCAACCCTCCGCCAAGTTTCCCAAGAGCTCTGAGTAAGTCTGGGGCTCCACTAGTGACACGTAGCGACGCTGTCGTGTACACCTTTCCTCGGTGTCTGAAGGATAGTTTCGAGGGCGGGGCAGGAGAGCAGTGTGGTGGTGGTCGGGGTGGCGAGGGTGAGCAACGCACGGGGCTCGCTTCACGGTTGCCCGAGCCGGGGCGTAGTCTGGAGCATCTGCGGCGCAGTTTTCGCCAGCGTTGAGACAAGTTTGCGTTCCAGCTGTCCTCTGAAATAATTAAGTATCGTAAAATAAAAATATCCTTGGCCAATTACTAAACAGGGCGCAGGTTGGGAACTTTCAATATCTTATACTATCGTTGTTTGTTTTAATTTAAAGCTTGGACAATGCGCAGACAGATAACCTAACTTGCTCACTGTATTATCTGCCCAGATGGCTAATCTCAGTTGTGTCATGGTCGAATTCGGCTGGAAGAATATGTATGCTGGGCATTGTTAATTGCAATCATTTTTAATAGTAACCATATTTACAAAATCTTACAAAAAATGGAAATAATAAGAAAAGAAAAGGGATTGGTGGGTCACTCAAACAACCCTCCCCGTGTTGCCCCCGGTACAAAGGTGCCCATAACACTCACCGCGTTTCCGCGCTGAATTGCGATGGACAGCCTTTGGGCCAGAAACGACCCAAAGCGGGGGTCTTGACCACTCTCCCAGAGTCGGCGGCCCAATTCAGCAATGAAAATCCTAGTAGCCTTGCCCCAGCAGCCGGTGGTTTCCACTGCCATCGGAACGAAACAGTAGTTGTTGGCTAGTTGTTTTTTTTTATTGTTAATTGGAGACATCGCCAAAATCACCTTTCTTGTTAGTATCTGCGTCAGACGCGTAGTCGTGAGTGCGCGCGGGAGGCTGGGCAGGTGGCGATGCGGGAGCAGCGAAGCTGTGTCGCAGCGGCGTCATACGAAGAAGCCGAGGCCGGTCGCCGCCGCCGCGGGAGCCCCATGCTGGTGCACCCATCTTTGGTTAACCTGAAAAGCATATAAGTATGACTTGCTTAGTTGTATTTAGGAGGAAAGAGACATGATTGTTTGTTAAAAGACACAGAATTGGGACATTTTAGATTTTATTCCGAGAACTAGTTTCAAGATGCTTGTAGGGTTTTGGGCAACAGGTGATTGTTGATAAATAGAATAGCGAAGTTTACGAGGTTCGTTGTTTGTATTAGCAGCTACTATAAACCAGAATTTGTAGATGGATCTCAGTGACCTGGGATCGACATAAGAAGGAGCTACATTACACATGGAGCTCATGATCATGGCCCAGCCAAATTGCCTACAAAAAAGCCAAATTAAATTAATGTTACTGTCTATGGGGCAGGTATGAAAAAAATATTACATTTATTATTAACTGGTTTGTAGATATCACTCCACATAAAGTAGTAAATAATGTCTTCTAAATGAAGAATATTTTATAATCGGGTTTTATATTACCTACCACTTTTTAGTAAGGTAGATAATTATCAATTAAGGATGTGAGTAATAATTATTCACATTAATTAGTTGTTGAATAGCCCTGTTTATCTATGACTTTCGTAAAGTAAGTAATATACGTGCTTGTAAAGTAGATCGTACGATATTATTAAAGAAAGTTATAACGTTAAAAAGATAACCAAAGATTGTTATTATGTCGTCTATTATTTTCTTTATCTCACGATGAGATAAAGAAAATAAACATAGGTAAGTACATCAAACACCTAGATGATATCTGAAAATTAAGAATCGCTGAGGAAGCTACTGGTAATATACGATTCATTACGACTTAATCATACTCTACAATATGAGTCACGAGTATAAAATGCTTTTCTAAGCCTAAGTAGCTTCTTAACAAACAGAAAAGATACAACAAGTCATTTATGTATTTTTATTGATTCATATTATAGAGTCGAGTGATCCATAATTTTGGCAGACTGTGCTTTAATCCCTTTGCACACGTCGACTTTTGGCAGCATGCAGCATCGATGCAGTCGCAAAATGACAAGCTTTACACACTTGTGCTACTTTTAGCATCAATACAGTCGCAATGCTAACGCGCATCAGTCGCGATGCAGGAGCTAGATTTTGACAAATTAAGAACTGTATATTGCCGACTGCATCGATACTAACGCGCGACAGCATTGATGCCAAATTAAATCTGTTCATTGCGTGAGTCGCAATACCGTCGCGCGTTTTCAAAACGCGACAGCATCGATGCTAAAAGTTTGTCGTTTGTCATAGTCGATTCTGAGCATTTGAAATATTTATGTTGTGAACCTCAGTAGCTATTCCTGGTTGTATTTCTCTGACTATGAACTTAAGTAAATCCATGTATAAACATTGACCACGTTTCTGCCTCCCACACTGCGTGGGCTTAGGTCGGCAAATAACACACGTCCGGTGATCACAGGCCCTTTAATGCATTGCATTGACCAGCTCGAGCTACTATATAAGGTTAAAAGGGTCCTTATTTAATCGTGTTTTTATATTTTTTGTTACAGTTCGTTACCATTACTTTAGTGCTGTATTAATAACCGAATAAGAGTCGAGGTCGTGGGATTTGATTGAACGTAGAAAAAAATATGACATGTTGTTTGATGATTATGTAATTCAAAAAAGGTATACGAGGTATGTACGTATTCTCAATAAAAAACACTAATGTTTTACATATATTTACCATATACATGGAAGACTTCATGCATTGTGTCGTTTTGTAATCAATATTTTTTTGGTAAAGAAGATAACTACATGTAAACTTGTTTCTGAGAAAAAATACTATAAATAACTACCATGATAAATAATTCTAACAACTAAAGAGACTCGCCGGCGCAGGCGCAGCAAGGCACACCAGCGCGCCGTCTGTACCGTTGCGGATATCCGCTTGAGCGAATGATTCGCTTTGCTCATACTAAATATTACCTACAATAACTACCTACGTGTAACTTTTCGTTTCTTATCGCTTTTTTCACGCATGTTAAAATACACTATTCTAGCGTGCATTTTAGTATCGAATGTTTTTTATAATTTTAAGCGGCATGCTGAGATAATTGTCTAGATGAATGTTTTGTTGCGGTCTTGACACAAATCGCCATAAGTTCGTTTAATAGGCATTTTGCTAACGAGGTGCAGGCAATGGAGGTAATGAATGGTTATTAATTTCATTGGGAGCGTGGATGTAGACCGAAGCGACGTTAATCTCCGGGGAGCCGCTAAGCTCGGTGAGGATAGGGTTACATACTTTTCAGTTTCTGTTTGGATAGGTAGCTTTATTTACAAACTCTATTATTCTCTACTTTGGGATCTATGGTGCCTACTAATTATCTTTAGAGCAAAGTAATTATCATAACCATTTCTTACCAGACAATAGTTAGGTACCTACAGATTATAATTTATTTTATGCATGCACTACTAGTACATATGTATGTAATGTAAAGTGTATCGAGCTCGTATCTACTCGTAATTAAGCTTCTTTAGAATCTGCTTAAGCACAAGCTTAGGTATAACTGATAAGATTACCATTCACGTTAACTTTGGTGATGCAATTAAGTCTGAAGAACGAAATAAATAACTAAGTGTCGATTTTACCAACGTCAGATAAGACTGATCCGGCTTATAAATGATTGCTAACAAATAGGTAACGTTTTCAAATTAGGCGTTATACATGTATTATATTCGACGAATATTTCTTATCAAATGTAGGTTCTAGGCTAAGTCGAAAGCGTACATGAACGCTGAATACATACCACTGGCACGGTAATGTTATCTACAGTATTGTAACTCGGCCGACTCTTTAAAATAAATACCTACAGCCGCGCGGTACCTAAACGTGCGATAGGGCTGCCTGCCCGCCTCCAGCATTTTACAATTGCCTACTTTAGTGTTTACATTTAGTTTTGTGATCGTAAATATACTTTTTTATATAAACAAATAATATATTTTGTGGATTAAATACGAAGTATTCAATAAAAATGGGTGTTGTTTTTTGCTTGTTAGATTTAATTAAAAACATTTTTATGTTTAAATGACAAATCGATCTTATAAATTTGCTACCGAAAAATAATTGCGCAACGACTTAGACGTATGGAATGCTCAATTATTAAATTTTAAAGTATAAAAAATCCGCATTCTCATATAAAGCTTTATTAAAAATCAAATCAGCACAATATATCCTATTCGTCTTAATAAAATGTACTTAAACTTAGTTTTCGAGAAAGAAATCGCGCGACTATTGTTAATGAAACAACGCACCGTCCGTTCGTCATTGTGGCACAGTCGCGACTGTCTGCATGCCGAACGCATGCCGAAGTCGAGGCGCGTAGGTATAGCTTGCGTTTCGTCCGTTTGTATGGAGTTGGAATACTGTTTAGATAACATTACCGTGCCACTGTTAGATTTTGTTTATTTGTTCGGCCGGCGTGGAATAAAGCTCCTTTGTTCAGTGGCTGTTTAGCCGCAGATGATATAAAAGCACGACGTACAGTTTGGTTCAGTGAGGTTGTAATCAAAAAAATGTGGTCACCCTCAACGTGGACACGGGCAGTAATTAAATTCCGAGACCCTCCGTGAGGGTGATCTTTATTGCCGATAGACGAGCCATCGTGGTCAGACGAAACATTGGGACATTCTGTTTGTTCCCAAATCGTCGGACCGATTCGATCTTGCTAAATGAGATTTGTTTACCAATTCTAACTACTTGGAAATAAGCCAAAATACATGCACCAAAAAAGTAATTAGGCTCTGATTTTTAATTAGATAGACCAAAGTGACATTTGGTGGGTGGCCACTTTTTCGTAATCTAAAAAAAGTGTTATTCCTAAAGATCGGTAAATTCAATTTTTATTCAATCGTTGTTTTAAATCAATTATAACATTATGAAATATTTGTGGTTTGAATATGTATTACGCTGAAGTATAATAGCATGAAATGTAACAGTATTATTACATAAAATCTACAATTACATAAAAAATATGTTTTCAACAAAAATCTTCCTCATTTTTAATAATCTATTTATAGTAAGTAGTAACATGTCAAAATAGATAAAATCATACAAGAATATTGATATTGCAAGGGAAAGTACCTTTTTTTACTTTTTTAACGTTTTTTTTATGTATTATTTTTTCCAATGAGTAAAACTACATTATTGAAAATTAAAATCACAAGTTCAATTAATCGCGTACAATTGAATTGTAACATTACTACTGGTACTACGCTTGCAACATTAAAAAATAAAAAGATTCATTGAAGCTGTCATTCCGGTCTATCTAAAAAAAATCAGAGATATTAACATAGTTTGTAAGATGCATCGTTTGGATCTTTTGTTGTCCTTTCCAATAAACAAATAACCATGATTTCGAATTGCTATGTAGGCGCCTACAAGTACCTACCTACTTATTTAGCGGTCATTATCTTTACTAATGAACCTGTCAATATCATATTTTTTGTGGCTTGATTAGCCGTAACTTGAGTGAGAAGGTGTAAGCTAATAGTGTTATTAAACCAGATGTATCTTTTTTGCGGACAAAACTTTCGCCAGCTTGGAATTAAAATTGTATTATCTCTTTTAATCTGTCACCTACATAATTGCATGTGAAAAGCTTTATTAAAAGAATCATTTTCTAAAGGGTTTACGAATTTTCTAGGAAATAAGAAATAGCAGGTATTGATCTGCTCTTTGTTATTTGTCGCACATTAGTATTGAGAAGTTACCTTTGAATTGAGTAACGTAGTCATTCATTCATAGAAAAGTTTGTTAGACGCAATAATCCAATGTATACCATTCATACACACGGAAGTGATACTAGCTCATCTAGCTGTTAAATCGGAGGTGGCATTAATTTTCAGCGACATGGACAGTCCCGTTGCGTCCGAATTCGGATGGTCACTGCTCTTCCGGTAGCTGCGCCGGCGCAGGCCAACAAACTGTCAACGCCACGGTATAGGAAAATCACCAGTACTGGCTGTCCTAAATAAAATGCTTTTTCATCCAGTTTTCGTTAATGACTACTCATTTATTTAAAATTTATTGCATTGTTAAACGTACAATTGGCGGACTTAATACCTAAGGGCATTCTCTACCAGTCAACCACCTGGTAATGTAGAGAGTTTAATTAGTCTAGTAGCGGATTATTAATAAAAAGTGAGAGGAGTGGTACGAAAAAAGAAGTAAAATGCACTAACATAAACATACATACTAATATTACACAAATATATAATAGGATACATAAGCAAAAGACTAATAAACATACATAGAATACATATACTCAATAAATACAAAATATGAATGATAAAGGTGATGATATTGATGACATCCAAAAAACACAAATAAAACTCATTAGATTACACTTTTCTTATAAGTTATTTGACTTACAATAAGTCAAATAACAGAGGTGCAGTGCTTTGTACACAGATTTTTTATTTGTTTGCGATAACGATACTTATGATAACAATATTTTTCTGTTAGCGGAAGTGACGTAAACCTTAATGTTTTGACTTTTCATTTATGGAAATCGCATCGGACGCGACAGCTTTACTCCCACGCATCAAAAAGAAAATATCTTTAATAAGTAACTGTATTTGAAACAGAATATTCATTTCTTATTATTTTATCTTTATTGTAAGGAGGTACTATGTACAACTATTTGTCCAAAAATAGATAGATGAGTAATATTTTCCATGAATTGTGAGATAGTCTCGTTTTATGATCTATCATAATATTTTACTCTAGTTATTTAGTGGGACTAGAAGACCTGACTTAACCTTATTATGGGTCTAAGAAAGAATACATTAAAATAAATTAACTAATATTATTTTTAGCTGTAAAAGAGATTTGCCTCAGTGTACTTGCAATATCACCCAATACTGAGAAGCAACTGAAATTGCGGACAAATGGGCACAATTTATTTTATTCGACTCTAAATCATTCTTTTCCCTGCACTTGGCATATGTTCCCCAAGCTCCAATAAGTTCTGATAATATCACAAGCCAAAATAACATTTTGTGTAGGGTGCATTGATTGTTAGCAGCGCACCGCTTTCAGCTCAAGTGGGTACCGATCGCTTGTATGATCAACCATATTGATTTAGTATCAAATGCTGAAGAGCAATTTTGATCCTTATTACCTCAATATAGGGTTGACAAAGAACGGTATGTCCCAAGTAGGGCAGCTATTAGGCCCAAAACCATTAGCCATTAGTGGCCCTTTTCATGGAAATTCAAGAGTTGCGGCAAACTTAAAAGGACGTGAAGTGGCAAAAAAAAGATACCATGTATTCGTTACTGATAGACCAATTAAACGCATTAAATAGTACATTTGGCAATTCACAAGGGAAACAGGCTACCTAAGTAACTTAGTGGACCTCTTCCAGACGTCGGGGGCTTTCAATTGTCTCTCTAAAAGTCTTCGAGAAAACTGATTTAGTTTCTAGCGATCAACAAAGCAAATTGAACAACTTCCTCACCTTAAGAAGTGAATCCAAAAACCAAGTCATAAAAAAGCCGTGCCTACCTGAGCCTACTTGCCCACCCGAAAAAAAACAAGAGACTTCTAATGATGTGTGAAATAATAATAACCGAGTTTTATGCTACTCAGTGTCAAATTTTGAAGAGCAGTTTTAGTAGAGTCGTTACAAAAACTCCGTAAACAATAAGCGTTCTTGAGTCATAATTAATAATGTCGCAGACCACCATGCACTAACTACGATCATTAAGCCACAAGATTGCGCAATGGCAGCTATTGTGGTCAGTCGTTTAGTCGCGTTCCTCATCATGTTACGACCATATGCTTAGACAGGGTGTATTGTTAAGGTATTTATGGTGTGAATTGTAACGGGTTCGTGCCCATGTCGCGCCCACACTTATTATCGAAACTGAGATTTATGCGTAACTGCGCGAGCGATAGTGGCACAATAGGCCCTATGGAATGTGACCCATGTCTCGCTCAGGCTACACTTTATTTGTCTGGTACCTTGAATTATACGCTGACTTAAACAGTACCAGCTTAGTAAAGCCGTTATGCTAATGTGAACGCCAAATTGCCACCAACTAATCGTAGTTGTTAAAGTAATTATCAGTTAAATTTATATAAACGAGTAGGTATGTTGGATGATAAAATACAAAACACGAAAGTTATCTTCAAGTTGTTAATTGACGCATTAACGTTAGACATTTTTAGCTCTTAATTTCAATTAAATTGCAAATCAAATCGTCAAAGAACATATTTCTTAAAGAAATGCCTATTACTTAATTATTGTCTTTACAATGTCGTTAGTTTAGAATAACTTACACCCACTCGACATACATACCAGAGTGTACCCCACAGTCACAAACAGGCGAAACGAAAGTGACTGATGTTCGCGGTTCGTTTTTAGCACACAGTATTGTAATAATTTCAAGCTTTGTAACGATCATTGTTCAGTTTTAAACAATTTGAATGCTCGATAATGTTATTTCTACTTTCGTGTAACAAGTAGGACGAGTACGGTACCGGCCATCACAGCGGATCTCGGTTCATAATACTGTTTGCCATAGAATTAACAAACGCCGCGTTCCAGATCTAAGCTCATCGAATGAATCTGGGAAATCGTTTTGCTCATGCCATTATGATGTTGAGTCTCCTTTATATATATTTTTTCTCTGGAGAAATTATTTGCTCTACTTTCATTGTTCTGTAAAAACGTCGTTCACTGCGTGTAATAAACGTTTTTTACTTAAAGTAAATATGCTTTGATAATATCTAATGAATGGAGTACGCCGCTGTAACATACAAGTGCCATGATTATCGAGCAGTTCGTCAATACATGGAGTCTTTATGTCAGTTACAAAGGTATCGACCAATTCTCGACTTTAATCGCGTGGTTCAGACTCTGAACTTCAGAGTGCAGAGTCCTCATTGCTGCAGCACCCGCTCTTATTAGGCTTCCGTTCATAAATAGCTATTGTTTGGAAGTCATGAACTCATATATTATTTATATTTGGTCGACTTTAGTTACCTACCAGTCAAAAATAACAAACTTTTCAGCTTTTTGTTTCGGTGATTTAGGTAGGCAGGTATTGTATACTTTATACGATATGAGAACAATGGCGAAGTAGAGTCGTGTGAAAATTCAAAACCTTTAACTAAAGCATGACGTAATCCCGATGGTTTACATGTAATGAAGTTATTCAGATGGTAAATATAATTATTCATTTCTAGGCTATATCGGGTCGTACTCATACATGTATATTCATAATCACTCGATGAAATGGCCAATATTTTATTTGAAAAAAATAAACTCATTCGATCCTTACGAGTATATTATAAATGATCGTAAAAATATTTAAAAAAAATACGTGCTTCATAAAATTGCGTAAAATAAACGTATTAATAATAAAAATAATGATTAAATAGCTTTTTCGATTGAATATGATTTACTAAAAACTCATTTGCAGTTTCTGTATGAATTTATCAATACATCAACACTAATGACCAATGGTAATAAAAAAGCTAACTTTAGACTTTAAATTCTTCTTTAACTAACAAAACAAGTTTTTGTCTCAGAATGAATATAGAGCTCAATATGTATTATTTTGTTTTCTTTGAACTAACATTTGGATGACGACCTCCGTGGTCGAGTGGCACGGAGCACGCTGGTTTCAAGCGTCGCCATCTCGTGAGGTTCCGGGTTCGATTCCCGGTCGGGTCAATGTAGAAAACGATCTTTTCTATATTGTCTCGGGTCTTGGTGTTGTAATACCACCGTTGTTTCCAATTTTCCATAACTCAAGTGCTTTAGCTACTTAGCTTGGGATCGGACCAATGTATGTGATGTTGTTAAATATTTAAAACAAAAAAAAAGTGGAACACTGATATCTTTATTATTATTATTTTATAAGGTCGGAAATGTAATATTCAAAGTAGATTACCAGCTAGGTTGTTGTTTATATTAATACGTTTATGATCCGGAGCAGGGTTAAGGTAATGAGAATAAGATCGTAAATTACAGTTGCAATGAATATGCAATCATTATTAATAATCTCTTTTATGCATCGCTGATTGAATTAACGAAGACTAATGTGCTTGCGCGGGCACTTTTGCGGTGCAGCCCAGTGTTTAACTTCTAACATAACTGCGGAGTAAGGTGGTGATTTCATAGTAATAACGCCATTAAAGACCGCAAATAAGATAGTGGGTTGAACTGATGGATGATTGACGAAGGCAAGTATCGCCACGCGATGTCGTATGTGGGACACCATTCAAGGTTTCGCAACAGTAAAAGTACGTAATCATAAATTTTTCATGCTTATACATACATGTAGGTGCGCACGGAGGCTTGATCCGTCGTGAACACCTTCACGGTTTGAACGAACCGGTATAGCAGTAGGGTAACATTATGTGATAAAAACAGCCTCAGTTTTTAGCTGAATTTATTATATTATCAGAAAAGTATATTTAAGATTACCCTTCAAATCAAACTTATAATAATAGTATTTGTAATAATGCTATAGAAACCTGTAAAACCACCAGGTGGCGCTCAAAAAAATGCTGAGACGAAATTGGTGTTTTGGTGTATTTATTGATTGAGAAGAATTTTTTAAATAAGATTAAAAAATACAAATATTTTTTAAATAATTATTAAAAATATAGCTACCTAAGTTGAAATAATATTTGATGAATCAGAAAATTATAAAATTGAAATTGTCTACGCGAAATGTCAAAAATTTTGCATCATGCATAGAAAATCAGTATGAAACATTTGATTCGTTCAGACATTGCAATCACGGAGTAAGTTACAAGGAATGCGATTGTCTAGTCTAGCTTGATGAAGTGGTATCTACCCGCAGTAATCTGTGTGCTTCCGCACGGCGCGACGGCGGCCGTAGCTCAAAGAGAGGCTCGCATTGTCTCGCATTCATTATCTGGCGTGGGAGACCCGGAATACACATCGTTGTTAGCTTTTAATACACATATGTAACATTTCAGACACAGATCAAGTAAATTATGTACAGTTAAAACTGTATCAAGAATGTGGACTCCGAAGACAGCCTGCTGCTTCATGAAGTGAATGAAATGTGTCGGTAGATGTACAATGTTATGAAAAACTTTATAATGTCGAACTAAAGTTTCGGTCATGAGAATTCATCATCCCCGAGAAGGATTCTTTAATATCTTTTGATTGTAAAATAAGCTAAAAAACAAAAAAGCTTGCTTTTGTATCTCCTACTTCAGAAATCGAAAGCGTTGTAAAAATACTGATAAATTTGATGTTGCTCTATTGAGATAGAACTTGCAAAACTGAAACACTTGCACTAAATCGTGATAGGTTGAGACGTGAAAGTCGAAATTTCAATACAAGTCCGATAAGGAGGCTGGATTAGCTAGTTCAAGGTTTGAAAAATAAGGAGGTAATCAATTCGACCTGTATGTAGGTGATATCGTTGGATAAGTGGGAAAAAAATCGTAAATGTTATATATATTTATATGTTTGTCTGGAAATTTATCAAAAACGACAAACCATAGCCAAATTATTATTTTTTAGTTCAATCTGGTATAGTTCAACTTGAGGAGTGTAAGTTTAATCAAAATCAGTCTAGCAGATTTTGAGATATGAGAAACAACTAAAAATCATTAAATAAATAAAAAAACCGCCTTATAAAAACTACTTAAAAGCTTTAATGTATAATGCTCCGTCTCTTTATCCAATATTGTTTCTTATAAACAGAAGACAAATGCGTTACATTAAGCTTTTTAGTGAGTTTTTTTGAAGGCGGTTTTTGATGTTTCTTAAGCAATCCTAGTCAATTATTATTCTATGTTATGGTTAACTATTCGTATCAACCACCCTTGGCTTTAATGTAAGAGGCTAGTGGAAAATATCATCACTGCATCGAGGTGCATCTGCATTGCATACAGCTTATCCACTTTCCATTACATCCTCATCTTGACATTAAATTAGATTTATTAGACTATCGATTTCCACAGTTAACTATGCTTTTAGATTTAAAAAAAGGAAAGACCGACTTTAAAACCAAAATGCACTTAAAAGTCTTAAATAAACTCTTGACACTTTAAAGGAAAGGACTTATTTGAGGCGAATAATTTCTTTTTGGAGTCGTCAGTGCTCTGATAGTTGATACTTGAGATAGTCAAAGTGATGGCACCGACTCCAAAAAGAAATTGTTTACCACAAATAAATCCTTTCCTTTTAATGGTGAAGAGTTTATTTAGGACTTTTTAGTGCATTTTGGTTTTGAAGTCGGTCTTACCTTTTTTTAAATCTAAAAGCATAGTTATGAGCAAATAAAATTAACTTTAAAAAAAGTTGAAACCGTCTAACCAAAATGCACTTAAAAGTCTTAAATAAACTCTTGACACTTTAAAGGAAAGGACTTATTTGAGGCGAACAATTTCTTTTTGGAGTCGTCAGTGCTCTGATAGTTGATACTTGAGATAGTCAAAGTGATGGCACCGACTCCAAAAAGAAATTGTTTACCACAAATAAATCCTTTCCTTTTAATGGTGAAGAGTTTATTTAAGACTTTTTAGTGCATTTTGGTAAGTCGGTTTCAACTTTTTTTAAAGTTAATTTTATTTGCTCATATTTAGTTATTACAGGAAGGCACTTTTTGACTCCTTTCTTTAATAAACTACAAATTTGTCATTTAAATTACTCAATTCCTAAGCGTTAAGGATTTCCACCAGATACAACAAGTCTTCATTAAGATTCTAGTACAAAACAATAAATGTGCCTTTTGAATTTGATGTTTAGCCTCGATTGCACCAAGATCTCATCATTAGATCCCAACTTGGCAACGATGGGACTAACTAAAAGGTATAACCTCTAGGTAGGCGAAAAAATTTTTTGAATCTGTCGACAAATGACTTAGATATGTCGATCGTAGATTCAAAAAAAATCATACAGTCGAATTGATATCATCCTACTTTTTTGAAGTCGGTTAAAAGTATAAAGTAGCCGGCATAGTTCATGGGTTAATAGGCATCATCTGATATTGCACGAAGATGTCTCCATTCAATATTCACTTTACCTACTTTCTATACAGTATCTAAGACGCAGAGCTTTCCACAATAAGTGAAGTGTTCCAACCAAAAAAAAGTATGCCGTCAATACTTTTTATCCTATTAACTCGTACCTACAGATTCGCAACATGGTCGCGTTGATTGTGTTATGACCGTTTAAAATTCAAATATGACCTTTGTCGTTCGTTTAACCAAACTGGTTTCATGTCACGCTGAAGAAGAGTTATTTGGGGCATACCACTGATTACAATTTTGTCGAAATATAAGTCATGATCATGAATTAATATTGTCAAAATATAAGTAATAAAAGAAAAAATATTTCACGGTCGCGAGAATTTCTAGAATAAAACTTCCAGAGTATTTGATACGCGCAGCTATGCAAAAGTAATTATGTGAATGTGATCCTACTACTCGCACAACTGCAGCGTTGTGAGAATGTATCTGCAATTTCGTGGAATAGGCAATTCACAATGTTCATTCTTGCTTAGCCTTCAAAAATCAAATGATTATTGTTCCAAGTTTATTAAACGACTATACATTCGATTGTAGATCTAACTACCCACATTATTTTTATGGCGTTGCTTCTAATCCGAAAAGCCCACACTTTTTCCATGTTTGTTAACGTGTATTGTATCTGTGTCTTTGGTAATGACCTTAGCTGGCCTTTTTAGGAATTATGAGGGGCAACTCAGACCTCCAACTCAAAATAACGTTTGAATCAAGACTGAATCAGTTCAAAGAATTTTCTTTGTTACATTTTCGCCATTCATTAATGCAATTTAGGAAAAGGGAGTTAACAACACAAATACTTGCATTCAGTAAAAATCTTGCACTAAATTATCAATTAATTAAGCGACAGATGTTTTTGTATTAGTCATCAAACATTTGCTTTTAAATTGTTTGTTTCTAATGTTATAGGGTAGGAATATCCCGAAATTTGCACAACAATGCTGTATCATAACAATGAAACGGATTAATCGTCTAATGGATTGATGCAAGTAACAATAGTTCCGCGGTATGCATACTGTATAGGTAATAAAGTGAGGGTGTGGGATGAATGTACGACGGTGCCTGTCTGCAATTTTATTGAGGAGCCCAGTTATGCAAAAATGGGCGCTAGTGAAGTAGTAATAGGGTTCTTCGATATTTTTGATTTAGTGGTACGCTAGTCTGCCGGAGTGTGGCGAGCGAGGGTGCAGGCCGAGGGGAAGTGAGCCCTTGAACGATGCAACGTTGCAAACGATGCTTTTTTTCAACATTTACTTATCACCTTTCCAGATGACTGGCTACACAATTAAAAATCTGTGAGCTTAATTAGATGACTCGAAGAGACTCTAGACGCCTCAAAGAACTTACGTGCAGTTGCTTATCTACCGGCTTCCGTTGTTGCTGCCTGAGAGATAAATGTAGAGTACAAAAAATTGTGTCAAGCAAACTTTATTACGAAATGACTTTTATCAGTTTTATTATTATATTTAGCTGCAGAGTAATTATTATTTGAGTAAAAAGATCTGCATCGGTAGAACTAGGTATCTACCGTTAGTAGCGTAAAGGCAGACGATGTTTTTTTAAATGTTTTTTGTTATTTTGAATTATTTTTGTCAATATATAATATACGTAATATTTATTTTAAATAACAAGCTTATTGCTATTTAATTGATTTTGGAGGCAAAACTTTTTTTGGAAGTTACCTTTAAAATCGCAGATCATTCACCTTTCTGAATATGCAATCGGCTAGCACTTTAGTTCAAAAGTCACGAGCATTTCAGTTTCGGCAACTATCCTATCACTAAAAATGCACGCACGTTCTTCACCGACTGCACCAAGTTCACAATATCGATCGCGAAGTAACGAGTGCACACTCGATCGCTGCCGGCGCGAGCTGCGGCATACGTTCGGCTCTAGCGAATGTCGAATTAATACTAACATAACCTCAAAATTACGCGCGCTCCGCTAAGAAATTGTTTATGCTGTCTGTACAACCGTAAATAGGGTTCAGCTGCGAACAGGACGGAAACATAAAAACCCTCACGACAGACAGGGACCGACTAACGTCAAAGGTGCTTGTGGGGCAGACTACAATAAGTTTCTCGTTGACGACGCGGGGCGTCAACAGACGTTACAAATTAAAAACAAAAAACTTGTTTTTATTGACAAACCTATCTTGTACGGGTTCTGATAGTAGCTTGTGGATAAGAATGGAATGTGTTGAAATGTAGGTGCTAAAGTTAAACTTCAAATAATACGATATGGAAAGTTATCCTTAAGCAAAATGAGCGCAAATTTAAGATAAGACCATACCTACCAACATGCGCTGCGAATTGGTTACAAGAACGAACGAACTTTTTATCGGGCTACTGATAAGAAATTCCTTATAAGGTAAACAATGTTTAAAAAGTGATATTATTTTACTAAAAAGATTAAAAGAAATAAAAGGAAAGGTAAAATTATAACATTCCTGTCGCATACAACGATGCATAAATAAAAAACTTCTTTATTCCGATATAAAATGTACCTGCGCAACGACTCCCCTGGGTCCTTCTCCCATCCTATAGAAACCATTGAAGCGTGAAGAATGAATGATTTCAAACTGCCGCCAACAAAAACCTGCTTTAAATTCTCACCACTTCAGTGTCAATGTCTAGTGGGTTTTAATATTGTTCTTCTCCTTTTGTTAAATGCCTTTGTTGCTATACCCATAACACCTTTGATTGTGGTAGAGTCGTGTCGTGTGGTAATGTGTAAGACACGTTAGGCTTGTTCTGCTATATCGTTAGCGAATAAATTGATCATAGGCCATGAATTTGACTGGTTATTATTAATGCGTAGATATTTTTTGTCCTTGATTGAAATAAATATAAAATACACATTTACTGTATTTTTTGTACACACTCTAAAACAGATCTTAGCTCACATAACTTCTGTTCTGACATAACTATAACTACGCCTCAGTCGCAACCCTATCTCAGGTTAGGTCAGTAGGATACTGTAAAATCCAATAACAATAACGGTATTTGTGTATTTTAAAGAGCCATTTTAGCAATCAAGCCTCCTATCTTAATCTTCCAAGCATGCCTGTTGATGTTGCTTCATGCAACATGTAAGCCATTTTAACTGAGGCCGCCGTTGTCGCCGCTGGCGCCGGCATCATTACCATCTTGAATGATTGAAGGAATCTCTATGATAAGTATAATTATAAGAGTGTTTATCGCACCAGTTGTGGTATGCGCACGCTCTTCGCACCGAGTTCTCAGTCTTCCATTCCAATACCAAGTACTTTTCACTCTGTCATCTCTTCAATTAGCATGGCCGGGCTGGGCTTGTGTAAACTAATGTCTATCTCACGTTTATAATCATCAGTTGTGGCGTCCTCAGTTAACAGCCTCTCGTCTCGCTAACGAACCTCAATGAGAGGGCTCGTTGTCCAGAGGGACAGTAATAGACTGCATCACTTTTTAACAGATTCCCGCTTGCATGCCGCAAAGGCCATTTGCCTTTTCATTAACGCAATTTATAAATCAGATCGTAATTATTACAACAGTGCACTTCGTTATTTAAAACCGAAGATGGTTGCAGATGAATTATGATGTTGCATTAAATATTAATAATGATTTTATCTACAAGAAATAGGCGCCTAACGTAATCTCATATATCATTTAATATACTAATTGCAATGCCTTAGATAATGGTCATAATCGGATATGCCTAAGTGAAGAAGGTGATATGATTGACTTATAACAATTTGATAAATGCGATATTAAGTAATATTTTACTTATGTACCAGATTTTGAGATTTTTAACTTATTTAACATTCTTCTAATTATAACCGTTGCGTACTTAAGCGTGCGTTAACCGGAGGGCTTAAAAAATAAAGCTTGAAGTGTTTAGCTTATTTAATCAATTTCTTAAACACGAAATAATATCAGCACTTGAAATATATTGTTTTATCTGGTTAGCGCTTGAATAGTTAAATTGATTTAGTGCTTAGCAGCTTAGATAAGTCAATTGAAGGTCTTTGGAGAGTGGGAGAGCTCACCCACAGCCCACGCCTGCACTTTGACTGTTGTGTGCAAGGCCAGTTTATGCACTGACATTTGCTGATCGATGCTGCAACTGATGTTTTGATGACGATTGCAAATTATGTAATAGGTAATCACAAAAGTACAGACAGCGTGCAAATGCATATGAGTGCACTTTTGATGAGATTGATGAAAAAGTTACTATAAGATACTTATGTTGCTGTGAGTACAATTTAATATTTTAAGCTGCCGTGCACACAATGCAAGAAGCCTTGATGTTTTAGATTGTAATATTTGTCAAGCAAAGGTGAGTTAGGGGCTGGATCGTGGGTTGGCTAGCGGCGCGTGCTTCCTGCGCATGTCAGGTCGGCGCACGCGCACACTCGCACCATGCGTAGAATTCCAATCGCGTCTACGGGCGCCCTACTGTTGAAAAGAAGAAATGACATGGAACCTAGACGAGCTTTGTAATACAGAACCTAAATACAGGGTATAATGGGTTTGTAAAACGTCTTTGCAAACGTTAAGTTAGTTAATAAAGTGTGTGTTGTTATTTCTTTTATTTGAACGTAACTTGGATTTAATTAAGCACGCTTTCTGCACCAATGATTAAATTAATTGTGCTGGCATTGAGTTAAGCTTCATATTTCAAGAAGCAATGCGGAGGTGTATTTTGAAGATAAGGGAATTATTTTTAAATTTATAGTATTTTATTGGCACTAAAAATTACATGAGCTGAAACCATTAATTAACAAACGTAAAACAAAGCAAGTACAATGGATGTACGAGTATGTTTAATTACGACGAGTTTTTCTTTGCAAGTAAAAAATGTAAATATAGTCGTTATAGATCTAAATGTTTGATGACTTGGTTGTAAGTTTTGTGTATACCTTATTTTAAATTTAACTATTTCATTAACAGTTTATGTCAAGATTGTTTACAATATTGAAAAAGCAAAGAAAAAAGACTTTATTTTGATCTATTTTAAACTTTGGTCGCAATGGAAAACAAAATGGTAGGCTGTTCAGCAGTATACGTTCTGCCTGCGACTGATAATGATAAGATATAATTAATTAATATTTTTTTAATATCCAAAATACTTTAAAATTACGCAACGAAATTTTATAATATTAGGCTGGGAACTGGAACTTTGAAATGTATGACACACATATAATTATATAAGAGGAACTATTACAGTTCAGATAAGCGTAACAAAGTCGTGACGATTAGATTTTATCACCCTGTATTATGTTGTGGTTTCGAAGCACGATCGGTGGGTGTAGGCGGCCAAGTTGGTTTTCTTTGAGCCCTTTTAAGCTGGAGGCGTTTATTTCAATATACATGCGGTAAATGAATAACTACACAATGAATGCTCGTAGTCGGGAGCTACAAAGGGCCTAGTACCTTCTAAAACCGGCCAAGTAGTAAAAAAAATTGTTGGTTTTAGTTTCATGTATGAAACACCCCCCCCCCCCCCCTTATAAGACATGTTTTTTACTTTTTGTATTTGAATCGGAAAGCGGTTAGATACGCCTACCTACTAAGTTTCAGCTGTGTGATGCTAATAGTGTCAGAATAAAGTGACTGTGATAGCCTTTTGTACCATATTGTCATGTCAGTTTTTTCGTATGTTCACATACATTTTTAGGAAAATAATTTGGAGTAACAGTTTCTTGGCAGTAGTACCAATAACATTGGTTTCCGTTAACCCCGTTGATTTTTTTTATACTTATAACTATAACCAACGGCCATAGCACAAATGTTTTCATGAATGATTTTACTTTTAGTCCTCAAGGATTATTATATATCTTAAAAGGGGATCTAGCCAGCATCTCAGGCAGATTGTTGAATCACAATACTCACGCGTGCTATTGTATAGCGGTAATTCTTACACCTATCGGGGCAACGTTCTGAGCGACATTCTATAGCAGGCCCCTGCTTTGTTTTAATTCACAGTCGGTTGTTTTGGTTCCGGGCGGGTGCGTTGTACAGTCGACAGCACATAGGACTTACATATTTTTTGTTTAACCTCTATTGCAATAGCATAAGGTCCCTCAGTGCTGTATTTTAATGGGCTGTTGTACGCGCGGAAGCCGGCATACGAGTTTGACCTACGAGGATACGGCCGTAAAGCATATGCCTCGATGCGTGATGCGATAGTTTTTGATTGTATACCTTTGGCCACGTGCCTTACAAACATAACAAACTTAATTACGCGTCTGGGCGAAGTAGTTAAAGAGCAGCCGTTACTTTTTTCTGTGATATGAAATATGTGTAGCAGTTTTTGAGTACGATTACTGAACGCATTTAACTGTAGAAACTTAATCTATTTATGACAATATTTCTAGCTTCAGTAGCTTAACAATTATATTTACAAAAATTAAAGACGTTATTATGTCCACTCTTATGCCTCTTTTCAGATCCAATCCAAATAAAGGGTTAACAGTTCGTCTTAGCTCGTTGTATTTTAAGAACGGCATTAACGATATAATGACACGTTCTAAGTGTTACTACAAAGAGTTCTTTATGTTAGTCGAGCTTTCTGCAAACAGAGTAGACATGAGAAGTATTGTTTTGAGACAAGGGACCTACTTCTTCACGTTGCTTATTTCAGCTCTACCATCACGCTTGCTCACACTGCAATGTCGGTATAAGTGACAAGGACGGCTTATTGTGAAACTGAGGTTAAGTCGAACATGGCAGGCCTTTGGTACTCATAAGAATACTCGAACACCCACGGTTCACTCGTCATCCCACTGCGAGTAACAAAGCCCATCGAATAAACATCTCCCGGTAAAAGTTCTAGGAACCGCCACGCCTTTAACATGCCTTCATTTTTGTTTGCTACATTTAAGAACTTAGATAGCAATAAATATTGTTACGCTATTTCGTTCCAGTGCTACATTTTCAAGTGACAAGAGTTTTCTTTGGCATGGCATAATAGGTAGGATCATTATTTTTACCACGCTTGTATTCTATAGAATTCAGTATGGGATTATTTTAAATGACAGATGTGCACATCTAAGTACTCCTTAAGGATCGATTATACCAACGTCAGATAAGACTTATCCGACTGAATAAGTATAATCCGACCGATTTTAAAATGTCATTTTACAAAAATGATAAGTAGGTGACATATTTAACTTAGGCGTTTGTATTATATGGTATTATATTCGACGAATATTCCTTATATGACGTTGGTAAAATCAACTTTAAAAAAGACAATGTGGATACCAGATCGGCATAAATGCAAGTGCGAATTTATTTCATTAGTTTTCATAGTGTTCATGATTAATACAAAAAAATGCATATGTACGAATAGGAAATATGTTTTCAAATTAAGGTGGGTTAAAAAAAATATGAAGCTCTCGCACAACATGTTGTATATGACAAAAATCGTACTTTGAATTATCTGACTAATGTGGTCATTGAAATTTAATAATAATATATTGTATTCCAATAAAACTTATTTTGGTTCATATTTGATTGTCATTATGGGTCAACATGGTCGTTTTCAATTCAAAAATATCTGTTTGCCGCAAACGGCCCAATAGATTTCCAAAATCTTGCACTTTATTTCATTTACCAACGAGTTCACACACTCGGTATTGTAGAATTCTCCGGTATTTTTAGCGTTCTAAAAAGTTACTAACGCCACTGGCCTGTAATGGCCTTCTTAAATGTCATTGTCTCCAAAGAGGCGTTCGAGCTTATCATTGCGGAAAACTGAAACGAGCCAAAAGAAAAGTTCTTAATTACACTTGCCGCGAGACAATAACGTGTTCTTAATTTGATGCCTTATTTAACTAAGGTCAATGTTCTGCTGTGTCATTAATTCTGGCTGAACGTTTGAGTGATAATGTTTGTCAGTAAAATATTATAAAGTATCTAAGTAGATGTGCTTAGAGTATCTATTACTCACGAAGTCACAAGTACCAACCAGTCATGATGTGTACTGTACCGTAGACAAGGCGCAGCCCAAGGTTGCTCATTGTTGTGTGACCTCTAGACTGTAAATACCTGTGAGTTAAGGGATACAATGACAGACGTGTCTACTTTGCGATTTGAAGAAACCCTCTGACACTTTCTACAAACCTGTAACTTAATAATAAGTATAGAGGTAGGTAGAGACCGTGGCATATTGTGTTGTAAGGTATTACATAGATTTATTATTATTTCGAATAAAAAAACCATATGTTTAAAAAAACGTCAATCTCTTTCTTTCTTCTTCTTAAAAGAAAATAGATTCTTAAAGTATTAATTTAATGAAAATCATTTATTAAAAGTAAATGCATCTGTACGTTCCGTACATGATGTTATTAAATATGTATCCAGTTTAAAAACGACTCTTGAGCGTCAAGGATAAATGTAAAGTCGTAATTTAATCACGCAATTCAATCACGATGACGTTGATACCTGTCGTACATTAAATTCCAATAAAATGCAATTATAGCAAGTCATATTTTCACTGAAAAGAGTTCAACGTTCGATCGTTTTCGCAAGTTCACAACGCAAATATTGCAACGAACATAAGAGTTAAACCACGATACCGCCAAGATACCGTAATTTTGAGCTATTCGAGAGTTAACAATGCCTTAAACAGGATCATTAACGTCTCCATCCGTAATTTTATAACCGTAGAATTTAATTAAAATTAGCAATTAATATGCAAATGCATTAGTTTTAGCCTAAAATGGCGTCATGTGAACGAGTTTCGAACAAAACTATAGCCGTTTCAGTAATCTCAAGCAAGAAAAGGCAGTCCCACGGTTACTTCGAAATACAATCTGTAGATCTCACTGAATGATATCATAGCTCTTTATCCGGGTTGTGGCGCCAAATAAACCTATCGGGTATATTTTATAATACTGCACTTTTTGTTAGTTCGTCGATAGCCTCACCAAGTTTGAACAAACACGATCTGAGATTGAAGAATCTCGAAATTATGCGCATTTGGGCACCGGCTTCGGGCTTTTTAGTGAATTCACACTGGTTAAGGATAAAATCAGTTTGATTATGTAGCCGTTGTCTATGAGTACACCTACACTGCCGCCATTTTGGATTAGGTAGTTGTTATTTGATCTTGATTTCAAACAAAAAAAAACTAATAGCGCAGCGCAGAGTCGTAACGACTTTATTTTATTTTATTCGTTCACCTTCCTACGCCGGTAACATAATTATGTTTAATAATATAATCTACCAGATATAGAAACGCTAATATTATAACTTCCTGGGTTACGAATTTTGATAACTTTTTGGAAATGTAAATAGATATCAATATACTATATAATGGTATAGTAACATATAGGTACGTATGTTTTTTTCTTAAATAAACTGGCTCTAAACACACCGACGTATTTCCAAGTCATTAGAATCATGTAGATATGCCGATCATCTGAAAAATAGCTACTTACGAATGTATTTAAAATAACACTGATGTCATACTCTTTGTTATGTTCTTGTTATTCGTTGAAATACATGTAAATAGATAAGTGTTTTGCATGGTACGACATGACAAGAGTTTTCCATTACAGGTGGCTCCTCATATAGGAACTGTTTCGTGTGAAAGGGGTCAACTCCAACGCATGAGGAGTTTTTGTGGCGCGTTCACATCGCGGGGAGCTCGAAAACGTGTGAAATGAAGAAGAGACATCGCACGTCTACTTTCGAAACAATATTTATTTTCATGCTGTACAGGGTGTTGTTTTGGTCAGCGTTGAGCGATTTAGAGGACAAACGTACAAACGAAACTGATGCAAAAAAAGATGTAACTCAAAATCGATTTATTATTGCGATACTAGCGAGTGAGTTAAAACTACTAACGCCAGGTTGCCTATTTGTAGCTTACCAGCTACGGTGTAGTATTACGCACGAGCTACGCGCGAGGTGCTAGTTTTACCCATTCGTTGTTTTTATAATAATAATTAAATAAATAAATATTTGATAACATCACATACATTACTCCGATCCCAAGCTAAGTAGCTAAAGTACTTGTGTTATGGAATTCAAAAAAGACCGTTTTCTACATTGACCCGACCGGGAATCGAACCCGGAACCTCACGAGATGGTGACGCTTGAAACCAGCGTGCTAGCCACTCAACTACGGAGGTCGTCAAATTTTATGTTATAAAGAGGTTTTCTTTTATAAAACTTGCATATATATTTTTTTTTTTAATAAGAATACAATATAATAATAGACTGGAACCCTGTCATGTCTGCTGGCACGGTCGATGTTAAAGTGGAGCTGCTGTGTAGCAATATTATTAGCTTATTTTCCCATGCACACAGTCCGCATAAGGCAACCGCCAGCTCCTTGGTTTACAAAGGAAATTAGACTTGCAATGTCTAGATCTAGACGCAATAAGGCCTTCCGTACTTTCAAAGGAAATAGATCAGACGAAAATTGGGCCCAGTACAAAAAGACGCGTAACCGTGTTGCAATCAGATGATACGTGCAGCGAAACGTCATCATATACATACTGAGATCCATAAGTCCTCTTCCTTTAACATCTGGAATTATCTGAATTCACTTGGGGTCGGCAGATCAAAGTCTGATGACATACATATTCCTTTTGATCTCAACGACATCAACCAGCATTTCACGAACCTTCGTGCTCTTGATGCTCTCACCAAAGCGAATACTTTAGCATACATAGCTTCCCTGCTCCTGACATTACTCCCTTCTCATTTACCCCTGTCTCCGATGCTGACATCAACAAGGCCATTTCTACGATTACATCTAAAGCAACCGGAGTGGATGGCATCAGCCGTCTGATGATAGTACCATTGTTCAAAATAATTTTACCTATTCTCACTCACATTATTAATTGGTAATTGGACTCTGGCACTTATCCAGATGTTTAGCGTAAAGCTCTCGTCCGTCCCCTCCCTAAGGTTCGTAATCCAACTTCTCCGAGCCAATACCGGCCCATTTCCATTTTGACTTTTCTCTCAAAAGTAATTGAGTCGTGTGTACTTAAACAGTTATCCTCCCATTTCTCTCAGAACAACTTACTGAATCCTTTTCAGTCTAGATTTCGTGCAGGCCATAGTACTACCACTGCTCTGCTGAAGGTAACAGAAGACATACGAGACGGGATGGATTCCTTTAAAGTCACACTTCTTGTTCTAATAGACTTTTCTAATGCCTTTAATGCTGTGGACTATGACCTCCTTCTGGCCGTATTTTCATACTTAAAAGTATCTTCTTCAGCCCTGGAATGGTTCTCTTCCTATCTGCGTGGTCGCCAGCAGTCAATTAAAACCCCTAACGCCCATTCTGACTGGTACAATCTGTCATCTGGTGTACCACAGGGTGGAATAATCTCTCCTTTGCTATTCTCCATTTTTATAAATCTTATCCCCCTTATCTTCGCTGCTCGTATCATGCTGATGACTTGCAATTGTATGTGTAAAGTGAAATTGCAGAAGCTGCAATTCATCTTATGAACGAAAATTTAAATTATATTTCATCGTGGACACAAAACTTCGGAATCTCTGTCAACCCTACTAAGTGCCAGGCCATTATTGTGGGTAGTCCGGGACTTGTCTCTAGGTTTAATGTCATGGATCTGGATCCAATAGTGTTTGAAGGTACCACTATACCTTAATCTACTAGTGTCAAGAACTTGGGCCTAACTATGGACTCTACGCTTAGCTGGTCTGTTCACATAGCTGAGGTCAGCCGTAAGGTGATTGTCTGTCGGAGAAGTCTCTACCGCTTAAAATTCTTTCTCCCATTTAAGACGAAGCTTCTGCGTATGCAAACTCTTGTCATCCCTATCATAGACTACGCAGAATCTTACTGAAGCCCTTATCGACAAGCTTGAACGTCTCCTCAACAATTGCATCAGGTTCATCTTCGGCCCCCGTAAATATGACGATGTCTCCAGTTTTAGAGCACCGCTTAGGCTCCCGTTCGTCAACGTAGAGACTCTCCAATCCTTTGCATTTAACATGCTATTCTTAATAACCTCTCGTCGCCTTCTTATCTTAAAGATATGTTCCCGTTTTTATGCCAAACTCACGATCGGTCTCTCCGTTCCTCCGACAATCTCCGGCTGGGCACGCTGGCACACCGCTCCACGTACGTCTCCAAGTCATTTTCAGTGACGGCAACACGACTGTAGAACTCTCTTCCTTTGGATGTCAGGAGGGCCGAGTCGAAGGTATCATTCAAGAGGAAAGTCCTACATAAATAATATTTATTTATTATGTGTATTATTTATGTATATTTTTAATATATTGTATTTATTTTGTGTAAGTTTAAGTATATTTATTGAATATAAAATAATTTGCAGTAATTAAAGTACGTTTATTTGTTACTATAAATATTAGTTAATTGTTACTATTTTGTTGTTTTTCTCAAAATTTCTTTTCGCTGCACCCATTGCCATCTCTCTGCATGACTTTTCTATGACTTTTAATTCATCTTCGAACGAAAATCACTCGCCATATTGAAGCGAGTGATTCAAAAATAGAGCTCCTAGGTGTTGTGGTGTAGTACCACCGGTGTGCCTGATTTCCATAACACAAGTGCATTGGCTACTTAATTTGGGATCAGAGCAATGTATGCTATTGGTGTCCGATATTTATTATTTATTTATTTTTAATATTATCCTGTCAATTATATGAGATATGTAGAGTATTAGTAGATTAATTACACAGTTAGAAGCTCACAAATCGATACTCCATCCATAAGTTCACAAATAAATTTAATAAAGTAGACACAATAAAAATAAGACGCCGCCGTCAATCAGCCTCGACAGAAATACTTATACAGTTTCATTATGGGAACGCCCGCGGTTCCGCCTGATCAGCCTCGCCGGTCGCATGCTGATAGTTATAATACACCGTTACATAACGTGAGATCAGTTAAACAATATACTATTAACACTATCTTCTCATGATAAACACTTATTGTATTAGATGTATTGCATTTCTCCTTTCTACCGAGCACAGGAACTTTTCTAACCTAGCACAATATAGGTAGTTACTACTGGTTTAAAACAAACGATACGAAACAATGATTGCATTAGCCATTAGTCTATGACAACAAGTACAGCATATATAACTTTGACGGGCATCGGTAGACCTAATTAGCTGCTTCCTGTATACTTACTGTAGTTGTAAAACATAAGCTTCTACTTTTTGACCGACTAGTTTTTAGCATTTACTTACATGGTGATTTATATGCGCTAAGGTCAAGGAATAAGCTTTTTTGGTCTTCTGTACTGTTTTTGCAAACATTAACATAAACCAAAAAAAAAACGGCTAAATGCGAGTTGGACTCGCCCACTGATGGTTCCGTGCCAACTTTAACTGAATTAGGGATCCACTTACTTCCACTAAGCTAAAATACCACAATATTTTGTTGAAAGCAAATATAACTTTGATTTACACAGTGTTTGTATCAAAAACAAAGTTTTGTTTGCGGTTTTTGAAAAAGTGCTATATCTCAAAAAGTACTTGTTGGATCCCGTACAAACCAATTTTCGTTGTAAGTATTTGTGAAGATGTACAATAATTTTTTTTTGCTAAATTTACACTCGCTTAGTTTAGAAGTTAAAGGGGGGGGGGGGGGGGGTGCAGCGCCTATTTTACCACTTTGGAAGCGTATATCTCGCAAACGTTAGACTTTAAGAGAAAAAAAAAAATTTTGGTTTCATCAAAATTTCATGTATGGGAGCCCCCCCTTAAGTTCTTTTTTCGAAGAATAAGGAGAAGAATAAAGCAGATGACAGGATACATCTTCCTTCCAAATTTCAACAGTGTCATGCATATAGTTACAGAATAAAATGGCTGTGACATACGGACGGACAGACAGACAGATAGACAGACAAACAGACAGACAGACAGACTTGACAAAACTATAAGGGTTCCGTTTTTTGCCATTCGGCTACGGAACTCTAAAAAGTAACTTAGTTAATATTAAGACCTCGTTTGAAAATAAATACTCACAACTAACTATACGTGCGTTTCCATCAAGTGAGCAGCTCAACATTCAATTGAATGTTTATATATATTTTAGTTACAGGTTTTGAATAATTGTAGAAAATATATATTCTTTTTGTAATACGACTGAAAGAAAGAAAAATATTCAGTTAAATGTGTTCTCAGTCTTCACAAACGATCAGCCACATCTTTATATGTTCTTTATTTTGTGCGAACCCTCTTTAATTAAGTAGAACTTGCCATTCAGATCGTCAAAAATCGAATTCAATTTTTTTCTATGAATTACTTGTGCTCACTCTATCCACACTCTATCACTAACCACACGTATATCTACGACTAGCGGTCCCCCGCGACTTCGTCCGCGCGTTTTGAGTTTGCTCCCTCCCCTCCCGTCGCAGCGTGATGTTTTATATCCTAAAGCCTTTCTTAATAAATAAGCTATCTAGCACAGAAATATTTTTTCAAATCGGTTCAGCAGTTCCTGAAATAAGCGCGTTCAAACAAACAAACTCTTCAGCTTTATAATATATTAGCGCAAGCGCACGTTGTACTTAAGCTGCGAACATTATTTTGGTGCGGAGTTATGTTAAAACTGTGATAGCTCCTAAGATATTTATTGGAATCAAATGATATAAAGGGCAACTTTGTTCTAAATGAAATGCTCGTGATGATGAATGTATTTATTTTGATAAGAATAAATACCTGTGTGTATAATACACCTCTAAAAATGATGCTTTTTTTTTTACAAATTTATTAACATAAAAAAGGTTGTAGTAAGTTAACCATAAAAGATAGACATATGCTGTCGCGAACTTTATTATACAACTTTTAATGCTGAACAATCCTGTCATACATATTTTTTGTGTAACTTTAGCGGTTTCCGCAGCGTACGCAGCGGAAGCTCTCAAAAGGAATATCTTTCTCCCGTTTTCGCAACATTTTTCATTGCTGCTGTGGTCTTGTGAGTCGTATCTTTATGTTATATAGCTTAAAGCCTTCCTCGATAAATGGACTATCCAACATAAAAATAATTTTTCAAATCGGGCCAGTAGTTTCTGAGATTAGCGCGTTCAAACAAACAAACAAACAAACAAACAAACAAACAAACAAACAAACTCTTCAGCTTTATAATATTAGTATAGATATGACATCGTATCTGTTACCCCGTCCATGTGTGTCATGTGAGTCATTACTAGTGATATTAATCAATATTCTAAATTGGTTTACTCTGAAGAGCTTTCTTAAAAGAATAGCTTCGTAAACCAAGTCGCGATGTTGCTTTTTTCTACAAGCGTTAATATGTGATCATGAACGGCCGTTACACAGTTTTTTTATATACTTATCTCGGCTTATTGTCTCGTCAACTTTACGAAATGACCGTGCCATAGTGTAGCCCATTGCGTAGCCTATTAGGACCCATGCGACTACAATGGCTGACTTTCACTGTGAGTCCGAAACACGCACATCTAGGGCGGACGCAGTTTCTGGACCATAAAGGATGTGTAACGTATTGTTCTAAGGCTTTCGTTTACGTTACACCTTAGATAGTTACGTAAATAGCCGGATCCGGCTTACAATTACACCGTAATATAAAAGAATTACAAAATGGTAACACCATGGCAAGAGACTCAGTAATTGGTCATGATTCTCTATTCTTCCGGTTTTCTGAAACATAAATAAACAATAAACTTGAAATTAAACACAAAGGAAGAAATTTCCGGAAGCAACAAAAAAATAGTGAGGTAGATAGAGGCCATTCATAATTAGAAATTCCAAAATGGCAATAAATATAGTGCATAATTAGTTCAGTCAACGAAAAATTGTAGAGGGAATTTTAAGCAACACGATTCTTGACTTCGTTTGTTTAGACTAGTTAGGAGGTAAACATATCAAAAGTTCCAGGTCGTACTCCTTCAGCCGGGAGGAGGGTTTAACAGTTATTTTTTAGGTTGTTTAATGCATTATCGGAAACTATGCGTTTAAGCGACATAAGATCTTCTACAAAATGAAAGCTGATAAAATTTGTTACTTTTTTAACGTTTTCAAGTTTTTAACTGACCTCAAATAAAGAGGTTATCAATTCAAGAGGTAGTTTGTTTGTTTGATATTCGTTTATTTGTGGAATTTTGATATTGTCCTTATTTGTCCAAACAAAGTTATGAAGTCAAAAATCGTGTTCCTTTAAATTCCCTGTACAAGGTCTAACGTTAGTTATCTGACTGGTCTAATAAGTTACTCGATATATTAATTTACTTAAAACTTGCCTTCTACTTATTGTAAACTGTTTATATGAAATAAAATTTTAACTAAGATGTGGAATAAAATGTACTTGTAACAAGTAACTCGCAAAGTTCAGAGAGCAATCTCGCAACATTGATGACGTCAGGCAGGCTACCCATTAAAGAAAGCACTAGCAAAACTCAACAGACTTACCAATTTTGTTGGCCGAGCGGTATAGGCATACGCCTGGATAGCGTAAGACACAGAGATCGATTCCTTGTCTGACACGTTTGCTTTTTACAAGTGCAATTTAAATTTTTAAGTTTGTATAGTGGCAAAGCACTATGAAAACATAAAAAGTGGATAAGTAATAAGAAATATGGACTTACGGATGTTTTGATGACTTTCAAATTATCAAATCATTCCCTTCTCAGAGTTACCTTTTCAAAATCAGCTTTCTGATAGCAGATTACGAAGACGATTACCTCACAATGACTTCAAGTGAATGATAATCGTGACTTCGTGAGTAAACACTTTATGATGATAAAGGTTCTCAGTGAGTCAGTAGTCTGTGGTAGGCGATGGGCTTTAGGGAGTGCTGATTGAATACAAATACGGGTACATAACATTCGCTCCTCATGACTCATGTAACGGAATTGTAGACGTTGGAACTAATAAAGTCTTTAACAATCAGAGTTGAGTCATCATAACCAATTCGTAGCATTTCTTCTTGAATCATATCAAAACTAGAATAAACATCTTTATAGCTAAATATACATAATAACTGAAACAAATAAAACACATTAAAAAAAAAAATGTTTCTGGTTATTCCAACCATTACTGTCTGAACTTATAACTAGGTATGTATTCAGTTAAAATTACTATAAACGCTGGAAAATTTATTTCAGAATATGATAAGCAATTATTTGTGCATGAGTTTTAAATGGTAAATCTTAGCGCTACAATGGGTGCTACGAAAAGCTGTGGTACGCTATCTTCCAGTTTTCAGCTGAACTTTTTCGTAGCTTGTAGCACATGTTTTCTTAACAGTTCTTTAGTAACAATCCGATAAATTAACTCAAGCCTCGTCACAAAGATGGCGTTAATTTGGTTCTCCTGATTATCAACAGACGGCGCCACCGAGTTCGTAGCAAACGGCGGCAAACTTAGCTGAAGCGAGCTTTTTTCCTCCCACGCGCAGAGAACAGAGTGCTTTACTAAGATTTGAGAGTGTTTTTAGCTAGTGCTTTGCTTTCCATTGCCGCGTGAGTATAGGAAGTGCTCGGAAGCTTGTAAGAGAGCGCTGTTGGTTATGCTCTTAATGAAGTTGTCGAGAGTGTGTGTTGCGATATTGGTGCGGTGGTGTTGTGGACGTGGGACCGGCGGCAGGTCGCCGGCTGCCGCTCGCCGGCAGTAGAGACGTGTTCGCTGCAGTGACAGGTGCCACGCCGCCCCTGCACGCAAGTTGCGCTCGCGAAACCACCCTATTGTTTATAACACTTGTTGTCTCCTCCGCCCGGTGTTACTCCGAAATCGTGGTCCTGCAAACTTATTACACGCAAAAAATGTGAACCAATGTGTTGTGAAGTGGTCCAATAAAATACCGGCTTGGTCAATGTTGTCAAGTACGAATTGAGTGCGAATTGTTTTAGTTAATTGACGATGTACACCAATCCCGCATGGATTTCTCTTCAGTGAAACGCGGCTGAGATCTAGTCTGCAGTTTGTTTGTGAGTGTCTGTCAATACATTCTTCTGTGGTTTGACTTGATTTGTTTTGATAACGGGTAGGATGTAATTTGTGTGTTTAGCGAAGCGTTATGACAGCTTCCACTTATTTTTATCCTGTATCTTGGGAATATAAACATAAAAGTAGAACAGATGAATAAAATAAAAAAGTTTTGCCACAAAACTGTATTTTTAGGGGGTACGCTTCAAAATGATTGTGATCTAGTGGTAAAAGTTATTCCATTATTTTGTTTTTGTTAGTAATAAGAAATATCTATTAAAGTTTTTTTAAGATGATACCTATTAACTGCCCCTATTAACATTTTGAATTAATTAAAATATATTCATATGGATGGATACAAGTAAATAATAAATGTAGAGTCGATTCGAACGTATTATGTGTTTGACAGAGCAACTTATCTAAAATCCGTCGATCAAGTTTTTTTGAAGGGCCTGTTCAAGTTCTGGAGGTCCATTAATATGTTTGATGAGTAATAGTATGAGGGTCCGTTGTAGCGCCGATCGCGAGGCCGCGCGGGTTAACAACCTGCGCCTGCGCACGCCTTGCATCGGACCGCGACTACTCACCTTGGCAATAAACTAATATCGCTCTTTGCATTGTTTTAAACCTGCTTCAAACTCCACTTAACGGTGTTACGCTCGACCCGAATCGAGGGCGGCATGCTTGCCGACAGTTTTGATGTTATCAACATTATCCCCCTGGTAGCCATCTCCGCATGATGTGAATGTGTAATAAGCGCAATATTATATTATATTTTAGTACACGGCATGTAAAGTTAAGTTGCTTTATTTTTATGATGAAGGCGAATAGACTCTCGTGTTTCTACTTATATGACAGTAAAATGTGCTAATAGCTAGCTTAAGTTTATTTTTATCACACCTCATTTTTTTGGAGTCGTTAAAAATAGTAAATACAATAAACAAAAGTACTTTTGATAAGAGAAAAATTACGTTATAGTGGAGAAGTCGAATACAGTGTAAATATCCGAAAGAACATTACAAAAGGAATTTATCTTTTCCTCCGTACATGTTAATACGAGTTCTATAAATAGCAGCTTTTATCTCCACACGCATAAGAATCCTATAAGTTTTCTTTCATTCGGAAGGCGGCCTCGAGGGAATGCCATCTTTCTTCCTTCCGATCTGCTACTGTCGGTGATAACGAGACCGAACTCATTTATTAGCTTTCGCTTCAAAACGAGCGTTTTTGTTGAATTTTTCTTCGGATTTCACATTCTTCGGCGTAACTTCCCTCGCAATTTTCTGGCTCATTATATTTTCCCGTAAATTAGAATATCTTTTTTGAGTCATACCTCAAAGCAGGGTTCTGATTAGAAAGTCGGGAGCGATACGGTCGGCGGAGGGTCAAGTGGCCTCTTGTCCTCGATAGAGATTTGTAAATCTCGGTCCACTTGCTGGGCCACCCACTTCAAATGCTCCTTCATCTTTTGTCATCTGTTCATGCCGGTATTTAAAGCCTTTATTGTTAACCATTGAGATTTTGTTTATTTAATGCACTCGTACAATTTGTTATACCCGAGTGAATGAGATTTAAATAAGAATGGTTGCTGCTCATTTACAATTTTGGAACATTTTTCTTGTACCTTTGACTAATTATTACTATGGACCAAACAGTAAAGCACCAAATTCTAATTTGATTAAAAGTGATTATATTAGTATTCGAGGTATTCAATCACAATAACAATTATAACAAAGCAATTAATTAACACGACCAATTTAGTATTAGCCCCGCCATATTACCGCGGAAATGACATAAACAGTAATATCGGAACACAATCATATACTGAGTAGGTAAAGTACTAATATCTACATGCGTCTATCGTGATGATCACGAATGATCATGATTTCATGAATATTTGCGGGCGGTGTGGCGCGGGCGGCGCGGGCCGAGGACAATGGGGCCTTTGTTGCACAATGCCCATTTCCGATTACCAGATTGAATCGTGTCCGTCAAAGCGCTCCCGGTCCAATAATCGCTGGCGCGGAATGGACGTCATTTTTGTATGACGCTATTGTCATGTTCGGAAATCTAACATGAGCTAGTCAAAGCCGAGGCTGCCCAGAACGATTCAGACGGCTGGAGCAGACAGCGACAAAGTGGTTGCGTTGATGCGTGATGAAACGGGTTTTAAGTAATTGGGTCCGGACTACCTATTTATGGTTAGTTCATATAAATTAATACGAGGTAATTTGTCAGCAATGTGTCTGCGATGTCGATACTCAATTCAAGGTATCGTTTTTATCAGGATTTAGTGTTGACTCTATGTCTCAGATTACAATAAAAGGCATGTAAAGTTAAATATAAATTGTCACTACGTGTTTTAAAATTCGACAAACTACTTCTGTTTCAGAACTAATTATTATGTTTTGCAATTACCTACGGTTTAATTTGGCACTTGGTTTTGCGTGACAATGCACTTTATTTAATTTGGTGAAAATCAAAGACGTAAAGTCTTTTGAAGCGTAGTCGAATAGAAGTATTTTCAGCGCGTGACTGTGAAATAGTCGTGCTGTCAAGATCGATTTAAAGGGTCGGATGTTTCTTGTGATTATTTTGTGTTGGCGGGGATTGCAGATCGGAGAGGCCGTCAGAAGCAGTTTGCGGTCAGGAACTTCCAATAGGAATCGAACTAATATAGCTCCGACGCTTCACGCTACAGCACTCCAGAGGCAGAGTCTGGGGAATCTCAAAGTTTGGTTGTTATTTAATTTAACCTCTCGTTATGCGGGCGGGCGAGTAACGCGCAGTCTGCGAAACGACGACGCCCGGCGTGTTGCTCATTGTTGCGGAAATTTAGACGAATTTGCGACGATCGCGTTTCATTAAGGGCCGTTTTAGTGCGGAAGGAGGCCCGCTTTTAATTCACAAAGCGAGTGCGGTGCTAACGTAAAACAAAGTTTTAGAGGGGTTCTTCGTTAGTTGCTCACTCACAGGTGGAGCGCTGGATCGCGGTGAATATGTTAATTGTGATTACATACTTGAACGTGGCAAGTTTGCTCGTGTGAACAGACACGTGAATAAGGGCGGAACTTATTATTTCTAATCTATTACCAAACGTAGGGGGAAAGACTGGGTGACAGCTACGTAGTGAAATCAGGGCAGAGATGTAACATAGAAAGCCTTAATGTTGCGAGTGTTGATGTCTGGGTAAAAAGAAATCGGAACTGATTAGCTATTGGATAGTTAATGAACCAGAAGTGGATAGAGAAAGAGCAAGGCGCGTAGATCTTCATCAAAGAATCTATACTTATTCACATTTAGTTATACATATTAGGTAGTTCATAGCATCGCGTTGCTATACTTACCTAGATGCCTTAATTAAGTACAGTAGGTACCTACCTACGTATGATTAGCTACGCTTCGTTCACTAAAACTTAAGTCCATTCTGAGCTTTAGGCTAGTCAAATAAGTATCGTTAATTCTTGAAACTTTGTTTAAACTAGTTAGTAGGTCAACATATCAAAAGTCCCAGCTCGTTGTCAATAAGCCGGGAGAAAAGGGAGGGTTTAAAGGTTAATTTTTAAGTTTTCCACCCAATTATTGGAAACTATGCGACATGAGACCTTCTACAAAATGAAAGCTGGTCAAATTTGCTACTACATGTTTAACGTATTCAAGTTTTAAACCGACTTCAAAGAGAGAAGGATATCAATTCTAAATGTATTTATATCACGTTTTTGGAAATAGATATTATTTATATATTATATATTTTTTATCAATGTAATATTAGTATGTGAGTATATGTTACTGCATTTAAAAATATATATTTTTTGTTCTCAGATATTTCGGTCACGATATGGGAATAAGAAATTTTTTATTAAAGCATATACCCATTTAGCGAACATTGTGCCTTTCATCAAAATCAATGTCCATAAGTGTGTGATGGTGCCATAAGATGGAACTACGGAATAAAAATATTATGTTCTAACTTTTAAAGCACTTTCAAAAAATTCCATAAAAAGGCTTTAAAGACTACAAATTAATGAATTGGTTTTTGCTAAACAGGAGACAAAAGTGTTATAACAGCCTTTTTATCGAATTTTTTGAAGGTGGCTTTTTGAAAGTTAACATAATATTATACATATTTTTTATTCCGTAGTATTCCTTTTTGACAATATCCTAAAAACTACTGAACCGATTTTGTTTGCGATCCCTTAGTTAGAGTATATCTTGTTTAACTTTATTTTATCAATTAAGTATACTGAATTGATAAAAAAAGAATAATCTTGACACACTATATTGTTTCTAAGTACATGTAAGTGTTTGATTACGAATATATCGTAATCAAACACTTACATGTATAAAAATGTCAAATGTACATTTTAATTAACTTATTTGGACGCTTAAACAGATCATCATATGTTCACATGATCTCAAATATTATCCAATTCCAACGAGGCCAAATACATAAGTGTGTAATGTTTCATATAATCACAAATAATATAATTTCACTTGAAATAACGTTTAATTGACATATTTTTCTTAAACCATAATAACAATTAATCTAATTTTATTTCACCTAATTTTTTGTTTCGCATAATCTTCATTTGTTCTAATAACATTAAATATAACATTTATTTAATATAATGTATAATCAGGGTTCCCGGTGACCACCATGGCGCTCAATGTGTTAAATTGCCGCTCCAAAACAAATAAACAAAAGTAACAAGTAGATTTTTTCTATTTAATACAGTGTTTTATAATGCCGCTCTTTTCGTGTCACCTTTCATTAGTCAGAGTGATGAATATTTACAAAGATAACATGATCGTAATCTTTGTAAATATTTCAAACAATAAATAAACAAAGATCAGGAACTCTTTTTTGTTTAATGACGAATATCCTCAAATGGGACGAATACGTCTCTTTTATTACATAATGTTTAAACAATCTAATTTCCTTGACTAAGTAAAACTTGCAGCATATCTTATAAGCTTACATTTTGAAGAAGATCTCATCTCTCTAGGACGCATAGTTTCCGATATACAAAGTGTCCCAAAAATTAACGTTAAGCCGAATCCGGACCGGCTCAAGCCGAAGCCGAATAGGCCAAGACATGAGTGACTGTTATTAGAAAAAATATGTAAAAAAATCTTGGCCATATACTTTTTAAATTACACACCCTGACACCCTTTGATGACTTTTTAAGTCCTGTGACGACAAATATTAACATTTTGACAGGTTTTTTATGTGATGTTATTATTAATAACCCATGTGTAAAATACAGTTAGAAGTTAAAATGTAACTGCCTCAGTTTTCGATAAAATTTTAGATTTTTGATGACCATTGAATTCAAAATAATCAGACCATTGAATTTAAAACAATCAGCTAACTTTAACCGACTCTACTGGAAAAAAAATACTACTCTATTTTTGCAAGTAACTTTAAAAGTTGGTCCGTTTATTCCGGACTCAAAAATGGTATGACACATACTTACTGCTATTTCTTTTACTTAAAAAAAAATCCTTAGCTACTCATCCAATAAGTATTGTAAACATTATTTTTATTACTTTTAAAATAGGTATATTAAATCAGTAAATATAAATACTTAAATAATTGATATAGACAGATCTCAATGTAAGTAATTAATCGTAATTGTAAATTATCTGTATTGAATTAAGTACATTTTTATTTAAAAAATGATTGTTTCGTTGATCGATATTGAAAATATGTAAACGCAAATGAAAACAATGAAAATGCAATATGCTCAAAAATGACCATACGTTTATTGAATCACAACAAATGTTTTTTCACACATCTAGGCCAAGTAAGTGTCTAACTACTTATTAAGACCCTAACTACTTAATAATTAGCAAAGTTTTCTCCACATCATCTAAATATAGAAAACTAGCACATGCGTACTTATATGACAAAATGTCACCTTACAAGAAAGACTTTCTAGTGCCACCAAGTTGATCGCAGAAAGTGTAGAGCAAAAGTTGGACTATAAACGTAAGCCCGTTTTATTTTATTTATTCTGCCTTTAAAAAAAATAAAACATGTACAACATTCACGTGCATTTAGGTACTAATCTTAAAGTTTTACATGATTTGGGGGACCACATGTTAACCTTCCTCAAAGAAACTCAACCCTATTATTCACTCTGATTTTTAATTAGATAGACTAAAATGACATTAGGTGAAATGCCACTTTTTCGTAAGTCAAAAATAGTGTTGTTCCGAAATTATCGACATAATCTAGTTTTATTGAATTGTTGTTATTGATTTAGAATAATTTAATATTTGTAGTTTTAATGTGTGCTGTGAAGCAGTTTAATGGCTTAAATTAGAACTGTGTTTAAACAAAACCTACAAAAATTGAATTCTATTGAATCTTATTATTTCCTAAGTATTAGTAAGAAAGCAGTCAGAAGTAAAAACCATATCACGATTGTTGCTATTACAAGGGAAAGAAGTTAGATTTTATACTCACTAGATAAACTGTTTTATGTATTATATTTGTTTATACTGAATAGTCGTATTACTACAAACAACTGCAGTACGCTTGCAACATTAAAAAAATAAAAAACCGGCTAAGTGCGAGTCGGACTCGCCCACTGAGGGTTCCGTGCCAACTTAAACTGAATGAGGGATCTACTTACTTCCACTAAGCTAAAATACCACAATACTTTGTTGACAGCAAATATAACTTTGTTTTTCATAGTGTTTGTATGAAAAACAAAGTTAGGTTAGCGGTTGTCGAAAATGTGATATATCTCAAAAACTACTAGTTCGATCCCTTCTAAACCAATTTTCACAGAAAGTATTTTTTTATATCTACATGATATATTTTTTCAAAATTTACACTCGTTTAGTTTAGAAGTGAAAGGGGTCACCCATTTTTTTTGGCCTACTTTAGCAGCGTATATCTCACAAATGTTTGACTTTAAAGAAAATGGTTTTAGAAACCATATAGTAACCGTATCCATAGACACCCTACACACATAGGTTTAAATAATTAAAAAAAAATTGGTATTAGATTTATGTATGCCCCTTAATAATCATTATTTTTATTTAAGAATTGTATTGCGGTTAACAAGATACATCTTCTTACCAAATTTCAACATTGTGATGCTTATAGTTACAGAATAAAACAGATATATGGACGGACAGACAGACAGATTTGACGAAACTAAAAGGGTTCCGTTTTTTGCCATTTGGCTACGGAACCCTAAAAATTGCGATCTTAGCTGTCATTCTGGTCTATCTAATTAAAAATAAGCTCAGTTAACAGGATGGAGGAGGAAGTCCTAATTAATTACGTCTAGATTTTGGTAATAGTAGGTACATTACCTCAGCTTAATATCCTAAGGAATAATTTAGTGCCAACAGTATCTGCAATCTTCATACTAAATGTCGCCAAGGGTAGAAAAACGATGTGACGCGAGTCGCCGCACGCTTCTATGCACCGCTCATATCTTAATGTACCTCGGGAGAGACCGACATTATTAAAAGTCCATTAAGTAGCGCCTAGACTCGCAGTAACTCCAGTTGCTAAGCCCCAAGCCGAGAGAGTTTTACAACAAAATTTGGCAGACATAACTCCAATATTTCAACGCTCCGATCGCTTTCATAAATCATTTTGAGAAAACACTCCAAGGAGAAACAAGATACTGCCCTAAAATGTTACATGCTTTGACTCTGAAACTACATAACTGTATTAACTTGACCGGGAGGCGTATTACGATCCAACTTTAGCCGTTCAATTTCCAGGCAGCTCAATTGCAACTGAGTGTAAACGAACATTATCAATATAATAATACTACAATGGTACGAATATTAATATTAATGTTGTTTTATTATATTAATAATATAAATATCATGCGAAATCGCAATACGAATTGCTAATTTCACAGTAAAGCTGAGCCGCTCACCAAACAAAACTGCATCGCAATACGCGCCCAGAATTATGTATATGAAAATTTGATACAAAAGTTTTAATAGGTTTAAAAAGGAGCCATATCGATAACATCAAAATATATAAATGTGATTGAATACTAAATCTTAATAACGGATCAGCAAGTTAGTGATTCAGCGAGAGAGCGGCTTATGTGAAACCTTACTTAATATGGCAAAAAGTAGAGAGTCCACATAAAAAGCTACAAGCTTTTAGTTTCTTGTTTTGTAAGGTTTCCATTGAGTTAAGAGTAGCACTACTTCCTCGCCTTAATGAAAGATTATGTATGTTTAAATTAAATAAATACATATGCGCTGACAACACTGCAACTGTCTTTGGTTTCGAACTAAGGATTTTTCTTCCTAGTGCTTGAATACCAACGATAATGACGGGGGCTTCTCCCATAAATACTTAAATACATATAACATTCACAAATGTTCGTTATCATCATACAAACATCTGCCCCTTGCGGGATTCGAATCTGCGACCGCCGGCATAGTAGTCAGCAGCGCTTACCACTACACTATATTAATACCATGTTAGGTGTAGAAATCGTTATTTTCCGTGTCACTGACCTTTCTGCATTGTGTGAATAGAATAACAATAGAGCTCCGAAACGAGTTCAGATGATTCGAAGATAATAATGATGGTATAATTATTGTGCTCTATAATAAACAATACAACGAACTAGCATTAATTCCCATGCGAGTTGAAAAATGTTAAACTGTGGGCGGGACGGTGCGTACGAGGTGAGCCTTCACATGCTCTGCGGCTCTCCTGATTGCCGCGGGCCCGGGGCTACCTGCCGTAATTTGAGAGTCAAGAAATTACTCATAATAATAAATGTACCTACTAATTTCAACAAAAAACCTGAACCTTTAACTCCTTCCTTGAAGCGGACGGAGAGCCTCCAACTCCAACCAGATTATATCTGACTCACCTACTATTAAAACATAACATTGAAACTCGAAACCTTGATGGTGAAATATTTTTTCCCGTAATCAACACTTAAGATTTCTGTTTTTTCAATTCTATGCACTTTACACAGTTTAAGTGTTGAACGTATGTGTTCTCATATATCGGCGATAATATGTCATTCGCAAGCAATTCGCAACCTTGCTTTTTGGCGCTACTCCAGGCAAGCACTCGGATCCAAGTCATCTGTTAACTTTATTTCAGAGCTATAAAATACACTAACTCTGTGTATTAAGAGTTGAAATAAAAGAAAAAATGAGCAGAGTATGGTATAATAGAAATAGTTGGAGAGTTTATTTTGTTCTATGTTTCGTAGGAGATTGCGGCTTGAGTATCATTTTGTTAGCAGTAAAAGCGGATTACGTAATAAAGGGAAAACCGCAGGATATCATTTCCGTAGTGGTGTTACCTGTGTAGTTTGGGTGAATTCCTGGAGGCTGACTTTATCGAGGCAGCTGTATGGTCTCGCGCTAGGCGGGTTTATCGTCGAAGCGCGAAAAGTGCGGCTTGTGTTGTGCAAAGTTTACGACGTCCGTCCGCCGAGATATGGCCTCTCTGATCAATTTATCCCCTAACGTTTTACATCACACGAGTAGATTCATGTCTACATGCAACTTACGAGGGTGCGTGCAAGTAATGGCCGCATAAAATTCGTGCTGGGTCATTTGATATAATAGAAAAGTGTGAGTACTTCATTTACTTCGAAACAAAGCCTTTCCAGTTCCGTAATGCGAAACGGTCATAACACGAGTAAGCTGGCTTCGGCAAAACTACAATTAAAATTGAGTATTGAGTAACTATAATCGCGGTTTTTTAAGCTTTCTATTTCAGGCCAATAAAAGTGAATGAACCGAATGAAATTCCTCAATGAATTGATGATTTACCAGCATACGACGCATGGATCTATGGAATTACGAACGTCATATTTTGTAATTATATGAGAAAGCCATAAAAATATCAACGTTTGAAATTCAACTAACAACACTGAAATGCCTAGAGAATTATGTTTCATAGTGGCGTCAATACAAGTTTTGTCTCTTGTTTTTGATGTGCCAAACATACAGTAACCATGTTTCTTTTAACAATACTGTAATTGCACCAAGGCCCGCTCAATCAATAAGACATTAATAACACACTTTTATAATTCCATGAATAGTCTCGGACCATCAGTGTTCATACGGGAGGTATAGCGTGGCGGGCTAGTCACAAGTCGCGCCCGCGCCGGCCGTGCCGCCATTAGTATGCGCGTACGCTGCGTGTCGGCATGCGCCTGCGTCCGCTGCGCGTATGACCAGCGCCGTCTTGACTATTTCTACTAGCCTCAGATTCAAAACAAAATTGTTTGATTAAAGTAAATGCAATGTTTTTTATTCACTTTTGACTTAATTAACTTCTAAAACGGAGTAGGTAACTAAGCTCACTTTTGGTCGGAATAATTTTATGTATTTACCGTTTATTTAACAATCACCTACTAGGTTCTGGTTAGGTCTGGTACCAAATGACGTTCCATATTTAAATTTTTCCATAGTTTCTTTATTGATGGTAAAACAATATTTTATTTTTGATGCCCAAGTACTCATTATTTATTTGGTTTACAGCATACCAAAAATAGCAGGAGATTTGTCATCATCACTAAATATTGACTGACTTATTAACCAACAAGGTAGTAAAATATATTAGTAAATTGTTTAATTTTTTTTTAATTGTCTGCGGGGATATTTTTTTTGTAATATTAACTCATTTTCTTTTTATATATCGCAACGCCCACAATCATTTCTCCTTAGCCCAAAGATTCTATACCAGTCGGTAGAGAATGCCATATGGTCTTAAGTTCACCTTTTGTACAAATTTTTGGTTGTACATTAAAGTATAAATAAAAAAATCAGAGCGAACAAAAGTAACGGGTAGTCCACGAAATGACAGCATTCAAACAAGACCAATTTATAACAACCAGCAGAGCCGGTCTAATGGCAAGATGATTGCCCACACTTTTCCAAGAAACTAAACTGTGCTTACTTGCAACAAACACCAATTTTAAAATAAAATGAGATGGCATACTTTTGTATACAATTTATTCGTTTCGATCACTATCACGTTCTTGGTAGTATTCAAATGGCTTACCTTTTACATTTTCCCTGTTATACATATTTATATGAGCGTCTCGATTATGAAAGTTATTACATATCTTTACACGTAATCAATATTTCACCATCTTGTTTTATCATGATAGGGTTATATCCGTAAACGATTAATTGTTAAACTTATTTTACATCTTTATCGTTTAGTGATGGTATAATCATATCTTTCTTAGAATCTCCGTGGAATCTATTCGCAAGTATGCATATGATTTCTTATAAATCGTTTGTTATGCACGCAACGGTAGCGCAAACTTCTTTAGAAACTGCCTTGAGTGCGTTCGCTGTATTTACAAAGTAAGAACCAGGGGATAAACAGGTGAAGTTCATTCGTTACTTTTCCCGGTTCGTTACCCGATGCATATGGGAAGTGACACACATGAGAATATGAGTGATTACTGTGAAACGATGTTATCGTGGGTACGAGGCGCGAGCGTGAGCGCTATGCTGTATCTAATTGTAGATAGCTATCTCGCGTGCATTCTCGAACAAACAAAGGGAAAAATCGCAACGAGTGAGATTCGAGGGCGACCGCCGCGGAGAGCCCCGCTCGTCGCAGAGCTACGATGTCAATCGCGACTCCTCTTTTTGCTTCCTGCTCAGACAATGACGGGAAAATGTTTTCTACGTGTGGGGACGGGTCGGAGCGAGCGGGTGTGGGGTCAATAGCGGGAGCACTAATCTCTGCCGGGATCGTTCGGATTAATGGTTCGTATTGCCGTGTCTGTTGTTTGTTTCCTTAAAGTTCTTAGTTTGTTTACTTGTTACAAGTTTCTTGATGCGCTACGTTTGTGGTGTTGCGATGCGTTTTTCTTTTGTTTCCGCGAGATGTTTGTTTATGTTACACTTTGGGATATGTTTTGCCAGGTGTGCGTGCAAACTAAGTGCCAAAATGAAATGTACGGCTGGCCTAGTTATTTAGGGAAGATCTTATTTTTTTAATATAAACCTATTTAGTAAAATGAGAGCAAAAAAATGCTGTTTCGCAATATATTGAGAAAATTGGAACCCAGAACAAAAATATGATTGCTATTACAGATTGTCTAGATCTAAAGCCGGAATTGTCGTATAAATCTTTGCACACTGGGACTTTTAGCAGCAATGCAGTCGCGATGCTAACGCGCGTTTGTGTCGATGCAGTCGCGATGCAGAAGCTGGCATTGACAAATTATGTACTGCATATTGGCGACTGCATCGATCGATACTAACACGCGGCAGCATCGAAGCCAAATTAAATCTGTTAATTGCACAAGTCGCGATGCTGATGTGTCTGCAGTGATGCTAAAAGTGGGTAAGACCTTTAAGACTTAAGTTGTATTTAGATCTTAGGGCAAAATTTTGTAAAAAATATTTTTCTAATTGGTGGCTTTCTTTAAATATTTAAACATGTTACTAAATGAAAATATTACTGATTTCATTTCATTATTACTGAGTTCATCTTATTTATGTCACACAACGTGATACACTTTGAATAACGTCATTGCCGGCCACTAACTATGTTAAAAATAAGCTGTCTCTGAAATTGAACTTTTTACCAGGCGTTGCGGTGTAATTGAGTAACAAATTGATACATCCCTCGGGAAATCGATTTTGTTGTGAAATGAACCGCTCTGTAAGTAAGTATTACGTTTTAATCTAATACAATACTGATCGAGCTGTTTCCTTCTTACCAACTTTTAGACGTATCTACCTACTTTTATATTGTCGTATTTTTTACTTGTAATTGTAAATTGATAAGATATCTTCACAATTTATAAATACTTTTAAGTACATTTCGGTCTGTTCTCCCAATAACTTTTTTGCGTCTGTACTTTTGGTTTCTTTATTGATCTTTGAAACTAATAAGGCCTCAACAAAACAGTGTGAGCAAAAGGTTAGCAACAACACTTTGCGCGTTTTAAACGAAACGCCAAAATCGACACAAAGCTCAAGTTTGTAGTACTTATATATTATATACAACTGTTGTAGGGACTGAGTTGCATTTGATAGATACTTTCCGCCTACGGCTGTTAGCCGACAGGGATTTGTATCTCCTGTACTTATAGTGGTGTTGCTATGGGAGTTTCATCTTAAACAACTTATTTAGATAATAATGTAATGTATTTCTTCAATGTTTCTTTCAATTTGCTACAATTTAACCTCTATACTAATGCCCAATTTAGGAGATACTTTGACGGCTACTTATTTATCCAAAGAATCTATAATTGAATTACCTAATTACAACGCTCCAATAAAACACCTCTGAAAACCGGCCAGGTGCGAGTCAGACTCGCGCACGAAGGATTCCGTATGTACTATGTATGTAAGCACTTTTATTCACCTACGGTATAATGTCCTGTAAAACATGATTAAAATTGCCTTTTAATAAGCGAATATTTACATAAAACTACTCCGTAATTTGTTTACTTATCATAGCTGTAATATTTTTCCTTCTAAATTCATCATATATGCTACTGTGAATTTTCACGCAACCATCTAAAAATTTAGCCCTATAATACTGAATATTACGGAAATAGACTTTTCGATAGACAGACATTATCGAAAAGTGGTGTTACCAAACTCATTATCATTTTATAAGACCTATTTAACGATACCCCATACGATGGGTTTGGCAAGTGAAAAAAACATCGGCACGTTACTTGTATGAGAGATACTTATTTTATTTTTTTAAATACTTATTTTTACCACTCTGGCAGGAAGATTACAATACATACCTATGCCAAATTACAGTTTTCTGGCACCTGGCGAACTGCGGCCAGACGAACGTGTCGAAACTATGAGGGTTCCTTGTTGGACTACGAAACCCTAAAAAAGGGTTAAGCAAATATAAAAAATAACGTAAGTTTCACTGTGAAAAAAGTGAAATTACCTAAAAGGAATTTAATTATTTATATTATAATTTAGATAAGAATATGTTTTTATTATTTATATTATAATTTGCAATTGTTCATACAATATGTCAAAATCAATTTGTGATTATTCGAATGATAGATTAATGTTTTGTTTTTGTGCTATTTTATGTAATTTTTTTTGTACCCACAAAGGCACTCGCTGAAAATCAGCGTCCTGGTATGAGTTCTGCTGCTGCCACGACCAATGCTGAGCGGGTGCCTTATTCAAAAAAAATAAAAAATAATTAACATTAAGCCTTCTGTGCGCCGCTTTCATTAATAATAGCTATTGCGAGAATGATTTCATATTTCGATCCGTTAATGTTCTTATTTAATATTTCCTCAATGTTAATTTTTTCGAAGTTGAATTAAACCTTTCTTATATCTGAATAAAAAAGGGTTTGGCAACGAAGATAGTTCAAATAAAGAAGATGTTGTTATGTTTTATGAAGTGCTTTTTCCGTTTTTATGAAATAAAACTTCTTTTTAAATCATACAAGTTACAGTAAAGTTTAAAAGTTATGCAGACTGTATCTGGAAATGGTAAACTCGAGAAAAACATTTATTATAAAGGTAGAGTTCCTTTTTTTCTTCTTTACAGGAAACGGAAAAGCCACCCACGCTACAAGGCTTCTTATAATAACTAAGATACAAAAAATGTTATGTAAAGCAAGTACCTGCTTTCGTTTGTCTGATAAACACAAGTAGTCAAATTTGCCTAGATTAGCAATTTTTTACATGAAAAGGAGCGTTACTTTAATTTAAAAGTAATTTTGACGAGATTTTCTCTACGAAATACCTACGTTACTTCTATTAGGCGCCTTATTACTACGAGATTATAAAGTTGTCTTTATAAATACACGATTTTCGGAGTGAAGGCGAGCAGTCCAACGTATGGTAAAAGGTAGAGGTACTTTACACTTTCCTAATTTACCCAGGTAAATGTTTTCTGTAGGTGAGAAGTTATAGTCCGTTATGGGTTAGTTTAAACGAGTAAAAAAACCGGTCAAGTATGAGTCGAACTCGGGCACTGAAGGTTCCGTGCCTACTTTAACTATATTAGGTTTCCACTTTTTTTTGGTTTAGTTTCATGTATGGGAGACCCCCTCCATTGTCATTATTTTTCCTTTATTGTATAAGTAAGACTAAGTAAGTAGGTGAACTTACCAAGTCTCATTTGTGTAATGCTAATGGTTTCAGATAAAGTGGCTGTGACATACGGACGGACAGACAGACAGACAGACTTGACGATAGTATGGGTTCCGTTTTCGCCATTCGGGTACGGAACCCTAAAAAGGTGAAGTTACCTTTCAAAAAATACGAACGCCATCATAAAAATCCCGTAGTTATAGCACAACGCACCTCTCTTCAAACACCCAAAATGTATTTCAAGTAAAAAGGCTGCAGCAAAATCAAATCCGCCTATTAAAAAGGGCGCTGCTACTAATTAAAATAAAATTGTTAAAACCTACCCTCAATGCTCGCTCACTGAATCTCCCGGACTAACTTTTAACGAGGATATATTTGGTTTCGACCAACCCTTTGGTGATTTTACTATTGAGTCTGACTGCAAATAACTTCGTAATTGACTTCAAACAACTTCAGGCTTTGTGGAGAGAATGCTAAAGGTAACATACGTATACATGTCGGTATCAGCGAAAATTAAGAGCTTCGGAAACTGTAGATTGAGGCTCGTTTGCAGATTATGAGAGACCGAGAGACAGATTTTCGGTGGAATATCTTTTGTGATATAGATCTTTCAACATTTCATGAAATTTTGTACCAGAATTAGGTATTAGAATAGTTAGATACGGGATTGCTAGTACCTAACTATTCTAATTTGAGTGACCATGAAAGCTTAAAATATTATACAGAATTAGGTATTTACTTCCTATATTGTAAAGAGCTTAGTTCCATAAATTGAGACCCAAAACATGAGTAGTTTAATAGTCCCTCCTAAAATGGCAATGTAAAATAAATAATCCGCAAAATATCGCGTGATCAAATTTACTTTTTAAATTGTTAGTAAGTGGTACAGGTTTGTGAGTGGAGTAAAAATTCATATGAAATAAACATGTCTATAAACAAACGTACAAGGAAGTTGTCGGCTTTTTCATATGCTCTTGGAAACGTTATTGTTCTCGATAAGGACCGGAATTCAATGTCTATCATTATTTTTCATCGTACAACTTTGTGCTCGCTACACAATAGGACCCTCTAGAGGGTTTTTTATGATATCATAAAATATTATTTCCATTACCATACCTCAGTATTACGTTTTGAAGGGCACGTAGAGTACTACCATTGGCTACCTTAATACATAAAGTACTAAAATGTGAACCAATACTCATTATGTGCTAATTTTTGTTCAAACAATAACATAAAGAGGTACTTATTAGGTCTATGACATATGAATTTATTGTATAAGACTGGTAGTTGCACAGTACTTACTGTTATAATAATATTTTCTGTGGTCGAACTTTTTACATATTTTGTGATACGCTTTTATTTTCATATTCATCAAACGTCGTATTGGAACAGCAAAAGACTAACTAGTATGCTTTAGGGTTGAAGCAGATCTAACCACCCGAAGAGGGAACAGCATCGTATCAACTCGGGGTGTCCAGTATTTGTATGAAACACCGTACTGCAATGCGTACTTATCAAATTCATAGCGTAACCACCACGGATCAAGCAAGATCAACTCGGGACTCACTTTCGACATGCGTTGTCACGCCGATTTTCTAACGTACTATCATGCACAAGAAGAACTGTCATAAGTTGTAGCAAACGCAATCCGTCGAGGCGTCTGCTATCCGTGCCAATCTGATGCCGTGGCGTTGCTGATCCCTTTACGTAACGTGCTTCCGTATGGTTTATGCCTGTTTGATGTCAAGCCGGTGCTGTTCGCTTTACGAGTTGATAGATATTGATTGATTGAACAGAACAATATTAATAAATATACATATAAATAGATACGAGTGTGTTCACCTCAAAAGCGTTGAGTACACTTCTAGTTATTTCTAGTTTTAGGTTAAAGTCGTTATGAGGACTTTTTTTCTATTTTTATTTTATTTGCAGGGGTCGGCGCGGCTGGTGGCGGGCGGCAGGATGATGGAATGCCTGTGCCCGGCGCCGCGCACGCTGGCCTGCCGTGTCGTGCTGCTCGACGAACGAGAACTGCTCCACGAGATACAGGTACATTAATGTATACTTACATACTGACAGAAATATGCTGCCTAAGGTCTGAACTGATGATGTGATGCCTGTGCCCGCCGTGCTGCTCGACGAACGTGAAAAACTCCGCGAGATACCTATACTTACAGGTGTAAGTACCTTCACTGTTGGGCACCGATGGCTGCACCTATCATTTTTATATCGGATTTGTTTTATTCCGTTTTGAGAGCTGTATTTTGATAGATGTTTTGTTTTATAGTTTATACAGTGTATGGTTGTCAGTAGGCGAAAAAGATAAGTAGCCAGGTTAACAACAGTCATCAATGGCTTGATTTGGACATAACGTGATGTTTACCTTCACGAATCGAAGAGGGAAAATCTAGATACGTTACAATAAAACAGCGATACAAACTTCTTAAACATACATTTAGTATGATTACTCTTTAGTAAAATTGTTCGCCCAGCACCTCTTTTCTTGTCTTCTATTCGTAGACTACGTCAAAGAACCAAATTAATAAATGTATGATGTTGTTAATATTTCATAATTTGTTAACGAGGAAATTCCAAAACAGGTTTTGCACACTTTTCCTGTGGCCGAGATTGCGAAGGGATTATTTCAAAATCGACCTGTGCCGCGTGGCGGTCGTCCCGACGGACGGCGATAGCAGTTTTCAATTTTCGCGTATATCTATGAAACAACGGGGTTTTTTCTCCGTCTCCCGTCCCTCACATTTGAAGTGTTGCTATTTCGAAACAAATTATTTGAAGTACACCCGGGGGCTCAAGGAAGGTCTTTTATATGCGAGGCTCGGGTCCAAGGTGCGGATGAATTCACTGAATCGTACGTCGTCTCTATGAATATTAAATTCTATTTGGCTGGCATTGTCGCCGCGCGGTGAATGTGAGAGTGGCTCGCGAGTCGCGCCCGCGACCGATTCAGCTCCTCACGTGTCCCTGCTCTTCACTCTTATACAAGAACGACGACTTTACTTTTTGCAATTATTATCAAATGGATTCTCGAAAACTTTTGAAAATAATAATAGAATGACAATGGCGTGCTACTCAAAAAGTACCAAAAAGTAAATGTGACAACGTTAAACAAAATGTTAATTCCAAACTTTTGCCATTGTAAAAAAGATGTTGTAAATTCATAACAAAAGCATTTTCTTTGTAAAAACTTTTGGGGTAAACACAATATACTCAAAATACATTTCCTCAGAATACGCAGAGTGAAAAAAGTTATTTAAAGAACCATCGCAGTAAGATTTAGTTACAGCCTCGCTCCCCGTCGCATAATGGTCCTCCGTCGCCGACCTCACACGCAATCTCTATTATCTTGGAAACTCTCGCAAACTTGAAAACACATAAGACGTTGGCTTCGAACGAATTCCGCAGTTATTCAGATAATACTTACATAAGTCTCTGTCATAACCGTAAACAACGGAGGAATTTATCCCAGAAATGCTTTTGTTTGGGCCTACGGGAGGGCCCACGACTTGTTCGTCAAACAAATTCTCAAGATATATTTGGGCTAGAATCATCCAATTTGGTTAAAGTGGAGGCGATGAGAGTTCGACATCTCGCTACGTTGTATGTGTATATAAGATAAATCGCTTTTCTCCTCTTGCAGTTTCTCGTGTTATCACAAAAGGATATTTATCTAACCAAATAGATTTACCGTAAACTTTATTCTATTACATTGCTGAAACTTCGAGATTTATTGCTCTAAAGATGGCCATGCGAATTCGGGTGTCACCGTTTTTTTTATTGTAGATAAATATGAAGTGTGATGAAAATAAATCCGTGAAAGCTCTTAATATTAAACACAAAGAAATATAAATCAAATTTATAAACGTGAAGCAAAACAGTTTCGAGGAATGGCGCACCATAATTTGCGAGATTATGCTCTTATTACCTTTATTACAGAAAATTATAGATCATCGATAGGCGGCAATCATTGGGCTTGGTATTTGAAATGAAGCGGATACTGAAAAAATGGCGTACTAAAAGCTGAAAAAATGCTCTTTGTTTTATTGTGTTACTTTGTTAAGACTCCTTGCGCTACTTCGCAAAGTGACGTGAACAATCGGGATGGAATATCCAGGATTGCAATTTGAGTGTTAAAAGTTACAAAAGGTTTTGTTTCTGATTTGTGAGGCGCTTCGGCATTACTTTATTTGGCTAAAATGCTGGAGAATGGGGTCGGCAAGGAATTGCACAGCAATTTATGGAACGAGCCTAGTGTCGGCGGCAGGTCATTGTGTTGTCGCGGCGGCAAATTGACTCGGCAGCATTTCACGGTCTGCTGCGCAGTGCACCTCCTGCTCGTTCTACTTTATTGATGGCGTCTTCATTGTCCTCTGGGACCTGCCTCCTTTATGGTCCATCGCAAATACACGTAATTGGCTAGGAATGCTGTTAGCCATTGACTACTGCTTACGCATTCGAATCCATTTTATTTGTTGACGTCCTATCCAGTGAGTGGAAGTTGAGATTATTTAAAACTGGTTGTATTAAATGTACGAGTACATACTGCGCAAGCTTTAATGGGGTAGTACTTTTAGTACAAAATATAATCAGTTATTTGATTAAAACAGATTATAATTTTGATCGGACCCATGTTTTAACTATTTAATGTGTCGCAATTAGTCACAATCATCGAGACATTCACATAATCTGTTATTACATGAGGCATTATACTGACGATTAGGCGGATACGCTATAACCGAACGTGTACTTTGATTGGCGCGTTGTCGTGGTTTGCTAAGCGGCTTACTGACTTGTAATTGTGGTTCTCAACCCGGCCGGGCCCGGTAGAATTTTTGACTTAATGGTCCGGGTTGATGTGTAAGCAATAAAACCTATTTCTTTCTGTATATAAAACGAAACCATAGTTCCCATGGTTACGGCATCACGCGTGAAGGGCTGGACCGATTTCGGTAATTCTTTTTTTGTAGGAGAAGGTTTTAATGAAAGAAAAAAAAAACGTCTGGATCGATTTTTTAAGATTTTTACTGTGTCAGAGTCGTCACCGTCCGGAGTAAGATAATAATCAGAGGTATTAAAATTACAGGGACGAGGCGGGACAGGCCCGGCGGCGAAACAAAGTTCACTAAGTCCACTAGTTTTCATGCAAAATGCTTATGCATGGATAAAGACAATTATTCAACTCACTTTAAGGGGCTACCCGGATATTTAACGCGCACACTAGCGTCACTTTAGTAAAAAAATCATAACTCGTTAAATAAAAGACCAATCGAAAATCTGATTGATGCGATTGTAGCTCTGGTTATGTGGTTTAGACACAATGTTTAAGTTCAATAAAACAGAGTTATCTGCAGTTACAGTAAGAAAAATTGCCAAAAGTGGCATTTAGACTCAATTTAAACGTAGTAAATGAACTATAGAACCTGTACTACAATCGTGTATACCAGATTTTTGATTGGTCTTTTATTTAACGCGTTATGATTTTTCTACTAGAGCGGCGCTAGTGTGCGCGTTGAAAATCCGGGTAGCGCCTTAAATACAGAATTGATAACATTTCATTTGCTTGCAAACGGGGTATTTTTTGTCAATTAAATAATCTTATTTGTATTGCTACTAAGGCAAGTTTTTTTTAAACTAGTGGACCTGGCGAAGTTAGTGTCTCACGGCCCCATCCCCGTAAATTTCAATATTTTATAGCTATTCTGTTTGTTATTTGGGATAATGACGAATCAAACAAAGTAAAATCAGTTCAATTTGAAAGTATTACTAGGAATAACTAGCTAGTATGTAGAACATAGTATCTTTTTAGTTGAATACCTACATGAATTTCACAGTCGGAACCGCATCAAAGCACTAATCATGTAATTATACGGAGTTGGCGCCCCCGCGCCGTCCGGTAACCGTTCCCGGTAAGATTGGCCGTGCCCGGTGGGTGCCAAAAAGGTACGGTGTAGTTCGAGCTCGGTACTTTGACAGTAATGATGTCTATAAAAGGTATACGTGACTTGTTACATAGTTTTTTACATCACACTAACGCGGTTTTAATGATAAATTACCAAAACCAAACTTTATGCGCGACTATTTAAACTTGGTAGGTATCGCGCTCATTTCAATAAATTGACAGATAGATTTCTTTGGATTTGCACAGATATTATGTATAGACATTTGTAACAAATAGGGCGGGGTTACCACAATTTATCTCTGAAAGATTCGTTTGCAAAAACAATAAAAAACATGGTCCCGGAAGATTGATTTACAAGCGCTTGCTGGCAATAAATCGTTATATGTTGAAGGGTAAACAAACAAACAACAGCACAGCCCTATAACCCTATACGGCGAGCGAAACTCAACGCGCGTTCGTCGTCCCTACATCAACTCGGCCAGATTTTGAAATCGTTTGTTATTTTTCGAGCTGAACGTACGCTGGGAGCAAACGCGCTCTGTTATTAAATCATTTATTATTCAACCCAGCGAACTGTTTTGCAATTTTCCCACAAGCCGAAGGTGGCTCTTACGAGGCGAAAGCTTATTTGGTGATATGTTTGTCTCACGATACGGCTAATTGCGTCAATCAATTCAAAATTTTCTTTTGACTTTGTTCAAATATCTGAGCATTCATAGTTATCAGGCAGCAGCTGGTTAAATACTTTTTGGTATTCTGGGGTCCTAAAGACATAATTCTAATAATTAATTTGTGTGTATGACTGTCTTTATTATCATAAGAGTTTTGTATAATTTTGTACAGTTATGAATACAAAATGGATTTTTTAGAATAATATTAGTTCACATGCTTTGTAATCAACTTATAGACAAGTACAAGATATCTTGCACGTCAAAATTACCTGCTGTTTCTGTAGTAAAAAAAACTAATAAATAAAAGCCAACAGTCAATCACTGCCAAACTCAACTCCCAATTGCTTATTTTCGATGGAGTTAAATTTCTAGTGCATTTATCGCGCAACACGCAAGCCCTTCGTGACGCGGTCTGCGCAGGCGCAGCCTCTCATTAAGGTGCCACCACGCATCAGCCGAGCCGACTACTGGTCTTACCAGTCACCGCATGCGTGCAAATCTGGCTAATCGAGGAAAGTAGGTTATACAGAAATGCTAATTGGCGACCGTGAGATCGATCCGAATATTTGTTGCTTTCTAAATTTACGGCTTCGATGTAGGTATCGTATGTTTAACACACTTTAGACTTCAGATTTGCATATATTTATGAGGCACTTAATAAGTCTAGCCTTAATTTTAATCAAGTTGAGTAGATGTTTTGAATTATCTAAGTGGCGTATCCACTTCCAAGCTACGCAACGCTCCCTTATCTTGCGAATGTTTGCCATAATGGATACAATTGCTAGATCCCCAATTCGCTCAATTGAGCCGTTCAGCTCAAATCGCTGTGATTGTGAAGATGGCTTAAGTGGCTCTTGGATTTCATAACTGGTTCTATTATGATTAACTGTGGGTTTGTTTTATAGGACAACGCAACCGGCCAGGCGCTTTTAGACGTGGTGTTCAAGCATCTGGATTTGCTGGAAACGGCCTACTTCGGATTACGATATGTCGATCAGGATAACCAAACTGTAAGTATGCATTGGGTATTCAATATTTGCACTAATCACCGAAAAGTCATTTCTATGAAACAAAGTAACAATAAAACAGTTTAATTAGCTAGGTCATTCTAAAAATACATAATGTACAATTATATTATTGGTATTCAAAGTGTTTTGTCCCTATACAAACAGGATATTTTAAATTGCCTACGGGATAAAGAAAGCACGCAAAATTTAACAAGTTTGTTAATGTGTCGGTAGCCGAATGGTATAGGCATGCGCCCGGGTAGCGAAAGGCACAGGGTTCGATGCTTTGTCTGACACAGTTGCTTTTTATAATTGCGATTTAAGATACCAGCTAAGCTGTAAATAGATAGACTAAACACATCTTATTTTAATACATAGAGTCACACCACAGTATCGAGGTATTCTCAATATCTACATATTTTCTGCCGAAACCTAGTAAATTCTTAATGTTATTAAATAGGCACGTCGTAATAATATTTGAAGTTGCATTAATTGCGGTAAAGCTGCATTATAAAAACATTCCTTAGTGATATTAATATGATAAACATGTAAACACGCAAACATCTACTCATGCAAACTTACGATTATCGAGGGAAACTCTAGAATTTTAAACACAATCCGCCGACTCAGTAGTAGTTTTGATACGTTATTTCTATTGGATACTTTGTTGCATGATGGTTTATAGCTAATACTCATAGTATTTGTCGGGCGTAACTCCAACATTAAGAATTAGGGGTTGATGAGGATGGGATGACGGGTGTCCTGTGAGGTAGGGAGCGCTGGGGGAGGTCACGAGGTGCAAGATAAATAAAACGACCTGTTTGAGTGAAAGATGGATGTACAATGATTTATTATACTAACGATTCGGACAGCGATACACATAATTTGGGTCAATCGTGAAAACGCTTACTCGCTAGATAAATAACTATATGAAGTCGAAATATGACTGTGTGTGCGGTAGCTCGTACAGTATTCCTCAATAAACAAGCTAACTGCTACAATAAAGGTTGAAGCAAATCTACCCACCCAGCATGGGAACGGCACCAACCAGGCGTCAACCATACGGAAGTACGTAACGTAAAGGAATAGCAACGCCTCGGATGGGCTTTTTGTGAATGACAGCCCGTTTGACAGGGTAGACAGATAGTCGTCACCAGCGAGCGACGCGCCGTAAGCGCATTACAACAAATGCGCTGCTGGTCGAGAGTGGGTCCCGAGATGGTCTCGATCCGAGGTGGTGACGTTCCGAAGTTGATAGATGTGCGTTGAAGTATGGAGGTTCATACAAATATTACCGAACGTCACGAGTTGATACGGTGCCGTCACCGTGACGGGTCGATTAGTGGGCTTCGACCTTAAGAACTTTTAAAATCAACTGAACAGTTCTTGCAGTAAGTACATTTAACCAATCAAACATAGCTGAATATAAATATATTATAACATTGCAAAGTTTTTTAGTTTTTTTTTATATTCTTATTTTAATTTGGTACTTTAACTACAGGTAATGTAAGTTTTTTTCGTTAAACGCGCATATCTCTAGAACTACCGACTTAATTTAAGAACTCTTATTGTGGCAGATAATTTGTTCATTCGGAAACCTTATAAATTGTAAAACATTATAATGCAACATACACAAATGAAATAAAATCAAATCAGACAACCGAAGTAGCAAGACCACGGAATGTGTATAAAATTCGGGAGTTTCCCTCGATTATCATCAAGTATATTTTTGGTGTTCATAGTGTTTTTTCCCTATACAAACTTGATAATTTAATTTGCCTACCTACGGGATAAAGCAAGCACGCAAAATTTAACAAGCTCACCAATATGTCAGTGGCCTAGTGGCATTGGCATGCGCCCGGATAGCGTTAGACACGAGGTTCGTTTCCTCGTCTGACACAGTTGCTTTTTTCAAGCGTATTTTATATTATTAAGTTTGTTTAGTGACAAAACACATAATTAAAAATTGATGCAATTATAATAATATATCGGTCGGTGATTTGGTAACCCGTAGGCTCTCTTACCCTTCGAAAAATATAAGAAGTGCTTTCAGGCTTAGGAGATATTAATTATAAGTCTTGTGAATGTATTTCGCCTTTCCTGTTTTTTCACTTTTAAAGAAAAAACATTGGGAGCCTTGTATCTTAGAAGTTATAAGAGCTTGAGCATTTGATGAGGGCTCAAGCGAACGAAATTTTTGAGTTGTTTTTTTCGGATTTCCTCTAATAACTCAGAGCGCTTACATTTTAGAGAGCTGCAAATCTGGATTAGTCTATCCAGTTGGAACCAAATACCATACCAAAAATTCATGTTTACCGCAATTATTGCAACCGAGGCGTAAATTTTTGTGTTACATGACAAGCGTAATAGGATTGGCTGTACACTTTTCATTACCGGGTACTGCACTGAATTCAGTTTTCTGATACACTATCATTGTTTTCATCTCAGCACTGGCTGGACGCTGGCAAGCGCTTGCGGCGGCAACTCAGAGGCGCAGACACCCACACCTTCTACTTTGGCGTCAAATTCTACGCTGCAGACCCTTGCAAGCTGCTCGAAGAGATCACTCGGTAAGTTCTATGTAAACAAGTATCATATACCCATCAAGCACGTATGTGAACGCACCTTTAGTTATTTGCTTTGGTGTAATACAGTCATTACCAAAAATATTTATCAAAACACAAAAGATAAGCAGCCCTTGTCAAGATCAAGATCAAAGGACACGTTTAATAATATTGTTAATGTTCGAAATAAATGTTTTCTGGATTTAATACTCGTTTAATCATGTAATTTTTCGGTTTCACCTGCGTCATGAGAGATTTGCCTATAATCTTCACTCTGTTTAGATTTGCACATTTCTCTTAGCAAGCGTTGCACCAATCAGGCGCGGATCCAGCTCTCCAACAAGGTTGTGGGCACTGTGGCACAAAAGTTGAATTTCCGAAGCAAAATTGATCTATTATATCGTCTATTATACTTAAAGCGCGAGCTTGCTACAATTCGGTTTTCGACGCTTATCACACCAACAAATTAAAGGAGCGAAGCAAGTGCGCTATAAAGGTTTTGGACACTTAAGAAACCATGAACATATTAAAAATGTAAGCGCAAACAAAGCGAGCCTGCTACAATTCGGTTTTCAACGCTCATTGCGCCAATCCCATGATAAAATTTAGAGCGCGAGCGAAGCGAGCGCGCTGCAATCCGGCTTTTGACTCTGACCAAACCAAAAACATACAATACAGTTTTCGACTCGAAGCAAAAGAAGAATATGATTAGGATGTAAGCGCGAGCGTAGCGTTCGTGCTATAATTTTGTTTAAGAGCAAAGTCAGCACGAGACTTTGTTTAGGATGCTTCTTAATTAAGTAAAATGAAAATAAGTTTCTACCATACACTTAGTACATTGTGATTAGGGTTATGGGCATGCCCACAGTGTCCACAACGGTGTATCCGCGCATGGCACCAATAGTGTTGTTACAATTCAATTGTACGCGATTAATTGAACTTGATATGATTTTTCAATTTCGTTACATATAGCTATAAAAAAACTAAAACTGTTTTTTGCAAGAAGTAGTTAAAATCTTTATTTCCCTTGCAATAGCAATTGTTGTATGATTTTACCTATTTCAAATTTTTAATACTTTCCATACATAAATTATTAGAAATAATGATGATTTTTGTAGGAAACTTGATTTTTATAAACATATTTCATTTGAATATTTTATATTCGATTACAAAAAACAATTAAAAGAAATTGATATTTACGATTATTTCAGAACAACACAATTTTTTTATTTCGATAAAGTGGTCAAACACTAAACGTCATTCTGGTCTATTCAGAGTATAGTTTATTTTATTTTATCTTTTTTCCATGTTAACGAAAGGTTCACCTAGGTATTTAAGTTAAAACAGAATGTACCTACAACCATATTTTCCATTTCATTGTTATTCGTACGTATGTTATGATAAAGTTTATGGTTATACATACCTTTTTATAGGTATATTTAGTTTTGTTATAAATAAATTAAACCGCGTATTAAGTTTCGATGCTTGTTCACATATTTTGTGTTGACTAAGACTTGACCACTCCTGGCATCCCGTATTTACAGCCTCGTGGACGCAAAACAAACTTGTCATTACGTTTACCTCCTCCGCCTAAGGTAGATCCTTGTTCTTGTACTGTGCCAAATAACCACGTTAATATGAATCAATAATACGCATTTGGGTCATCTCGTGAAAGTAGAAATAATGATAAAAAATATACAATTTGTTAAGAAGGTATATATTACCATGAATATTCCATTAACCATTTCATTTGATATGCATTGGTGTTTCACTGAACCAATTTATTGCTTTCTCTTTGTATATACATGCCCGTCATTAATTATGAAAATGTAATGTTGTACCTACGTAAACATAAGCAATAAAAACATTTTCGAAAGAAAACAAGCACGTCGCAAATATTTCCTTTGATATATAAGGCTCTTACGTAATTATATGACTGGTGCTTAATTTAGTTTACGGGTGTGGTGATGGAACACTTAGGTTCCAGAAAAGAGAGCTACTTTCTGAATATTTTCAATATGCAATAAGCAGAGTACTTAGGTGCATACACTGCATTGTTATAGACACGGTGATATAATAGCAGAATCTAATTGTCTAGTTATTATTACAACCTACCTACCTACCGTTATTTTTTGTCAGTGGATTGACGCTGGAAATGGGAAATTCTTTCATATTGTTACAATTTCGGGCGATAATTAGTTATTATAATGAGTAATAACGGGGATAACCGCGAATTGCACATGGAATTTAATTAATAGTTGGATATTATGATTTCAAATTATTTGCAGCTGTTTTATGGATGCGGTTTTCGGCAAAGCGATGTGTTCTGTGTCGTAGTAGGTACAGTGATGCCGTTAACACATCTAATGCGTCCGTAACATCAATCGTAGGTTACATTAATATGACTCGGAGTCGGGTTGTATAGGTAGTGATAAAACACATCTGCGCTAAAGCTCTACTCAGCACTCGCCGACTCCGCTACCCTGTCGATTTCAATTCCGTCCCCTTAACGTTGACACTTATTCGATCCCGACTCGAATGTTTCAAGACTTTTTCTGACACATCCGATATCGTCTGTGAAATAGGAAGGCATGAATTTATATGAATATACGAGTATGGCAGTGTGGGCAAAGTAAGCATATTGTCATCGATTTCGTTTATTTATTTGGTTTTTTTAAAAATTGGGTTCATTTTAACCAAAACCATTTTTGTCATATTATTATCTTCTATTTGGATACTAGAGTCTGACTAATGGAAGGTAGCACCAGAAAAGAGCTTCAATTAAAAAAAAGGTGTATACACTGTAATTCATAGAAAAAAAACAACTAGATCCTTTTTTTTAACAAAAATGTAATTTTACAAGTATTAATTTGAGTTTTCCGTTGAAATACAGTTTAAACCTATTTTTTAAAATTAACGCTACTTTTTTGTGTCACCTATCATTATTAGTCAGACTCTACGAGTAGGTATTTTTTTCATCAAAGAAATTTGCCATTTTAGATTTACGGATTTTCCAATACAAACATAATAAGTTTTCCAGTTTCAGCACACTTACTGCCAACTGGTTCAGTATTTTCGACCTTTCGATGGTACAGTGCTGGCTTATGCTATATATAATTTTGTTAAAATTGGTGACTCATGAAATTGTCGAAATTGCCTTCTTACTTATAATTTTAGGAACATAGTGGAGATTTAATGCTGGTTTGATTATATGTTACACATTCCTCAAAGGATTCTTAAAATTCGTTACATTCCCACAAGACGAGATAAAGCTGCCAAATAGATGTGTTCACACATGAAAGGCGCTTGAGAAGACGAGCATGGCATCGCGCGTCGCGTCATGGGAACCGACAACCGCCGATCACTCCGAGGAACAATAATAAACAGTTGCGTCATTACGAGTGCTCAGTCCCGCAAGCGTGCGTGTACGTTTGTCACATTACATATACAACGAGCTTTCCGCGTTTGAACGTTTGACAGAACATTTGTACGGAGATACTTCCTCACTACTGGAATAGTTACTGTGCAATTAATTGTTCATGCTTACGTCATAGATTATTAAACAAAAGGTTTCGTTATCTCGAATTAGAATGATACTATCAGCCAGTTATAGCAATAAAACTTACCACTAGAGCTTGGAAGCCATACTCAAACGAGGCAAAAAAACAAGAGTGACATAGGATTCTTACAGTATGTCGACTCTTGGCATTCAGCTATATCTTTTCAGCTTTATTACAAACTGTTAAATTTCCATGACCATAAAAAGAAGTTAAGCTGTGAGGGAACAAAAGGAGGTGTAGTGCTCTCGCAGTAAACCGTGTGCTCGTAAACCGAGCAGGTACCTCCAGCTGAAATGAATGGGGCCAGCGCGCCGTGCAACGACGACCTGTCAATGCCTGAATAAAAATCTCCCCAGGAAATTTCATTTTGTAAACCGTTTTAATTGGATACACTTCACGAAATAGCCTCATTCATTTTGTCATTTACAATTCACGGAGCCACGAGTCCCTTAATTTAACTCTATTTTTCGTGTCAAACTTTTACATCTTGTATTTAAAACTCACAACAATAGCCATAATCCACCATCGAAGTCAGTTCAGTAGAATGTTTCAAAGTTTTCATTATTCTTTATCTCATTTTTTCAAGGAAAGATAGGGGAAACGCGGAGATGTTTTATTAAAATTTTGTTATTACGGTGTTGACGCGAGCCCGCTGCGCCCCGCGTGAGACGTCTGCTCGCCTGAGAGCCACAGTTTAATACTCGTAAATTCTTTGAAAACCTTTGCTCTGATGGTTTTTTAATATTTAATTTCCCTCTAAGGGCTCTCTCTCTACTATGCTTATACTAAGCGTCTTCGATGCTTAGAGAAAAATGAGTTAAATAAACGAGCTGCTCTTATAAAATATTCCGTATCGCTCTAAAGGAATGTCTTTTAATAGAAACTCTTTGAGATCCAAAGATGGGCTAGACGACTTCCCATTGTCCTTGTCTCTTTAAACATCGTTTGATACATATTTTATTTGGAGCCGCCTACTGCCGCGTACACGCAAGTGACGCGAGTCAATTTAATTATAGCACAGCTCGTTACTGTAAAAGTTTGTTATTTATTTCTATAAATCAATACGAGATTTCGTTTTAGCGAGTCAAATAAAAACTAATTTTATTTTACACCTAAGTGCGTTGTAATTACATAGCAATCACTACTACTATTTCAATACTATTGTAATTACTTCCGTAGTTATCGTAGCACTTAGACCCTTTACACACTGTGACTATTAGCATCGATGCAGTCGCGATGCAGCATGCAGTCGCCTTACACACTGCCACTTTTTGCCTCGATACAGTCGTGCGTTTTAATACAATTTGTCAATGTCCAGCTTCTGCATCGCCACTGCATCGAAGCTAACGCACGTTAGCATCGCGACCGTACCGATGCTAAAAGTAGCGCAAGTGTGTAAAGGTTAACATTTTGCGACTGCATCGTTGCTGTATCGCGACTGCATCACTGCTAAAAATTTCGGTGTGCAAAAGGTAGATCGATCCTCGGGAGAACGCTCAGCGCTGCAATGGCTATTAATTGTACTAGTTTGTTTTTCAAAATAATACTATGATATTGATTAATGTTATTTGTTTTTAGGTACCAGTTGTTCTTGCAGCTGAAGCAGGATGTGCTGCGCGGGCGCCTGCCAGTCGGCTTCGACCTCGCCGCCGAGCTGGCAGCCTTCGTTCTACAGTGTAAGTACACACAAAAATATATTTTATTCGTATAAATAAAATAAGAACAAAGTATTTTTACCAGTGAAGTTTGCATACTTCACATTACATGGAGAAAAAACAACTGAAACCGAACCTAAAAACAACATTAAACCAAAGGCCTACCTTTCACCGTCTAGTAGAAAAGAGACTAAAGAAGTATCATATTTTGTCAAATGAAAACCTACTTATAATTCCACACTCACTTGCGTTTTGGAATGTATTCCAATATCTATCAGTCAGTTCATAGATCAATGTGTTAGAAAATGTAATACTTCATCATCATCAACTTAAATAAAATAATGGATGGATAATATAATATTTATTATTATCAGTTTATGTTGCTCTCGAGCAAAGAGAAAATAAATTAGTTTCTGAACTTTCCGCGTAAAGTTCGCCAGGTCAATCAGAATTAGCCGACAGACAGTTATTACAGGATTAATTGATTCGCATTTTCTCTGTAAAATATTAATAAAATCTTTGATCAAGGCTTTGTACAATGCTTAAATACAAATTGTTAGCAAAGACGTATTAAATAACTTTGTGCTTTAAAATAAAGGGCATTTCTAGTCAGGACAACTTGAATCTGAAAATGTATCTAAAAAATTCACGTATCAGGAACAAAACTGCCACTTAAACAGTGTAACATTCGACCTCGCTTCCCAGCACCGAGCCAAAAGGCAAATATTCCACTTGTATTTCGGTAAACAACGACAAGGATTAAAGTTGTTCTTTGCTATAATAGCGACGAAATCCGCGAGCGGGGTCCGTGCCTCGGGTACAAAGTGGTCAGGCGGCCAGTCACCCGGGCACTTGGCGGCCGCAGCCACCAGCCTGCCACTACACCATTTAACGCTATTACGTGGCTATTGCCCAGCTATTTTATTAACCCGATTGTGAATGAGAACGTTACCCAGAAATACGCCTTTACGGTCAACTCCGTTAGAAACGAAATGAGAGCGCCAGAATACACCCGAAATCGACTGCCCGGGTTTATACAGGAACATTTCTCACGCGTAATGACGCTCGAATAATTTATCTATTTATCACCGGCGATACGTAAGTAATTTTGAGAATCACTTTAATGGATTGGGTGACAAAAAATAAATATCGCGTGTTAGACGCTTCGGCGAAAGGTGTGATTATGTTTCGTCAGTTTGAAATTATAGACACGGATGCAGTAAATAATGACCGAGTGATTTGTTCATTACATACAACACACACGTACATTATACAAAACTAAAAAACTGCTCCAAGAACTTTCGCTGAAAATTAAGGTGTTAATAATAAAGTTGTCTTCTGCATTGAAGTTCACGTATTTAACATAGCTGCACTAATCTAATAACACGGCACTTGATTCACACAACACGAAGTACTTATACATTCAGTGCCTATCACCAAGAAAATATCTGCAAAATGTTGTCAACTATTCGTGCTGAATGTTAAAATCAATTTATTCTATTCAATTTTACTCAAAAAGTGGAAAACGTAAAACTAGCGCATGGTATAGAATTCGCAATGAATTTTTTAATCTGTTGACACATCGTTTTTGCTTGGCCTATGTGCAAAAAGGTTATTGAGTAATGTTGGACTGCTTTGAAATTCGGTATTAGTTATTGGGATCTAATTGACTAAATTGTCTCAGTAGTAAATAGTCAGGCGAATACTTTCGAGTCGCGTTCAATTCAGCTCTGAGCAATAGTTCGAGCCATTCTTCTCCGGGAAGGCGCGATGGCGAGATACCGAGGCGCCGTCTCACCGCAAATGCAGCCAAATTATCGCGCATTTCGCTTTTGAATTTCAGCAAAGGAAATTATTGAAATTTCATCTGTCATCTGTAACGTGGACTTTATCAGAGGAACATTTATTAAAAGAGCGAGCAAAAATGTGTGCTATTTTACAAGCCAGACTTTTTAATATGAGAATATTAATTAACTTTGCTCTACTTTTCTTTGAAGTTGGTAATTAATATTTTTTGTCATTTCAGCGAATATATAATATATTCGGTAAAATTACTGTGACATGATTATTCACATTATATCTATACTATTATTATAGAGCTGAACATTTTGTTTGTTTGTTTGAACGCGCTAATCTCAGGAACTACTAGACAGATTTAAAAAAATATTTTTAGGTTGTATAGCTTATTTATCGAGAAAGGCTTTAGACTACAAAACATTACGCTGTGCCGGGAGGGGAGGGAGTAAACTCAAAACCCGCGTACGAAGGCAAGTGTTCAAAATTTTATTAAATGGGGTATACATACCCCAAAAGCGCTTTTTTTATTAAACAAAAAAAGCTTTGGTATTACCGGAGGTTGCTTGGGGTGTAACTGTTTAAGAGGGCGGGCGGGCCGAGGAGGTCGGTATCGATGTGTTATTCAGGAGGTAAATGAGCCATCAGCGGCGAGCGTCGTTTGCATCTAATCTCGCTCGCATCAGCGACCTGCGACTAGGGAGGTGCGTTCTTTTGTAGTAATACCTAATCAGTGGTATGTACACCTGCTTAGGTTAGTCGTGATGAATGTATTTCTTGGTGACCTATTTTATTTTTACTTGTCTAACGTCTAATGAAAAAGAAGCTGTCATAAAAGGCAAATGCAAAGCTACGAGTAAAACACAGTTTACCTAAGTTCTTATGAACAGTTTATTTACGGAATAAATACTTCAATTGAATTTATTACTATTTTAAATTCGATGAATAATAATATAAAAGTAGATATCAATTCTAAGGTAGACTTGATTTTTTCCAGGTATAAATAGCTTTGTAGTTTAGTCGCCAGATTAAAATAAAAGTTACCGAATTGGTAAATATACTAAACATCCCTAATCGGATCGTAACAAAGTCAGCACATCCCGCGTCCCGAGGGACATAGCGCGGCGTGCGGACCGCCCGTTTGCTCGGCTAATAGCGTTCCGCACTTTGTATGAGACTCTAATACAACGACGTTAATTGGCTTACAACTAATTCCAAAACTACTTCATTTCGTACCAGCTAATTTGGGTCTGAAATGCTAGAAGGGTTTAGGGATCAGCTTATCATTATGTGGTGGTACCTATATCAAATTATGGTTTGATATTAAATTAGTTAACCAGTAGGTAGGAAACCATTTACAATTCTCAAATCTAATCATCCACACACAGTGAGTTGTTCTACACATATAGAGAAGCTATGAGAAGCAAAAAATGTGGCGCAAATTCGACGACAAGATTGCGTCGTTTTTCTCAAAATTTAAATTTCGAATTCTGAAACTGCACTGTGAGTTGATACTACGTCGTCAATTCATGGAGCTCGACATTTGTGCGTGGTGTCAGTTCCATACGCTAGTAATATTAGTTTAATGCCCACACCTCAAGATCGACAAGATGCAATTTATAGGTAGAGATTGAACAAAAAATGATCAGTGGCGTTAGAAACGCTCGTTTGCGCAAGACGATATTATAAACAAGGGCCGTAAAATATTCACGTTTCCTGCGTTTTTATACAGAAATGATCACGGCCCTATTACCTTTTTACGAGGTGTGCTTTCATCAGGAATACGGAGGAAAATGACGATGTTTTAAGATGTTGTCTTCAATGTGTCATCAAGACTATGTTCTAAACATAGCACGAAGCAAGAAAGTTGGAAAGACGAATTCTGAGAATGTTTTATTTTAGTTTAAGCTTTTCGCTTAAGGTCATGAATAATGTAAATTAAATAAAAATACATTTGAATATGTACTAGTCATGAACATTAAGCTCATTATTAACATATTCGTGTTTTACATATTCCATGAAATATTAGAGCCAAAATGGTATGTGATGTGTTAACGGTTTTTAAACTGTGTACGTTCCTAGTTTAAAGTTAAATAGCTACTTAATAGTTGTTGCTTTCCAAGAAACCTAACGCGGTCCGACATGTGATCGTTAATTCTAATGCCTTATATTTTTTCTAACTACCATGCCTGAGAACCATTAAAGTGTTCTGTTTTTGCGCGGTTGGCGCGGTCGACGCCTGCTACATTTGTCTACCAGCCGCAAGCCATACCTACGCCACCACATGATAGATGTTCCTTGCCTCAGATCATTCACATCTAACGCGAAACAGACTCGACTCCCCTCACACTTATATCAACACTCATCGGTTACATATTTGATGGGAACCATCAGCCGATGGATTTCTTTGATGTTCGAAAATAAGTAAAAACGTACGATTCGGATCTTGTTTAAAGTTGATTACATTATATATCTCCACATCGAAATTCGTACACCCGCTATACAAACAACTCTTATTTTATATCAAAAACTGAAATGAAAGGCAACTTTTTTACATTAAAGACTGCTTAAATGAAGAGTAACTCTGGGAGCTCGTAAAATGTTGAGGGAGGGAGTTAAAAATATCAGATTTATGTGTGTCCTCAGCCATTATTAACGAAGATTAAACGACACTAATAAATATAAAAGAAGATGTAAACGTAAAAAAACATCTACTTTGCTGTCTGAATAGTTATTTTATTTGTCTAATTTAATGTTAAATTGTACTTACAGTGTCAAAGTTTTCTGCTCAGCCCCCCGATTTAGAACCATTCGATAACTTTCACTTCATAAAACGTGGATTTATCCGATGCAGCTATTTTATTTTGTTCTTTTATTATATTTGTTACCGAACTGACATATCGACACCCGATCAAACTGCGACAATAATTTTAAAATGAATAGAGATTTTATATTATATCCTAAACCCAATCCGTTAGTTGAACAGCTTATTAAACGATCTGAATCGCCCTGCAGCATTCAGACTGAATTTTCATTATGTTTTACACGCATTGACTGATAAGTGATAACATGAAGTCAAGGGTACAGAAAAACTGTTGGTGATAATACGAGGGTCAAACTGAAAGTTTTTAGAAAATCAAAAACTGATTACGTTAGCCAGTTATTAGTTTTATTATATCTTTTCAAAATATTGTCCATTGACGTCAATACACCGCTGCATGCGATGGAACCACTGGGAAAAGCACTTTGCCCACTCGTCCTTAGGGGTCTCTTCAATGGCATCGCGATACGCAGCCACCGCTTCTTCAGCATTCATAAACCGCTTTCCTTTAAGTTTTTCTTTAATTTTTGGAAATAAATAAAAATCACAAGGCGCGAGGTCGGGGCTATACGGCGGGTGACCCAGTAATTCAACGTTTGATGTCGCCAAATAGTCGATCGTTCGCTTGGCGGTGTGCGACGAGGCGTTGTCGTGGTGAAGGAGGATCCTACTGCGAGGTCGTTTCTCTCAAACTTTTTCCAAGACAAGTGGCAATCAATTGGTAGTGTACCATTCTGCAGAAACTGTTTTTTGATCCTCTAACACAATTGTTGCGAAATGACCTATCCTTCCAAAGAACGAGGCCACCATTTTTTTTCCCGCACTTCGATCTCTCTTCACTTTAGTTGGCAACTCCTCGAAAGGAAACACCCACTGAGCAGATTGTCTTTTGGTTTCAGGATCATAACAGTAAATCCAGCTTTCGTCACCTGTTAGTATGTCGAACACAGCATTTGAGTCACCTCCGTTAAATCTTTCAATCATTTTACGGCACCAATCCACACGATGGAGTTTTTGAGCCTTAGTCAAATTATGAGGTATCCACCGGGCGCAAAGCTTCCTGACCGCTAAATGTTCGTGGAGGATTTTGTGCACTTGACTCATACCGATGCCTAAGCTTGTCCGAATCTGCTGATAGGTCACTCTTTTGTCAGTCTCTATCATACGCCGCACAACACAGATGTTATTTTCAGTCGTCGCCGTAGAAGGCCGTCCCTCACGTACATCATCAGTGAGATTAGTGCGACCACGTTTAAACTCATTAAACCAGTTGTAAACAGTCGCACGAGATGGGGCTTCATCGTGAAAGGCCAATCGTAGTCTATCATAACTTGCTTGTTGACTTAAATGACATCGAAAGTCATAAAAAATCATTGCACGAAAATTTTCTCGTGTTAAATTTATGTTGACGTGACACAGACAATTTTCAATTTGCCGCCAAATCGTAAAACAAATGACAAACGAATGAAATATATACTCAGTAATATTGGCAAAGAGTTCTATTTTCAAATTTTAGAATATTTTTTTTATTATATTGTTTATAAGTGGCCAGTTCTAAGAACTTTCAGTTCGACCCTCGTAATACAAGTTTTGTTCAGTATATTTTATAAATCCGAGCTAGAATAGCGTTAGTTTTTACTCCAAATGTCGTTCCGATTTTTTTTCCTTTGGCTCCTAGGACAAGGATCACTCACATGAATACCATGTACCTACTTATTGCGATAAAAATATATATCGTGTGAGAATCGGGACGCAGATGTGCGATTTCCGTGGGTAAAAAAAGAGATATACAGCGGGAAATGACTGTCAGGCTCGCGAACGAGTAGTTTTTCAGGGCGTTATGTCGGCCGTAAGTTAGGTTTTCACCGCAGTATACGCTAAATTATTGAGGTAGGTACTTGTACATACTATGTCACGTGATAATACTCGCAGTTACTGGAAAAGTCAAGTTATAGTTAACTTTTTTGAAAATATTAATGAAGTGATTCATTTTGCATTCGTGATTTAAATGTTTATTGTTATCCAATATTATTTTCAGGGCATGATAAGATAAATATCGTGACGGTATGAGTAAAATGTATTCAATTTCACAAAACAAACCGCATTTCCATAACAAGCACCTCTGTGATAATAATCTCTGTGAAGTTTCAGGTGTACTATCAAATTACTGTTATCTCATTTCGGAACCATCACCTTACATTGTGTTACTTCGGCAGTGTTTACGCAACATATTTGTTTAGGGCACGTGCCCTGTGTCTTTACAGAATTAATTGCCATTGTTAAATAGCAAGCTTTGTCATAATAGGGTGCGACGGGTTTTGTTAAAGATATCTCGGTGGGCTACATGCGTTTAAACAGGGTATTTGTTCCAAATACGGACACCCACTCTCCCTCTTTTATTTCTATCTACTGTTTGAACTGCCGCGTCGGCTAAATGAGTTTACCATGACACTTTTGTTTTGTTATTTTTAACTTTAACTGCGTTGTCACGTGTCATTTATATATAGACAGGGTAAAAGATATTAAGTAATTTAACGTTTAAATTTTTATGTTTATACATTGAACAACCTTTGGCACTGATGTTTTATTCAAATGGCTTTCAACTGTGAGTAATAAAAGTTACGCTATAAAACTTCTTAAACTTTAAAATATATTTTTTTATGGTACAGCGGAGCTTGGTGACTACGACCCTCGTCGGCATGCGCCGGGCTATGTGGGCGAGTTCCGGCTACTGGCTCACCAGACGCCGGAGCTGGAGTCCCGGGCTGCTGAAATACATAGGACGCTCACGTGAGTATACCAATTGCCATCGTGGATATCGTTGCCCCATTTGTCCTTAAATTCGTGTTGTAAGTCGCTTCATTTATTTGAAGCAGTATTTGATGCAGATATAAGGCTAATTGTATACTAACATTATATGGACTCTGACTGAAATAGGACATGAATTAAATTGAATTTAAGGTTTTAGGTTGGATGAAGGAGAATGTTGGGACACTTAATATGACACATCGGAATGATAAAAGGTTTAGGTTTAAAGACATTTGTTCTCATAACGAATTTACATAATTCACTTACACGAGAATACAAAATTTAAAATAACAAAAAAGTTAACTTAATAAGTAAGACTAAAAATATTCGTCGAAGCGGGTAATCTACGAACAAAATAGTCATTCGCGTTCGGGCAAAGATGTTCAGTAAGTCAATTAAAGTAGATTGTAAGCTAGTTCTCTCTTATGCCGTATCCATAAGATCCATGTTCGAGCTAAAACACGTTTTAACGGAGGAACACATCGTTTGATTGATAATAGAGGGAAGAATAGACCAAGAATAAGCTATATGCATCAAATAAAGCAAAAGTAGAATGTTGCTTCGTATCAAGAGGTCAAGAGAATGGCGGAAAAGCGTAAAGAATGCAATAATCCCCACCAACAAGAGCTTAGCTCTTAAATTAGATGATGATGATGATAATCAGACTCAGCTTTCGTTTTCGTATTATCATACTAGCGAATTAAACATAACCTCACTTACACGATAGTGCGTAACTTCTTAGGTCAGACGATAAAGCTTCTGTTGCATAGTTATTACTGAATGAAGTGTGCTTTGTAATAAAGTTGTACCTATATTAGATCCTGTATATACCTTTATATGGTAGTTAGATAGTTAACTATAATAACCCATATTGGAGTGCGTAACGTATTGTTTTTCAAGTTTTAGCTACTTCTCGCTACAAGAAGAGAAGGACACCTACGTGAATAAGCAGTTTTTCTTTTAGTTGTTTGATTAATATGTGACAAAGTTTATCGTTTAGGACAACTTCTTGAGGAACTAATTCGAATATAACTTACGAATTTCGCACGTTGTGCATGAAATAATCGTTGTGAGGAGATAGTGGAACTTTGCATAACTTTTCCGTTTGTTTACCTCTATAGTGAATAAGTCAAAGTTTTTTTTATCAGTAGCTTAATTTATTATTCTTGTAAATTATTCAATATTCGATGATCGGGAGGCCGATCCTCGCGGCAATCGAACTTTTTTCGTGTGGTGATTCGATTGCGAGTTTAACCGTTTAACTAAATAAATCTAAATACGTATAAATCGTGACCCTGAGAAATCCAAAACTTGTTTTTCTTCGACAAAGAAAATTTGATCGGTGAACTTATTTCTTATACGAATCGCACGAGAATTGCCCCCCTGGTATCCAGAACTCAGATGACGCGTGCTAGCCCAAAAACCTATATACTTTTAGCCATGATTGCAACCACTTATCTATACCATTTGAAAATCACAGGCACAGCCCGTTGATAAAACCTATTTATATTCACCGGTCGCGTCGAAGTTTCAAGTGTTTGTAGGTTTCTCCAATACGCTTATGTGATTATGAGGACACTGAGCAAAGGTCTCGAGAGCTCAAGCTCACGATGTTTTGGGGGCAGGCCAAGTTTCGAGTAGTGGGTACCAGCACGTTTAGGCCACCTGTGCTTTGATATACAGGATGGTATTTACATACGGCAGTTTATTCTGCAAAGCCTCTATTCGATGTAGTTGTACGACATGCAACGTAGGCTGTTGTTTTGTCCGCCTGTGCGGGCCGGACGTCCGAGCCTAGGGCATGTTGTCGAGACCGACACGGCAGGTAGATATTTAATAGCCGACGGAGTGGAATACTGTTCATTACGTCGTAATAGAATCTTGGTTGTGATGTTTGTGTGCTGTAAGTTTAAGTAATTATTCATGCAGATTGTTGTCAGTTAACTAATAAGCTCATCACACAATTGAATTTCAATACGCCAAAAGCAGTCTTGCACTGTTCTTGTGTAGTTTTTTTCTTTTTCGTATACTTTTAGCTACATATTGGCATTTTAAAAGTAGCTCCTTTGCTAGCAACGCTCTATATGTTTGACACGTATCTTCTGTCCCTCTCTTGTGTTGTAAATCGTGGCACATTCAGGTAAATAGTTTAATATTCGCAATTGGAATCCGTGCTTATTTTACTACTTTTAACTCAAAATCTCTGAAACTGTAGACAATAAACACACGAGTAGGAAGTTAATTGCCTATAAGTGGAAACTCGAACAAGTATTCTTGTAGCTATACGCGTAGCTCACAAGCTCGTCTGAAGAAAGTAAGTTGCAGAAATTAAGCTCTCAAATGTAGCAGTTTCACGCCGTGCAGTTTGCTACGGGCCCGGAAATTAAACTTCGCCGCCTTTCTCGCTTAATTGAATGAATTTTTAACTGTGCAAAGATGCAGACTGCGGCCGCTGGCTGCTCACAAAGCCGCAATTACATGCAAATTATGTGTACCTACCTACTTAACACCAAGTGAGCCGCAGCTCGGCGCCTGAAACTACGTGATTATTCACTGTCACTTTACCGTCTTTGCTCGTGTTTACAAAGGTTAACAATTTAATTGAGGAGCATTAAATCGTTATAACGCTTATCCATTGTTGCAGAGGAATATCTCCGGCGCAAGCTGAATTGAGTTACCTGGACAAAGTGAAATGGCTCGACATGTATGGCGTCGATCTGCATCCCGTTTTGGTAAATATTTTATTTAGCACGCCGTTGGGCTTTGTATGCCACCCATGTGATGGATGATTTATAATACCCATCGCAACATATGTTAATCCCACACCATCACTGGTTACGGATTTATTTCAACAGTTGTATCAATTTACGCTACGCTTTTACTGTTACTGTCGGCTTTAAACAACAGTTGTTGCATGAAAATGAAAACATCAAAAATACGAATGTGAATATTCCTCTCTTTATGCCTCTGTAGTGGAGCGATAACGGTTAAGACTTTGCAAACCTATTTGTTCTACAAAGAATCTGAAAGAATACAAGACCCAGACCCACTTGAAAATGTAGGGGTGGGAAGGTGGGTGGGTGACAAAATAAATGGTCTCAATCTTACTTCGATTGTATTCGAGCACTTCGGCGTTTGTCGCAACACGAATGACGTTGTTATTATTTGGTAAAAGTAATGTAATTGAGCGAAAATGTTGTAGCATTTGTTCGACTTTCGGCTCAATTTTATTATTGTAACGCGATAACAGAACGAAACTGATGTTTTGTGTTTAACTTCATCTGTAGTAAATTTGTCTGATGTTGTGCCACAAAATAACACTAAAGAGGCTTCAGTCTTTTTAGACACAGAGTAACGATTTTTTGTAAGTGATTAAAAAACTGACATTTGACTATGTTGTGTAGCTTGCGTTTGTTATGTGTGTGTTTGTGATGTCCTATTCCCAATAAATGCTATTCATTTTCGAATGCATATACATATACAGGTATAGCTGTCAGAATGTGTAGCAATAACATGCAATATAACTTCAACGGTTAAACGATATGTTTTCCTAGAGCCGGGAAAAGCCACAAACTGACACTGGAAACCGCTCGGAGATCCCAGTTGTGGTTCAGGGCTCGCACATAAATCTGGCAGGTCCCTTCTAAATACACACAGTTGGTATCCACAAATCAAATATGGTTCAAAATTCATCGGTATCCGGCTTGGCTTGCATATTTACTATTATTTTAGGTTGTAGTTATAGGAAATGAAGTTGTGCACTAAAACATCTAGGTTAGGTCAAACTAAAGTTTTACAAATAAATAAACAAATATTCTTTATAACACACGTCAGGATACAAATAACAAAGACATAAAAAAACAGACTAATCAAAAGTATTATATTGTCTTATCTATCTGGAAGCGATCTCTTCGAGACAAACAATGGGTAGAGGAGTGTGCAAAATGGAAAAAATAATAATATTAGAGAGTACATAAAGCTTAAGAAATAGTAAAATACTTAATGAATATATACTAACTTCGAATCCGCTATTATAACGTTACGAACTATACATTATTGTCATTATCATCAAAAGGACGTCCACTGCTAAACGTGATCGTGGATCGATTAACGTGGTCCGTGGCCCCTACGGTACCATTTATATAGGATTAATATTGCGGCATAGACAACTTGTTGATAGGTTAGTATATATGCTATTTAGAACGTCAAGCACTACTTTATTTGCTACAGGGCGAAGACAGCGTGGAATACTTCCTAGGGCTGGCACCGAGTGGTCTCCTACTGCTGCGGGGCAAGCACACGGTGGCTAACTACTACTGGCCGCGTGTCTCGAAGCTTTACTACAAGGGCCGCTACTTCATGCTGCGAGTGGCTGATAAGAACGTGAGTATATTACAACAGAGTGAGAGAACAGTGTGAATTACATCCTAAGGCCGTCATTGAGATGGTTCTTGCTTCTGCGGGCAAGCATAGAGGGGCCAACTACTAACTGGCCGCGTGTCTCCAAGCTTTACTACAAGGGCCGCTACTTCATGCTGCGAGTGGCGGATAAGAACGTGAGTATATTACAACAGTGTGAGAGAATAGTGTGAATTACATCCTAAGGCCGTCACTGAGATGGTTCTTGCTTCTGCGGGCAAGCATAGAGGGGCCAACTACTAACTGGCCGCGTGTCTCCAAGCTTTACTACAAGGGCCGCTACTTCATGCTGCGAGTGGCTGATAAGAACGTGAGTATATTACAACAGGGTCAGAGAATAGTGTGAATTACATCCTAACGCCGTCCTGAGATGGTTCTTGCTTCTGCGGGCAAGCATAGAGGGGCCAACTACTAACTGGCTGCGTGTCTCTAAGCTCTACTACAAGGGCCGCTACTTCATGCTGCGAGTGGCGGATAAGAACGTGAGTATATTACAACAGTGTGAGAGAATAGTGTGAATTACATCCTAAGGCCGTCACTGAGATGGTTCTTGCTTCTGCGGGCAAGCATAGAGGGGCCAACTACTAACTGGCCGCGTGTCTCCAAGCTTTACTACAAGGGCCGCTACTTCATGCTGCGAGTGGCTGATAAGAACGTGAGTATATTACAACAGGGTCAGAGAATAGTGTGAATTACATCCTAACGCCGTCCTGAGATGGTTCTTGCTTCTGCGGGCAAGCATAGAGGGGCCAACTACTAACTGGCTGCGTGTCTCTAAGCTCTACTACAAAAGCCGCTACTTCATGCTGCGAGTGGCTGATAAGAACGTGAGTATATTACAACCGGGTGAGAAAATAGTGTGAATTATATCCTAAGGCAGTCACTGAGATGGTTCTTGCTTCTGCGGGGCAAGCATAGAGGGGCCAACTACTACTGACGTGTGTCTCTAAGCTCTGCTACAAGGACCGCTACTTCATGCTGCGAGTGGCTGATAATAACGTGAGTATATTACAACAGGGTGAGAAAATAGTGTGAATTACATCCTAAGGCAGTCACTGAGACGGTTCATGCTCCGAGTGGCTGATAAGAACGTAAGTATATTGAGATAGAGTAACACGTTATATAGTACTTACTAGGGCTGGCACCAAGCTGTCTGCTTCTGCTGCGATGCAAGCACACAGTGCTCAACTACTACCGACCGCGCGCCTCCGAGTGGATGATATGAACGTAAGTACATTATGATATGGCAAAAATTCTTGACATACTGCCTAGTGAGACAATATGCAATTTTTCTGAAGGCCAACAGCATTCTTGGGGAGGAGCGTTCCAGTAGTTAAAAATATCACTATTATTTACTCTTGCGTTTCCTAATGTTCTCAAGAGTTCATTAATAGAATAGTGCAGGCAATAACTAAGGCAGATAATAAAATACATTCTAGGTTTTTACGTACTGCAATTTTTATAAATATTTTAACCGTTTTTCTTTATCTATAAAGTCAAATATCGTCTAGTTAACATTCGTCTATTTTATTTAATTAAAAGAAACTTTCAAAGAGTTTCCGCGTCGCGGCGCGCACTGAAGAGTAGAAAATATGGTTGAAAGGACACCCCCCGGCGGATCGTTTTGAATCGCAAATAAATAAACATCAAAATCGGTCCCACTTGACCTGGTTCTCGGATCGCTCGTACTGATAGCGCTATGAATGGTGGTGCAAGATGGGAGTCCACCTTGTGAGCTTCCTTGAAAGACATTCGCAGGCAGGCAATTACAGATAAGTCGCGTAGAACTGAGCGCAGTATTTACAAGGCTGTGGGCGAGCGCGATAGCCGCCGAGCCCCAGAGACGCCTTCCTAGCTTGTTGATAGATATACCTACTAATAGTTACGAGTATAATGTTTTTGTCATCAGTCAATATGAATTTGTCGGCATGCAGGCTGAATACATTTACTTTATTTTTTTAACAAAAAAGAATTAAAGACATTTTAAAATTCATGTATTCCTGCAAATAAACGGATGATGTAATTTCTGATGATTTGTGTAGTCGTGTGCCGTAGAAAATTCAAAATTCTCGTATAACTTTGTGAAAGGATTTGGAAGATACAAAGTTTTGCGCGTATATTTGAATAACAACGCTTTGAAAGCGAAGATGTGTGCCTTTGTGTGTGTATTATGCTGGGAATTACACTTACCAAAACGGTTAACTAATCCTACAGTCAGTTTTGATGTATTAAGGTGGATTATGGAGTTATAAAGGAAATCAATAAATTCCATTTACTAAGAGTATCTCCTACAAATTCTTTTTAGGGTTCCGTAGCCGAATGGCAAAAAACGGAACCCTTATAGTATCGTCAAGTCTGTCTGTCTGTCTGTCTGTCTGTCTGTCTGTCTGTCTGTCTGTCTGTCTGTCCGTCCGTATGTCACACCCATTTTATTCTGTAACTATAAGCATTACACAATTGAAATTTGGTAGGAAGATGTATCTTGTTAACCGCTTACCGATTCTCATACAAAAAATAAAAACTAATGACAGTTAAGGGGGGGCTCTCATACATGAAACTAAAACCAAAAAAAAATTTTTTTGTCAAACTTATGCGTGTGGGGTGTCTATAGATAGGTCTTTTAAAATAACATAGAGGTTTCTAAAACCATTTTCTTTTAAAGTCAAACGATTCATAGCTAGACGCTTCCAAAGTGATAAAATGGGCGTCCCCCCCCATCTAATTTCTAAACCAAGCAAGTGTAAATTTTGAAAAAAATATATGATGTAGATCTTAATAAATACTTTCAACGAAAATTGGTTTGGACGGGATCGAACAAGTAGTTTTTGAGATATAGCACATTTCCAACAACCGCAAACATAACTTTGTACTTCATACAAACACTATGAAAAACAAAGTTATATTTGTAGTCATCAAAATATTGTGGTATTTTACTAAGTAGAAGTAAATGGATTCCCTAATTCAGTTAAAGTTGGCACGGAACCCTCAGTGCGCGAGTCCGACTCGCACTTGGCCGGTTTTTAAACCACGTTCGGTTAAGAAATGATGTGGACTCGTTGTATCTGTCATATATTGAATTGGATCAAATGAAATAGATAGGTACACCCCATGGGTTATGCTAAAATCAAGTATGAATGTAGTTTATGTAGTTACTGAAGGTATTTTTGTTTTCCTATGTACTTTCGTCATTATATCAAAATCATTCACTAATAACTTAGTCGCGTCCGATTATTATTAACTTAATTAAATAGTGGTTGGGTGGAGCGTTTCTATCGGAACCAATTATAATATTTCTGTACACAAAAGCGGTAGCCGAACGGAAATCATTGAAACACGTGAATGGCGGTAGGTCAGTGTATATCAAAACAACCGCAGGCGCCGTTAATTGGATGCACATTGAAAGTTTTCAATGGATTTGATATTGCTCGTTGTCGATGTTTTTCGGTTCAATCATAATCTGCTTGGTGCTTTTAATTAATTTAGAACCAACCAGCTGCTGTGTGCGAAGTAGGTGGTGGGAGAACCCGAGCGATGGCAGCGTTCGCCGTGGCTAAAAAGACACCATTGAAGGACATTTGACGCCTGTTACCATTTCTGTAGCATTTCAGTACAAAATTTACGTCTTCTTGAATTGTATTTTATTAATTAAAAAACGTCAATAAATTAATAGTAAAAAAAAAATATTGCAATAACTAGGTTTAATTACTTTTCGTTATGACAGCCAGCCATTTATCATTTCACCGTCCGCCAAAAGTTTGAGACTTTATTTATTGTTTGTTTTAAAATGGCGGGAAATCGAGTGTCTTTATTTTTATCACACGTTGACATTCGTCCTCCCTATAGCTAAAATGGATTCAGCCTTATACGATTTTTGGGCAATGCTTTTTTAATTATTTCAATAGTTATAGGTATCAAACGACTTGTTTATGGCCGGAATCTTTAGCTCCGATAACCATGGTTAAGATGTTTCTTACTTTTGCGATGGCTAATCGAAATATTTTTTCAGAACGAGACTTCGACATTTGGCTTTGAGTCACCTACGCGGTCAGCGTGCCGGCATCTTTGGAAGTGCTGTACGGATCACCACGCATTTTTCCGCCTGCAGCAGACAGCCCCAGCTTCTGCTGATATCTTCGCGATGGGGACACGGCTGAGGAACAGGTACAATATTGCTCAGGTATTACCCAAAACGCAGACCAAGCACCCACAGTCCCACACCATGACATGACATGTCATTGTCATACTCGTTTTTGAATCCCAAAATGTACTGTAGGTAGCGTAGAGGTACGTGTAAAGTCAAAGGCATTTTTGTAATATTTTGTGTAACATAATGCAAAAACAGGTTAAAGTACATTCATCATACCGTAATAGCACCCACCAGGCGACCACCATACGGCAGCACGTTACATAAAGGGAACATCAACGCCTGGGCATGGGATCGGCACCGGATAGCAAACGCCTCGCCTCGGATCGTGTTTGTTACAATTTATGACAGTTCTTTTATAGGGATCCGTAGCCGAATGGCTGTCTGTCTGTCCGTATGTTACAGCCACTTAATTCTGTTACTATAAGCATCACCTGTTGAAATTTGGTAACAAGATGTGTCATCATCAAACAATAAAAAATAATGATATTTAAGGGGGCTCCCATTCATGAATCTAAAACCGTTTTTTTTGTCAAACCTATGCGTGTGTAAGGGGTGTCTATGTATAGTTCTTTTAAAATGACATCGAGGTTTCTAAAACCATTTTCTTTTAATATCTAACGTTTGATAGATGCTTCCAAAGTGAAAATGGGCGTCTTCTCTTTCTCTAACTTCTAAACTAAGCGAGTGACAATATAGAAAAAATGTATATAACGTAGATCTTAACAATTACTTTCAACGATAATTAGTTTGGACGGGATCAAACTAGTGGCACATTTTCAAAAACCGCAAACATAACTTTGTTTTTCATACAAACACTTGAAATACAAAATTATATTTGCTATCAACAAAATATTGTGGTATTTTAGCTAAGTGGAAGTGGATTCTCTAATTCAGTTAAAATTGTCATGGAACCCTCAGTGCGCAAGTCCGACTCGCCTTGGCTGGTTTTGTTTATAGCTCTGCGCGACTTGCGCCATGCCAGGCTCAAGTAAAATTTAGGTAACGAAAAGGGAAAACGGAATACGGAGAATTATTTAATATAAGGATCAGGAGAGTAGTAGATATACATGGTGACTTATTTATTTGTACGGAAGTGGAGTCTTTACACAAAATTTCGGTACAGATAAAAAGTCACTCTGTATAAATAATAAATTACTTAATAAAAATATGTTAAAATTATATACTTTTTATAACTTAATATTATTTAGGATAATGAAGGATGTCAGTGATGTATAAATTGCTGTAAATGACAGCCTGTTTGACAGGGTGGGTGGATTGGGTGACCACCATCGGACGACTCGCCGTAAGTGCGTTACAAAATATGTGGCATTGGTCGAGATAGAGTATCGAGTTGATCCATAGTTGATCTCAATCCGAGGTAAAGACGATTTTCTTACGAAAGATATACTCGAGTTAGTGTTGACTCGCAACGTGTGGATAGATGTGATATAACCTTAAGTCTCTACTACTGGAAGCAAAGTGACACCAACACGGTTTTGTTATTGCTACTCTTTAAATAAATTGTAACCTATGTTATGTAGGCAGATACTAAATACTGCTTTAGTTGTCGATTTAATATAATCAATCCATTTCATTTCTCTTAATCCAAATCCACTGAAATGTTAAACTTTTTTCTCACTTTTCAATTCTAGCATAGAGAAAAACAAGTTTATTTGCAAAACATTTATGCACGACCGTCAGTCATATTAAGAATAATTTATAATACAATATATAATAATATTTATTATTTATAAACTACACCTCGCTTAATCTGACTATTATTATAAGGAAGGTATTTTATTCAGTGCTTCAGGGCTCCTTAACCTAGTTTTCAGGTAATAAAGAGAGGCTTTAAACCCGGCAGTAATTCTGAACAATGCATTATGTTCTGTTAACGACATGTACTATAATAAGCTTCCTTTGATATTGTAAACCACGGTCTATATTTGAAGCATGCTATTGCTTGGCTTCATATTTTGTAATCATACCTATTGATATTTCTTCATTAAAATTACAGATTTCTGTTATCAAGCTATTGAACAGAATATTAAAATCCATCCTTAGATATTATTATCTTTTTATCACAGAAAGCTTCATTTCCGGGTTTCCCCAAAAATATTTTCAAAACGGTTGAGTTGTTCTTGAGATTAGCGCGTTCAAATGAACAAACTCTTCAGCTTTATAATATTAGTATAGACAATTTTCTCAAAACACTCTCGCATGTAACTTCGTCTGTGTTGTTTCTTGACTGTGGTTGATGATTACACTCAATACAAACACGACGAAGTTTGTAGCTAATGCTTTCCGTGCAGAGCACTTGTATGACGTCTTGGCTTTAAGCCGCATTCCCATTATGCAAGTAAGTTGCAAGGGGGCAAGTTTGTAAGTGTACCTGTGTACAAGTCAGATGCAAGTGTACGAATCGACGGCACAGAAGTTATCAATAGGTAACAGTTTGGTGATCCCCTTTCCTTATACGATTGCAGTGCATGAGTACAGTAGACAGTGTAATTTATGTTGAGTTTGTTACGTTAACCTTAATCACTTCTCCTATTTAATTACACCCAGACGCCCAGTTTCTTATGAAAATAACGTTAACTCAGATGAGGAAGTACTCATGAAATTACAGTGCCGAAGATCGAACCGGATGCTAATTTAAAAAAAAAACGATATTAGTATGTCGTTAATGAGTATTAATAGGAACGTTGACCCAATAGCTAATGAATAAAACCCCTGAAAATAAGGGGTTAAAATTACCTAACCAATTAGGGAAATACCCTGCCACCGTTGAATGTCGTCATTATGCAATTATTTTTCAATTGATCGCCTAATATTTTAGTGCGTACGGATCTAAACCTGCCCCCGATTCAGAACCATTCGGTTACGATTCGATTGTTCGTGGATTTATCCAATGTAGCTATTTTATATTGTTCTTTTATTATATTTTTGACTGAACTGACATATCGACATCCGATCAAACAGCGACATTATAAATAGAAAATCTAGCTGAAACCCGAGCCTAACAGCCTATCGAACGTTCTGAATCGCCCGGCAAGTACTAAGTTTAGATATAAAGGGTGTCGGTCGGACTAGAGGCACATTTCATGTAGGTAGTAACAAAATACAAAATCAAATAAAAAACAAACACTTATATCATTGTTTTGCCCACAGCGGACGCGGAGGGCGGCCGCGGCCCCCGCCCGCCTTCACCCGGACGCCGTCGCGGCGCATCGCCCGCCCGCCCCACGCGTCACACGCGTCTTTGCACGACGGTATGTTTTGACCCTGTGGGATTAAGACCTTATATGTGTTCGAAATTTAAAAATATTAATTGTTTTTCTTTTTTTTGTATTCTCATGTTCCACACAATCATCACTTCAGTGTCCTTTACCATGACATCTGTAATTACGACAAACTTATATAGATTTTTCATTTTTTAGTGGTATTTAACAAAAGGTAAATATAAGTGCTTGTTAAGTACCTTTTAACTGACTTAAATGTTTTCTTTCAGTGCCAAAACTAGAAGACTTGAGAATAAAAGACTGCCTACCCGAAATGAAACAACCTACCTCAGTACATCGACCTAATTCGTAAGTTTATGTGCAATATTAACGCAGGTAGCTCATTTTTATCATCACATACGGAGCTATCTCCATGTGAGTTGTTAAACTTTATAGCCCCGCTATATTTTCCGCGAGATTTTCGCGGCTTAGCGTTTGCGTTTTTTGTAATCTAAATAAATCATGGGAGATTGGTTCACAGTGGATTCTCGTATTTTTGTTTCTGCTTCTGGGGGCGTTTTCGATCCAGCTATAGCCGTTCAATTTCCAGGCATCTTAATCGGCTCAGTGTAAACGAATATTTGCAATATAATAATAAATAAATAAATATCCTTTGGACATTCCCACAAGTAAGCCAAAGTAAGCTACTCAAAGCTTGTGGTATGGGTGCCAGACAACGGATATAATACTTAAATACTTTTTTTTGTACATACATACATGATATACATAGAAAACACCCAGACTAATACAAACAGACATGTTCATGCACACAAATGTTTGTATTGTGCGGGGATCGAACCCGCAACCCGCACAATACAACTACTACACCAGACGGGTCGTCAATAATATTATAATAATACTACAATGGTACGAATATTAATATTTATGCAGTATTATTTTAACAATATAGTAAATATCATGCGGAATCGCGACACGAATTGCTAATTGGACTAAGAAAAGCAATATAATTCGTATATTCACATGATAAAGTTCACTCTATATATAATATATTCTATATTGCCTCGGATCAGGGTGTTGTGGTACCACTATAGTGTCTGATTTCCTTAACACAAGTGCATTAGCTACTTACTTTGGGATCAGAGCAATGTATGTGATTGGTGTTCAATATTAAAAAAAAAACACAGAGCCTCAAATTTCAAAATCAATGTGTTTCATCCGCTATTTGGTTTCACAGTATCAGCGGTGAAGGAAACAACTGTGAGCCACCAACCGGGCCGGGTGGGTCACCTCGGTCCACGCGTTCAGCTCCGACGCGCCGCGGCCTCTACTCTGCATCGCCGACCGCAACGCGACCTCCGCCCGCACCTCGGCATCGGTCCGCGTCCGTCGACTCACAGAGCTCCAACGACTCCAGGTCTAATCGCAAGTAAGTCATCAAATGGTTAAGTCATTGCTAGTCAGACTAACTAGAGCCGCCAGCTAACCGGGCTGGACGGGACGCCATGCTCTAAGCGGTCCGGCCCAATAGAAATTCGACCGCTGAAAGTTAATGTCCAGTGTCGTGATCATTTGTAAACTAACCTAATAATTAACAGTCGTAACTATTGGTTGAATAATTGCGATTGTGTGTGACTTAAACAAGAAAAACCTTAACCAATGGTCATTAAAATAGCCATATCCTAAATTCAACCGATGGTAACGATATTTAAGTTGATTATTTTTACTTTTTTGAATTGGCCTTGGCCCAGAATAGGACAATAACCATAAAATCGAACCACGGGTTAAAAAAAAAATACTGGGACCGCTATCTATACAAAAGAAAGAAATGTACAAGAAAATCGTATTAGTTACACCACTTATAACTCGAGAAAAGATAGACCGAACTTCATGATTATTACCTTGTTAGATTTGTTTCGCCCCCAAACATAATACTAACCAAAAAACGGGACAAGGGCTTGACGGGGCCGGGGGTGAAGGTACCGCTTATGATATGAAAAAAAAAGACTTTTGAACCTGTTATATCTCAAAAGAACGCAGATATATGTATAAAGTATCTGCGCGAAAAATACTCGAAATCACTTGTTTTCTAACATATGTGTGATCGAATCGACATTTTGACATCTAAAGAATTTTGAGAAATTCACTGACATGTAATTGCTTTCTTACAATGAAAAACGTCTAATTTGTGCTTCTAGCGTAAAAGTCCATTTTTTATTTTCGGGACCACTGTGTGGAGGCGCCACGGCATCTAAGAGCTAAAAGGACTCAAGGTCTCACTGCAAGTACACATCATTTTTGGTTACGAAAAAAGTTGATTGGGTATGCTCTTATAGTTACTGTAAACGCACGTGGCGTATACCTAGCAGTTTGAAACGTCTAACCTAGTGTTAAAGTAATTTGATACAGGCAAATCTACAAATCATTTCATAACGGCTTTGCCAAAGCAAATCGATTTGTATGACGAATCGAATCATAAATGGTACAATGCACACAGAAATGCAATGCAAAATGTTTGCATATGGCAAAATAACTAAAACGAAGCCTGTTGTTTCCATTACGGAGCTGAATTTAGTAATATTTTAAAAACTGTTTCTTAATTAAGTCCGGTTATTTACCTTGCAAAAGGTTTAATAAATACGCAATGGAATATTAATAAAAACTATCATGGTTTGAAATTTTAAAACCATGGAGTTTTTCAATATCTACCTAACTGAAAACGCATTAATAGTTGCTCAAATCAGCAGTAAAGATTACCAGTTCGGTAGAGGTACGAGTACATTATTAACGTTATAGGTTTCTTGCTAGGAAGTAGGTTAATCGCAACACCGCAAATAGACGTTTGTGCTTTAGGCCTCTGACACGGAACATTTGAATACGGAGCCAAAGACGGATTGGAAACGATAAAGGAACCTGTATTCGGCGAGACGTAACATGTGAGCTGGGTTGGCTTCTGCTTTCGAGTTAGCTTCCGATATGAAACTTACGATTGATAGTTTTTAAATCGTTTTCCTTTTTCCCGACCGCACAAGTTTCAACTAAGTTATTAAAAGAATGATTGAAAATCGTCTAGGAAATATGTATTGATTTTCGTTTCCTTGCTATAATTAGATAAAGATGTCGAGTTTCAGAAATTCTTGATTATAAATGTATGAGTTTTATTCCGATCCCTTCAAATCAAAGAGCGTAGGCGATCAGAATGTGAAAAGAAAATAACGCCTACTCGTTAGATCCACGGGAACCACGCTGTAGCTATCGGAACTAATACAATCTTCTGTAGTTACAGTAGTATTACTGAAAAACTCCTATACATAAGTAAAAACCTACTTGAACCAGAGATGTAGAATAAAGCACATTTTCTTTACTAGAATGAGTGAATAATAGTTAATCTAATCTTTTTCCTATCTATCTTTCGAAGCTCACACTTGTCTTAATGTTTCGAGAAACTTTTTATCAAGTTTTCTAAATGACTTGGCGTGCGTTCAGACATTTTTCAGCTTAAGTAAACTTTCAAAGTTAAACAGCTTCTGGTCCAGTAGTAATTTATTTTCGAAAAATGCAGAATTAGCGTCGAAGTGTCTGGTCGCGAACTCCGTTCGACTTTGGAAGTTTTAATCACTTCTAACAAATCGTGTTCGCGGCCCCATAAAGATACTGTTGAATTTTGTTCATCACGAAAAATGATCAGAAGTTTACTTAAGTATCTCGTTACAAAAATTATCCATACTCCAAATAACTTCTTTGTCCTTGCTCCAATTTTGGGCAAAGGCTCGGTATTCCCGGTAGATAATATACAATCTTACAAGGTTTCCATTAGCTTGGCGATAGCTACATTATTAAATATTGAATAAAGAACGCGTTAGATGTAGTTACAAAATTAGCATCGAAAGTAAACAGATGCAGATGTTAAACAGTGTTTAAGCAAGAGACTGGACGTAAACTCGAAGCGTAGTGCTCCCTCAGCAGGTGAAGCTTAACGGAGACTTGGAAAGTTCTCAGTGCACTTTATTAGCACGACAGAACTTCGCACAATAAGCCTTTGTGCTTGCTCCGAGCAGAATGAGACTTCAATAATGTCAGCTCCAAGCAAATGAACAACGAGCAATTACTAATTTTGTATCGTTAGGAACGCTATTTCAATTAGGAGAATTTAATCTCGGTAAACAAAGGATATCAAAAAGAACTAAATAAACCTAGACGCAGGGTGCTAGACCTAGACAAGGTTTTTACAAAGTTTGTTTATTATATACGCTGTAATTAGGCACGGGGGCATATTATTTTAGAATTTAAAAGTGCAAATAGCAATCTCATTACAATATATGTAGTTAGCTGGGTTTAAAGGGCATCAGAATATCATAATTTTATTTAATTATAATTACGAATTGTTGATTTATAAGAAAACGTTGTTCAACAGGCACAAGCACCGCTCGCGACGCCAGCAGTCGGACGCGGAGAGCGAGCTGTCACGCGGCTCTGGGCGTTCGGGGCGGCGGCACCGCCGGCACCGCTCGCGGCACAAGCACGAGTCCGGCTCAGAGAGGGACGACTCGCAGCCTGATGCCAAGTTAGTAGTGAATACATAAGCTATTCGACGTCTTACTACCTATATGCAATAATAAGCATCCTTCGCGACGGCCGCAATCAGCAGTTGGTGTGTTTACATACGAAAACCTCACCTGCAGAACAAAAGTCTATGTGTGTAGGTAGAGTAATCATTAAAATGATAACTATTTATTTAGTTAACTAAAATATCGTTGAAATTTATTATATTTTATCCAATTAAGGTAGTTGCTATGTTTAGTTTTCCTGTTTCTGTTCCTGAACATAGTAACAATTTTTCAAGGTATTTTTATTTCAGAGAATACGAGCTAATTGAGTCGGAATCACAATGGAAAGAAGTATTACGGCAGACAAACGCTGGGAGCGGCGTTCAAGTAAGATTTTGTGAAAACTTATTTTTATGTTACGTCGGATGGGTAATTGCTTTCTTATTTGTTATTTCTTATTTATTCAGGTTGCAAGCGTTCGACGTTCGCAAATGGAACCTGAAACTGGTACTCATCGATCGTCTCACAGGCATCGAAGACACAGGAAACACCGGTAAATAGACATCATTCTTTTACCTGATTTTTTTATTTCTTTAGGTCATTATGTTAATGTGAAACGTGCTTTATCAGGTCTCGATCGGGTTCCCCGAATGATAAAAAATGGTTGCCGACTGAACTGAAGCAACACTTGGAATTCTCATTAGTGGACACCACGGGTATGACTGAAGAGCAACTGAAAGAAATACCATATACCGTCGTTCAGACTAGTCACGCACGACAAACTAAACTCAGGACTTCTTCTAAGCACAGGCAGTAAGTTTATCACTATCGATGTAATAGTCACTTGCTGCAACATATCCTTTTGTTAACTATTTAATCGATATTTTATTTACTTAGGACCGAACATGGATCATTAGCTAGACGAGATAAAAGTGCATCATCGCACGGAAAAAATATTCATGAAAATCATCACCAGGGATCTCTCAGATCGAGCTCAAGTACGTTGAGCACGCATAGAACAAGCACTGAAAAACATGGAAGGTGAGACAAATAAAATTGATAAATTAATTTTTCAAAGTAAATGGCTTTATTTTAGTTTTAAATTCTCTTGACCTATTCGCGGAAGAATTCTATAACTGACCACATATTTTCAGGCGAATCTATCCAAGTTACGATGAAACCATAGGGCGGAACGGGGATGATTTCCTCACGAATAACGGTTATAAAGGCAATGTGACCCCGGTTTCTAACAACAACAACAACCCATACAGCCCGGTGACGAACAGCAACAGTAATAGTTCCAGCGGAGAGCTGATTGGCAGCGCAAGAGTTTCCCACGAGCATACCGACTCTGGATTGGGAGCTGACCAGGATTACGCGTATTCTTCCGAGAGGTATTTTTAATTTGCTCATTCTTTAATTTTCTTTGGTGTTCCGTTTCTTGGATAGAGTAAGTGCTGATATAATTTCTGCTCTATTTCCAAGTCAGTTTACTGTTTTGCTGCTACGTAAATATGATAAATTAAAATGGCCGATGCACACATGATAGTAGGCCGTACCAATGGTTATATTCATGTTCGTTTTTTGGTTCACTAGGTCAAGCGACAGTGCCAAGTGCGGCGCCGGCGGTTCCAGTGTGACGGCGCCTGTGAGTAGGCAGTGGTGCGGCGTGACGAGCGCGGGCGGGAACGTCGCGTGGGGCGGCGGCGGTAACGGCTGGGGCGGCAACGGCAACGGCTGGAGCGGCGCTGCCGTCTCTCGCCGTCCCCCGGCCGCCCCGGGCCGCGCGCGCGCAGTCTCAGGCTCGCAGCGCTCGCTTCTGTCAGTGGCGAGTGACAGCGCAGCCTCGAGGCGCCCGCGCGACCGCCCTGCGCGCGTCGCCCCGCCCGACGGGGGCTTTTCTCTCTTCGTGAGTGGGCGCTTCGCTTATTAACATACTTCTGCAGCCCGACGGCCTCCGATAGTAGCTTGGCCATGGACATGAAAATAAACACACGTTGAAAAAGTCCCTTTATTTATGATACCTACTTAGTTATTTTATTTTGTCAAATCCTGCAAGTTTGTACTTAATAGCGTTGCCGAACTATCGACTAGAGTAGCAATAGACAGAGGTGCAATTGTGTAAAGCAATCGTATTCATTCGACAGTTCAAAACGTACGGTATCATCTGAACGGCAGAACGGCATACGTTTGACAGGTCATACCGTACTTTTTTAACTGCAATGATTAAGATTGCCGATACTATCGATAGTGTTGCTGTCAGTCGATAGTATTCACGCTCGATGCTATCGATAAAATATACTAATGGCTTTTGTTTGCCTATGGATATGCCTCTCGATAGACTCTCAATAGCAGCAACGTTGTTCATGGCCAAGCTTACTAGGTATGTGACTCGTTCATGACGTCATTAAACGTGATAAAAAAAACTCTTGTAAAAGCTAGTAAAAGCAAAATTTATTAACAATTCATTTCCCTTTCTGGGAATACCTGGAAATAACAAATTGAGAAAAAATTAATGGCATTAAATAAAGTGACTTTTCAGGTAAACAGTTCATAAAATATTTGAGGAACCTTATTTGAAATTCTCTTTCATAAAATTTATATTTCAATACTGAATATCCTGAATACCTAAAGCTAAAAAGTTTAAAGCTCAGACTTATAATATAATGTATTCACGAGTCATGTCCGTTTCCAATAGATATGTAAATTATGGAATTTCGAAAGCATTTGTTTCGTAAAGAGAATTTTAATGAAAACGCACTTTACGTGCATACCTTCATATTTAAGAGTAAAATTCACCTGAATCCCAGAAGTATTCTTATTGTAAAAAGTGAAAAATGATTTCGGAATTAAATAAGCTTACGGGGGCCGTCGGGAATAATCCGCAGCTCCTGTTTCTGGCGCTGATAAAGCTAACCGTGTACAGGCCGCTGACAACATTCAACATTTACCATTTCCACGGGATTAAGCGTCCTTTGAGCGAGAACTCAAAGGGATAAACTGTAGTAAATGATTTTCCACGGCTATCAACAAATAAGCCATATTTGTGTAGGCTAGTCTAATTCACTGACGATTATTTAGAACATAGAAATATTTTGGATATCTCTGTTATTTCTGCCTATGCTTAAGGGGCTTCAATATAGAATGAAAGTACTACAGTGGTTATACGTAGAAACAACATTGACTTTTGATTACAAAAAATAAAAAATATTTCACTCTTATCAACTCTACCAGATCGATGAGAGATAACACCACTCTAGTACATCTGCAGCTCATACTTCTGACCAATATCTGTCCCTATTTCTGAGCTTGATCAATAAATGTATTCTTTTATATACTTATGTGTGTAGCAATTGTGGTGTGCACCGGTAGTTTGACTCGCGTTTGATTATTGGGATACGCAGAGACATGCTAGCAACAACAACATAATGGTGGGCGAGAGCGGGTCGCTGGCGCGGCGCTACGCGCGGCCGTCGCGGGAGGCGCGGGAGGGGCGCGACCACAACGCCAACCTCGCGCGCACGCACTCGCGGCTTGCGCACACGCACGCGCGCCACGACAACACCCTCGACATTATCCTAAAACCTCTCATAGAAAGCACGCAGTAAGTAAGGCCCCGCACCGGAACCAACGTCTATGTCGCAACCACTAGCTGAATGCGTAGCTGCACGCATCCTTGGTTTGTTTGTTGATCTGTTTGGACCCTTCGACAATGATTGTTTTGATTGTTTTGCATGCGGTTCGGTATTTAGTGGTTTAAGTTCTGTACACTAACACTAACTCACTAACAAATCGTACCTAATGTTTTGTTTTGTTCAACTCTAATCGTGTGTTGTTTCGTGTTGCACAATGTGTTGTGATAAAATGTTAACCGTTCAGTGTCCACTTGTTTTAATTTAGAATTGGAATTTGTTGATGCCATTCATGTTTGTGGAGGTCTCGATATTTACACGAGTTTTGCTCTAAAAACAGGCTCCAGAGCAATTGAATCCGAGCGGAGAGGCAACATCTGGCGAGGCGGAGCGCAGCGCAGCGGGCGCGGGCGCCGCCCGCCCCGGACCCGCTGAGATGAGCACCGAACTGTGAACCGACATCAAACTTACTTCTACATAAAACATTTTGTTTCCCACAATCTTCTGTTTTTGTACCTACATTTTATTCAAACCGAACATCAATTTCGTGTAAATACTCAACAAACATTGTAATAACGTAACTTGTTTGGTAAGCTCGTATTGCCAAATATAATATTTCACCTGATAATAATCGCTCACCTGGAACGAATCACCGGGAGACTTACGGAAATAATCTTATAAGAAAACGTAAGCAAAAGGGTATATTATAAAGGTTTGATGGTTTATCTTATGTAGAGAGGCGGGGAAAATATTATAGGGGGAGATTTATGAGAAAAACGGGAGATTGCGGTAATCTTTGGTCTCTGCGGGAGGCTCATTTAGTCTGTTAGCCGTGTGCTTGTAAATATTTGTTTTTGTGTATACTTTCTTCACACGGTGATATATTTACTAGTTATTTTGGTCATGCAATATCTAATTTTAGTACCTAACATACATATTAAATCAAAAACACAGAGTGCGCCTTAATCATTCTGTTAATGATTATATAAAAAGGTAACAACCATTTCAACATATTTCTGCTTACAAAGTATTGTGACATGAATATGAAATAGGTAAACTCGCTCTTAAGGGCTCCACAAAGCAAACAAATAGGACACACAATATCGTCCCAATAAAACATTTTAGGTAAATGACATCCGTTATGTCTCCAACGTGACAGTGTGATTTCCTCCGCCTCGCACGACCTCTGTGTCCCCGAATTAATCGGATCACCTATAATTTCCTACCCGAGACATTATAGACCAGGTGACGGGGAGCATCAGTGTTAACCTTTACGAGTTGGTAAAATTTCCTCATTTAGCTTAGCTAGTTAACTCACCTTTGGGGAACTGATGACACACGGTTGATGAGAAATAATTATCATGTGGCTGATACTAACTATTCATTAATACGAGCTAATGTCACCAATGTTTCACTGACAAAAAAAAATGAAATAATGATTTTAAGTCTACTACTTTTAAGAATTATTGGACACTGAAATGCCAAAATTTGGGGAGTACCGCATTGGAGGGGAACGAATCGTTAGCAGAATTGTTACTCCGTCGCTTGGTCTATTCGCATGTATACAGGATGACTTTTTTATCAGTACCGATATTTTGTGTAAAGACTCCACTGATGAATATGAACAACTTTTACTATGGGGGCAATAGTGAAATCGAGAAAAAAAAAATCTGCTGTTCCATACATTTTGACCGCGCGCCAATTGATTTTTTGTATGGAACAGCTGATTTTTTTTTCTCGATTTCACTATAGCCCCCATAGTAAAAGTTTTTCATATTCATCAGTGGAGTCTTTACACAAAATATCGGTACTGATAAAAAAGTCACCCTGTATGTTATGCATTAAGTGCGTTGTGTTATTTATTTGTTTTAAGGTCCATAACGGGTATTACTGTAATGTACCATTCTTAATTTATAAACAAACACAATCCATTTAAACTTAAAGTTTTGTACAGTTGTTATGTAGATTAGTGTTTATAATACTTTTGAGATTTCATCATCGATTTTTGTTATCTTAAAGACCTTTTAGATTATTTATATATTTATATAATACATTTGTATTACAGTAAATAAAGTAATATTGTAATATTACTTAGAATCTAAACATATAAATGCTTCGACTTGTCGATATATTAACATTATAATTTTCATAATTTGTACAGTTTATATTTCTTTTTTAAATTGGTCACAATGATGATGATGATGATTGTCTTCGTAATTTGTAAAGATGGGTATAAGTATAATAATAAATAATTTTACAACATTAGTAGCTTATTCAATGCTTTTTGAAGTATTGAGCGAAACCAAAGTCGTTCCTCGTTTTGATAATCATTATGTATTCAATAATTTTCGTATTAATAACCATAACCACTCCGATATGTGGTAATTTTATTCATGCGTATACAGATAAGCAAAAATCAGAATAGTTCTTAAAATTGTCCTGAATTTTTTACCACAGTAACATTTTGGAAGTTTGTATGCTCCTAGTATGTAAAAGTCACAAGAAACTAATCATAGTTGGTCAATTTGTACTGTGACTAAGACTGAAAAACGAGTGTAATAATTCCTGAAATAATCCTGAATACATATTTGTAACCGATGACAGTTTCGTATGTATTTTTCCAAAATTGTTCCCATTGTTCGCATTAAAGTATACAATTTGGAACGGTGTTTGTTATTTTTCACCCAATTTATTTTTTCCTGACAAAGGAGCTCTTTTTTCCAGCAGCATCATTGACAAATGAAAATTCCCGTTTACTAGCTGTAATATAATCCGTCGGAAAACGTTCAGAATGCTGTCGGCAAAAGTAAAATTACTACCACTGCTCGCTTTTAGTGTGCGATTTTAAAATTCTCTGTAGCGTCAGGTGCTGCAATTTTATTGAATTTTTCGGAACTAAAAAGTTGATTATCGGGGTTCTATTGTATAGATTATCTGACAAAGAGGTTGTCTTCAGTAATTAAGCCGTTTTGCACAGATATAGCGACCGCCATTAACGCTAATGAGGATGGTTGGGCCGAGTACGCCAACACGGCTTTCCCTTTAAATATGATCGGTGCGTGTAACTAACAGCTTCATAGCTCAGCTCTTTTGACGAGAGGATTTGGGGAGTACCGCTTGAATTACTTTTGTTTATAAGGTACTTTATGTTTATAAGTTATCTTCCCTTTACTTTGAAAGCTTAACTATTGTTGCTGATACATAATAGACAAGGCGCTTTAGTATCTCAATGTTTTATTTGCGGTTAATACAATATTGCAGTCAATATAGACATTTATAGTTCATAATTCATGTTCGAACATAGTATTCAAGCACTAAAGCAAATTAATCAACGTGCAGGCGCCTAATTTATCTGCTTAATTGAGTATACGCTTGCGCACAGTAAAGACAAAACAAGGTGCACGCCGGGCCATCAGAGCTCGGATGTCCACTATTCGACGGGGCGAAAACTCATTACCAGTGTTTGATGAAAGGGTTCCCGGGGCGTGTATGATTACTGGTTAATTGAAAGGCGGAAAATCAGAGGGCGACGAGACAAAGCCACCTTGTAAATTGAAAGTGAAATTACGCGGCAACGCACTACGGCACCTGATCGGTACGTCACCGAGAGCTCCGGAAGTATGTTTCGATAAGAAAAAAAATTTTTTTTTGGACAGTTACTAATGGGGGTAAGGATCCAACACCATCGCCAAAATCTTGTATATTAATTTTATACCTCAACGTTAGTGTAAAGTCACTCATATAACTTTCAAGATTAGGATGCATGCTAAGATTGCATGAAGAAAGTTGCAGGTATTGCTGATCAAGTTTGACTAAGTTTGGCAACTTTTACGGATTACGCTCTATATTATAAATGAGATCAACTATCTTATCATTACAATTTGTTAGGGTATTTCAATAATATTACATATCTATAGTCTTACTTCAACTGCATAAGTTGGACTTTAATATTGTGAATCATGCAGACCAAAGTTATTCAAGTCCGAGTGATTTTCATCATGATTCCAAGTCACAATGCTAATGGCAATACCTAGGTACGTTAGTATAAATTTAATAGTATTATCCAGCTGTAATCACGCTGAGTGCTTGTCGCCATATATTAACTTCGGAGCGGGGGCTTACTCGTATTCAAAACATTACAGTACCTATCTCGAAATGAGCCCGGCTAAAACATTTTATTATCATTAAAAGATTTTGTACTTTTGAGCAAAATTAAAATAAAATTCTTAGCCCTCGAAAGAAGTAAGTTTACGCTAAGAAATATAAACGTTCTATGGGCATTAATAAGTACGTAACTTTTTTAAGTATCATGATGAAAATTACTTTTCAATTTACATTCAAATCTCTATCAATATATTATTTTCATAAAATTTCTGAATAACATGCAACGCATAAAAGACGTATGAAATTGGGTAATCTGTCACCCCTCATTCGGATGTATCACGCCGCTTATTGAGCAATTAGCCTTTGATCCACCCGTCTGTCGCCAAATCGTATTGCGTGCGTTTCCACTGTTAAACGCAAACACAACCATACACAAGTATTATTGAAACGGAAATGGAACTTGCTTTGTGACAATTTCGATTCATTTGACTAAAACAAACGCTCCAATTTAAGTTTACCCTACCTTTAAATAAAGACGAACCGTTTATACAACTTTACGTCCTACGACTCGATCCACAAAAGTTTAAGACACTTTGTAGAGCAACGGTATAACATTGTCTTGATTAAATTGAAGCTGACTGTAGTTAGCTTTCTTTTCTTTGTTTAATTAGCAAATGGAAGATTCTTGTTTAACTGCATTGTTCTAGCTTATTCAAGCATATTTTTATCTAAATATCTGAAGTTGCATCCGGCTTTCAGTGAGTAGGTACTCTCAGGTTTTCCCAAGTACGGTTTTAAGTGGAAAACAGTAAGTTTCCCCTATGAAATACAGAAATATAGTAGGTAGGGCGGATACTACTACAAAGTATCGCAGAGCAAAGCTGGGGAGGTAAAAGAATTTAAAGTAATGTAAGCACGAAAAGTTTGCTTTCGAGTTGAGGCAACTCAAGCCGGCAGCGCATTCGAACTCAACTGCCTGGAAAAATTAATTCGAAGCCGCGACGAGGGCGGCTCTACGAGAAAACTGCGTACCCCACCTCTTTCAGGATCATTTTCGCTCTTCATAAACGAAATAAACAGACCTTAAAATATCATGCTATTCCTTTGTGAGAAACATAGCCCTCAAGTAACCCCTTTGCTAAGAACTCATCGAAATGTAAAATATGTAAGTATTAGAAATACGTCTCGAAATTTTACCTCAAAAATAAATGAATGAATACGAAAAGACTGGAAAAATAAGCGTTTAGTGTTGAATATTATACTAGAACTCTATCTTTGCATCAGGTTAGATGTTATAACAAACCCTTGAATATATAAATCATATTTGCATAACTATACTTACTAAAAATGTTTAAACATTGGCTGGAGTGCGTATGTGACCTGGGGCTCTTAATTTTGAATCACTCGCTTGGATATGGCGTGTGATTTTTGTTCGTTAGCGAACTAAAAACCAACGAAAAACGAACAAAATAAATACGTAAGTACTCACAAAATTAAGTATTTTTTTTTGTTATTGACCGTGTGCGGAATTAAACTGCTTTTCATTCGAAAATCGGACATAATCAATTAATATTACACGCCAGCTTGACGCGAGTGATTTAAAAATAGGGACCCTGGAGCTCTATTTTTGAATCACTTGCTTCAAGATGGCTAATGATTTTCGTTCGAAGATGAATTAAAAGTTATAGAAAAAACTCGTTGTCGAACGAAAATCACTCGCCATTTCAAAGCGAGTGATTCAAAAATAGGTCCCCTGTGCAGGCAGGGAGGCGTCGTCACCAATTAGCACGATGACAATGACATTCAAAACGTGTGCAAATAGGGCGGCCGTGCGGCGGAATAAAATAGCTTGCGAGGGCACTACACGCAATATGCAAGCAGATTAACGACATTTCTATAGGCGTATTTATGTACTCACTCAGTAACTCTTTATTGTTTAAAGTTATGAAACCAATCTATTCTATAAATAAAGAAGCGGCCCTGAGTTACATCAATAGTTAATCTAAGAACATTTCTCCAGACCGGCGCGCCCCGATTCAGAACCATTGGGTTACGGATTCGGTCACGTTTCTATTACTTTCACATATTAATTAAATTATAGTTGATTTTAAAAATGAATAGACAATCTAGCCAAATGGCTTATCGAACATGCCCTGCAATTCATGCTCTTATCATAGAAGACAAAAGTGACTAATACAATGTCATGTTCACATCAAAACATTTCGATTCTTACATAAAAATAGCCGATGAATTAAATTAGGTATCCATTGATTTCTATAAAACTTTAAATATTGTTTGTTTGAATTTGTAGCAGTAAGCAGTTAAGATCCTTACATGACCAAGATGCCACGGCGACGTCGCCGGCTACATGTACATGGTTTCCAAACCGCCGCTAAGTTAGTTAGGTACCATACATTTTAATAATATTTGCTTAAATACATTTACGGCAAACGTCGCTGTGGCGTACCGGTACGGGCCTAATTACTTACTTACAACCTGTTTCACTATGTCCTAAAAAAATTAGTAAGCCATATACTATTCGTATATCCCATACTTCATAATAAGAGAGGACGTACATTTTTTTATTCATTCGTTGGTTAGTGCTAATTGTCAATTGGAAAACAGGCCTATACGTCAGTACTACATTTCTGAGTGTCTAAATCTTGGTGATGCATGGAATAGGTAAGGGATGGGATAGACAATTCATCCGGAGATCGTAAAATATTATAGCACCGACGCACTTTCGGCAGGTCGTTGTCGTGAAGGGACATAAATTTTATTGGAACAATTTCGTACAGTCACACACAAAGCCCATGGAGGTAATAACTTAGAAGAAACCTTGCAATTGACACATGGAATTGAAAAAAGTTATGTTAATCCGCATATTTCTATTTTACAACTTCCGAGTTTAAAAAGGTGGTTGAGTAAAACATGGATAGTTGCATAATAATTTTGCCATATTTTGCAAGTGATGTGTTTCGGTCATTTCGGTCGAAGAGCTATTCAAAATCTATGGAATCGTTTCCAAGAGACTGGCAGTGTTAGAAGAAGACCTGGTTCGGGCAGAGTTCGCATTACAACAGCTCAAGAGGATCGTTACATTCGATTAAGTGCGCGCCGAGATTGTACAACAACGCACAGTGGTCCCGATTTAATAAAACATGGACATTGATGCTACAGGCATGAGAATTTTATTGATGGTTAGTGCTAAAATAACTTATAAGATAAAAAAATATTATTATCCTATCACGACTATTTCTCGGTAAAAAAAAAAAAAACTTTTTTTTTATGGAACGAATGATATTTCTATTAATTTCTCGAAAATATTAAGCGATGGCAAGATTGCGATTACATATGTTAGAAGATAAGTATTTTTTTAAACTTTATTGCACTGCTAATGGTACAATTGGCGGACTTAATGCCTTATGGCCTTCTCTACCAGTCAACCGCTTGGGAAATGCAGAGAGTTAAATCAGTTATTTCTGAGTATTATATGTGAATATACTATTAACTTTTATCTCTGCGAACTTTTGAGTTATTGAGGGTTGAAAAATTGTATTTTTTATATTAAATATGTCCTTATTTTTGAATTTTACAGTAATTGAAAAGCTTAAAATGTTTTTAAATTTTAAATAACTCATTTTTTTTTAAAATAGTTCGAAGAAATAAAAACTCAACGAAGTATCCCTGCTTCGTTGCTCATGCGTACATGAGTCTAGTTTACTCCAATCACAGTATTTGGGTCAACGTTTTCTTGAGAAATCTCTTTTTCCTCTGAAAGATATTCATTGTTTAAAATCAATGAGCTGGCCTCTGGAAATAGTTGCTATTGCGATCGAACGAATTTTGGTTTAATATGAGTGATATAAAGATCTGAGCTAATCAGAAAGTTGTGGATAATGTCCAAATTAGATTGAAACCTACCAATTTTTCTTGTGTAGGCCAGTCTGACGTTTCGAAAATCTTTATTTCTCGCTTCAGATGCTTCTTCGGAAAGCATGCCAATGAAAATAAACGAGAAAGTTTCACAAATGTCTGCACTATGAAGCCACAGCTTATGGCATTTAATAAAACTTGAAAGCATGTCATACCATGGGTATAATTTAGTATAAAGTATTGCTGTTACTCTGCAATATTCCCTAAAAAGGTTAGTATCAATAAGTTGCCCAAATGAAACAGTTTAGATCAGACCAGATTAAATCAGTGTGAATGTCTGTTATTTCAGCAGATAGCTCAAAATTCGTGAAAAACCTTCATGCTGTATTACCGTCTTTGGTAGTGCCAAATCCTTATTTAACTATATCAATACACAAAACAGTTTCAATCAACAAACAATAAAAAACTCGCGTCTAAGCTGCTTTTTGCTGGCCAGCGAACCCATCACTATACTTCCCTAAAAACAGTTTTTTTAATTATTTAAAGAACTAAAACATTCTCCCAGTGATTTTATTAGACATAACAATATGTACATGTTATAATTATATTATCCAGTTCATTTTGAATCCTACTTTTATTCTTTATTTTCATGGTTCATTTCATAATAAGCTAATAAGTTAGAATCACTTATTTTCTAACATGTGTAATCGTCATTTTGCCATTTCTTAAGAATATCGAGATATTAACAGAAATGTATTTTCTTGCATACAAAATAAAAGTATGTAATTTTTTTTTTACCAAGAAATAGCCGTGTTAGGATAATAATATTTTTTTGTCGTATTAGTAATCCAAGTACGAACCACCAATAAAATTTTCATGCTCCAAGCATCAATGTCCATGTTTTATTTAATCGGTACCACTGTGCGACGGCCCGCAAGCTGAAAATCGTTTAGGGCTCACAACGGGTACTCGTGTCAGTGACCAAACTATTCGTAATCGATTGCATGAAGACCAGCAGGCATCAAGCAGGCGAATTGTCCTTGTTCCATTAACCAGAAATCATAGTGCAAATCGTTTAAGATTTTCCCGTCAACATTTGGACTGGGACATAAACCAATGGGGCATGGTGCTCTTTACAGACGAATGCAAAGTAATTTTTTTTACGACGATCTGCGTATTAGAGTATGAAGAAGACGCGGTGAGAGATTTTCAGAAGCCTGCATCCATGAAGTCGACCGTTTTGGTGCTCCAAATGTAATGATTTGGGGCGAAATAAGCTTACACGGCAAAACTAAGCTTGTTATTTTAAATGAGGGTACTGTTAATGCTCAGAGGTATATTGAAGAAGATGTCAGACCACATATGATCCCATTTGCCCAGCGAGCGGGTCCTGGATTCATCTTGATGCAAGACAATGCTCGTGCACACACGGCTCAAGCGACTCGGTTTGTCCTGGAAGCCTCTCAAATTCAAGTCTTGCAGTGGCCGGCGAAAAGTACGGACTTAAATCCAATAGAGCACATGTGGTATCAGTTGAAACGAAGAGATAGAGTTTGTGATCAGGAAATCCACAACCAACAGAAACTCATCAACGCTGTTAAAAGGGCCTGGGAAGAGATTCCAATGGAAAATGTCTGGCATTTGATTGAGAGCATGCACTTCAGGCTTCAGGAGTGCATAGCGAAACGAGGGGGGCATACCCGTTACTAAAAGATGAGCATCGTGTATTTTCTTTAGTTTTCAGTAACTTTACATTGTTTTTATTTTTAACCTTAAATGTGTTTTTCTTTCAAAGCAAATAAACTTTTAAATCATTATTATTGGAATAAATTTATTGGTCAACACAGTAAAAACAACATTAGTTTATGACAAACAAAACAAAGTATTATAACAAACAACGTTATGGAGACAAAAAAAATTATATTGGTTTAATTATTTTCATGGTGCAGACAAAATACCTCGTGGCCCTTATTTTGTTTTGAGTAGTATATATAAGTATATGTATGTTGTATGTATGCTACAGACATGGTGTTTCTGTAATACTTACTAATTAATCTACTTAGTCCCTAACGTAACGATATTATGTTGGCCAATAAATGTAGAGTTCATGAAATTACATTTGTTTAAAACGTATTGGACTCAAAGTGCGGTCAAACAGATAAAAACGTATTTTGAACTAATAATTCATCTTTTGTTTGGCTTAGGTATAACTCTTTAATATTGGTTTAGGTAAAAACTAAAGTCAAATCTTATATAGATATTTAATTTGTTTAAGTAAATTATTTTTTAACGTACATACATACAGTTCCATACTTGCTTTTTTATACCATTATAAATAAGCAAGTATGCAACTCTATGTTAATAAATAACCATTTATTTTCTCCTCCTGTTTTTTGTTTTTTCTGTGGAATACGGGATTCATTTATATCGCAATTATTTTACTGCGAAGTCCAGAATCAAACACATTTTTAGTACTGCGGTATCTTATGCACTTGTAATTAGAGCTAGTTTACAACAAATGGGTAACCTGATGTGCTGGTGACTGTACATAGGGTTACAAACGTGTATAATTCACAGAAAATATTTTTTTTACTAATTTGAACCGATAAAAAGTAAGCTATACTTGATATAACTACACGTCCTTTCTAATAACTAAGGTGTCCTTTTAAAAGGCCAGTAGTATAATCTGGGTTAATCTATCTCCACCAGTCTCAAACGTAGCGATATGTTGGCCAATAAATGTAGAGCCCATGAAATTACATTCCGTTCAAAACGTAGTGGACACAAAGTGCGGTCAAACGCACAAGAACAAACTTGTCCAATCACAGCCAGCAACAATAGCCGTTCAACATGTCTGCCGGACCGGAACGGAACGATTTACAACATACAACACACTGCACGGGTACATATGTAGGCAGTCTGTTGCCATTATTGTAACGTAATCGCTGCCAAGACTGTGACATTATTTCATTCGATTATTTTCCAAAGGTCAAACATTTGCCATGATAATCTGATAATACTATATTTTGATCTTATCTTAGAATTAAAACTAACACGATGCCTTGTTTTGCAAAAACATTTCCAAGTTTTAAAAATACATGTGTATTTAGGTACTTCCAGGAATGTCTTGACAGAATGGCTATTTCCTGTAGATATGACTCAATTTCGTGTAACTTCTTAAAATATCTACGTAAGTAAAAGCTTTCAATAACTTTGGTGGTTAAGTTTCAGGGAAGAAAATTTCACCTTCTATTTTACTTGTGTAAAAACAAACTGAAGATAGGACACAAAAAAGTGAGTAATCTCTGTCGCATCATTTACTTTCCTACTTCGAAGCTTCCTCCGCAGTCAAGTCCAAGTGGAGGCTTACAGCACAAACCAAAAATCAATATCATAGCCACAGGAGTGCTAAAATGTTAATCCAATTAACGCGAGAGCTTTCTCCCCTTGCTAAATATTTCACCGTCAAAATGAATTTAACAATAAATTAATCCCCTCCGAAGAGTTTATCAGTGTACATTGTTTCCTTGAATGTTTTGAAGAAAGCTCAAAATGGAGGCTTAAAAATTTGAAAAACACATGTTTTTCCTTTAAAACTCTACATTACTTTTAAGCTATTTAATAATTAATGACATTACGTTTCCGTCATAAGAGATTGGAACAAAGAGAAAATTATAATTTTGAATTGAAATTCAATTTTACAAAACCTGCAGAAATAAAATTACGCATTGAAAGTAAGAGGTATTACATTGATAATTACAATGACACGGGAACACTATACGTATGTATAGTCGTAATTCGTATTCAAATTATTTTTCAATGTAGGTACGAGTATTCTGGAAATGTGAAAATCTGTAGAGTTATTTTGTTGTGTGTCTAATTTATTACGTAGAGAGTCGCCGCGTAACTTTTCAGACAAGCACTCATTCCCGATAGTCTTGACGTCGCAAACTGAATGCGACGCAAATTAGATAAGTACCTACTTATTTTGATTTGGGACTACATATGAAACACACTAAGCAGGCACTCAGGCAATGTAACGAGTGTTTCTCATGTCTGTAAAAGATATTAAGTTCATGAATTGCCCTTTTTGACCATTTCTTAAAGCTTGAACCTTTCATAAAGACGGTTAGCTTATCGCAGACAATGTATGTTTTTTCGGATACGTAGGAAAAATAAAAAAACCGGCTATGATACATCTTGGTTCCAAACTTCAACAATGGCTGTGACATACGGACGGACAGACAGACGACAGACGTGACGAAACTATAAGGGTTCCGTTTTTTGCCATTCGGCTACGGAACCCTAAAAAACGGGTCAAGTGCGAGTCGAATTCGCGCACTGATAAAATAAGGGGATCCACTCACTTCCACTAAGCTAAAAAGCCACAATATTTTGTTGACACCAAAAATCTTTGTTTTCACAGTATGTTTGTGTTGTATGAAGGACAAAGTTATATTTGCGGTTGTTGAAAATGTGCTATATTTCAAAAACTTCTAGTTCGATCTCGTTCAAACCAATTTTCGTTAAAAGTATTTGTATAGCACTACATTGTGCATTTTTTCAAAATTATTACTTGCTCCAATTAAAGTTTGAGAGGAGGGGGGAGGCGCTGAATTTGCCTTTCGGAAGTGTCTCTCTCACAAATGTTAGACTTTCAGAAAAATGGTTTTAGGAACTCGATGTAATTTTAAGAGACGTACATGCATAGATTTGAGTAAAACAAGTGTTTTTTTGCTTTAGTTACATTTATGAGAGCCCCCCTTAAACGTCATTTTTTTATTTTTTTGTATAGGCATCGTAAAGCGGGTTTCGGGATACACCTACCTACTAAGTTTCATCTGTGTAATGCTTAAAGTTGCTGTGACATACGTATGGACAGACAGACTTGACCAAACTATAAGGGTTCCGTTTGTGCGATTCGGCTACGGAACCCTAAAAATATGTATTTAATTATGAATCTGCCTTCTCATTGTAAGTAACGTCAAGATGTGAATTTCATATTTTGTACGGCACATAAAACCCAGAACACACAACGTATGTAGGTATAGAGGAACGCGTATAACACACCTGTGAAACAATGCGATGCGCGCCCCAACGCTACTTTGTCTCCTCATACAAGCTGATGGCACCGCTCGTAAATAAAACACGTGACCTCATACCACGTAAATCTCCACTAGAAGTATTCTAAGATACACAACCCTACTGAGACTTAAAAGCTTGCGACCATCAACCCGCCAGCACGATAGGCACACTTACTCGTATATGCAGACTTGTTAGAATGTCTCCTCTGAATTTGTCATAACCTAACGGATTCTTAATGTTTTATTCAAACCATGGCTACGGGCGTAAACCACTACAATTATACATCAAAACACAATTGAGGGAGTCCGCTCAGTTTCTTTGGTTTTTATTGCATTATTCAATCTTAATTAACATTTACCCGCACTGGAGTGCTATATATACTAAATGAAACAAACTCTTACCTACCTAATATGTTTTTTGAGGCTGATATATTATTATATTTTATTCATCTAAATTCATATTTTTATTCACGAAAATCTTAAAAAGAATCAAATAGGAAAACTTCTAGAAGAATCGATCTCAATAAAACTTGTTTTTTTTTTAATTACAAAAATTATAAACCAACTAACTTTCGCCATCAGTTTCGTCAGCAGTTCTCCTGGGTCTGGTTAAGCGTTACCGAAACATCTTCTGAACGCGCTTCCGCAAACATAAGTAAGCGCCTTGATCCAAGCTAAGTAATTGTAGGCTTTCGATCATGATTAATGTTAGTATGTAGGTACTTAGACGCATGTGTCCTCCCGGCGCAGTACATTACGTATAAATGCGTTCACCTCAGTAACAAGCTCAGTTATCAAAGGCTGTGGGTGATTAAGGGCTTCAGTGGAAATGACGTTTGATTTAGCTTTGTGGCGACAATCTATACGCAGCGCGGTGTAAGCCAACACTGCCCTCTCAGGTTGCAATTATTAATGTTTATACACGGCTTTAAATCCATGCTTTGGGTCTTTGTTTGGTCTGCCGTATACAAATTCTAACTCTTATAGTTTTTATGCACATCATTGTAATTAGTACCCCACTGTAATGAATTAGAGATATTGATTGAAGCAGAGAATACAGGCTTATAAATATATAAACCATGACTTTTTATTACAGTTAATATATAATGGTATGGATTATATATTTATAAACCATGTATAACCATATTCAATATCTCTAATTCATTACAGTCGGGTAATAATTACAATGTCTCCTCATACAAGTGCGGAAGTGCAGAAACACGATGTGCTTTATGACAGTTCATAAAGCAAATCGTGTTTCCGCCCGATTCTTTTCCGCTTAATAGAAATCGGACCTTGCCAGGTTCCTAGTTAGGCGACAGGTGCTTAGAAGAGTCTATTAAATATCTACTATAATTGTAAGACAACATTTTATTTCGTGAAACGTCTAATTTGCTAAAGCAGAAGTTTCCCTCTCACAAGTAACACGTGTCGCAAACTAACCAAGAAATAATACGTGGAATCCGTCTTGTTTCTCACACAAAAGCTAGTTAACTAAATAATAATGGAGAGTAATTTGACTATCGTAATGAAATAGGTCTGTGACAGGGTCGGCCTTGTCACTCCGACGAATCGCAACCTGTGCCTCGATTTTCCTTAACAATATTACCGGGCAACGGGAGTATCCTGTAACTTTATTACGATTTCCTTGTTTCGCGTATAACGAGCGGGTCTCGATCCCCTTTAATAGGTATCTGTTATATTATTAATGTGCTTATACAGTAGATCAGCAATTATATCGTTGCGTTAATAAACAACGATGTTTTCCTTTTGGAATGATGAAGTGAGTTCTGAAGTGCTTTCAATTTGAAATGATAAATCATTCCATTACTTATGACAGTGCAGTATAGTATCGGTTATTTTATTTGTATTTCAAAAGGGCTTTGGAATTTTATTTTCAATTTTTACGAAATGACGGCCATGACTGAAATACTACTATACTGAAACCTTCGAAAATCACATCAATACATATAAAACGAAAATAAACTTTATTAAAAACTAAAATTCAAACGGCATTTCTGTTTATGGTAAACGTGACGGTTTAGGAGATTTTAAGATTATTTAATTTGCAAAATAGTGCAGGAAATAAACTTTGCAATCCAACCAAACTTTTAAAGGTAAAATTTAAACACTCTCTAGATTTCGGTCACAAAGGAGAACTAGGAAACTTCCTAAATATACTTGCACATGTAAATTTTAATGCTAAACATGCAGGCGGGCTCAGCACGTCGAGAAGAGATACGCTAATGAACATATTTATATTCCCACCAAGAACAAACAAAACAACGTTGCCATAAAATTTCATTAGCATGGCCCAAACAACTTTTGCTATAACAACGAAGATCCCTAAAATTAGCGGTGCATAATGCGCGTTCTTTTTAAGAAATACTTGAATTTAGTTTATTACTTTTGTGTACAGAGAATATTCACTCTTTTAATAAATGATATTTAAAGATTCCTATATAATCGTATTGAAATTATTTTCATCATTAGCACATACTGATAGAATTGTAGAGGTCGAATTTCTGTACAATATAATAAAAAAAAACAATTAGACTAATCTAGTTTTAAAAATTTCTTATTTGTCTGTTTACACAGGCTTAATCCGAAGCGACTGGACCAAATTGATCAAAAATTATGTATAGTGGTAGCTTATATCAGCGGGCAATATTTAAGATAATTACCAATGATATTGTATTTAGCAGTAGACGACGCCTCGCGAACTAAAAGAGTACACGAATATGGCACCGTCTGATTAATGGATGTCAATGGATTGACATCTCTCACATCAGACATCAGATTTGGAACAGAGTCTTAATAAAGTAGCGTTCTTAATATATATTTTAAAGTATGTAGGTACATTACAATAGACTCGTTGGCCTAATTTTAAAATTGAGTTCACACAATAGCTCAGTAGTATATTATTCAACAAAAATATTTCATTTTCAAACTATTTTACATTTAAAATATTGAGTAATTATCTAATAAATGCAATTTAAATGTATCACGTGAAACGCCATGGCGCCAATATCAGAGTCACGTTCACTGCTAGGCATTCACGATCACGTGACCACATGTATATTTGTTACAAATAAAATTAGTTAAAATATTTACAGTCCTTGTTTTAATAAATAAAGAAATATTTATCAATACACAATAGCCATCTGGCATCATGTAAACAGGATGATTCCTTCAAATAACACGCTAATAGTGACCGTACATATTTTTTTCTACAATCGTGAGGATCATCTCTCACAGATGTGTTTATCAACAATCTTTTGTTATACTTTTGTTAACGCGAGTGCCGGTGACTTTTTGATCCGTGAGCGTCTACGCTGTTACTTTAAAAATAATTGAAGGTGTAATTTATAGTTATACAACAGTTATATTAACATACATTTCCAAAGACATATTTGTTAGGGTCGTGCGGGCAGGATTCGAACACGCGACTGCTTATCTTTGTAGTCCGGAACGTAAACCACCACACTGTGACGGTCGTTAAATTATTATTAAAAAATATAGTACCACACTACTCCATGTATAGCACAGTCTTAGAATATCGACCATGTTAGTCCGTGGGTTGACTAAGAAACAAAACTGACTAATTTTACTGAAAATACTTTAATTATGAATGATAGGATTTATTAAATACAATTTACTTAACGAAAATATGATATTCGAACTGTTTTATTTTATTTAGTTAGGTGTTTCTGCAGTTTTAAAGGCGCACTGAGGCATTAAGACACTGACGCCATCAAAAACAGACTACGTCAAAATTATGACCCCAATTTGAAGTGAGGTGTTGTTTAGGTGAGCATCTTTTAGCCTCTCACCGATGATCTAGTTCATAATACAATGTCATTGATAATTACAATACCGGTAAATAAAATAGTTTCCGTGCGATGGTATAAAAAGATGTAATAATACTGCCATATCAAACTGACTTTTTCTAAGATTTAGTTAGTAAAACAAGAAATAATTAGTTTTGCCAGGAATGTTTTCCAAATGTTCGCATCTACCCCACAGGGCTCCTAGGTCTACCAGCCCATATATGTGATGTTTGGTATCGTTTTTGTATAATACACGAATGGAAAACTCATTTTTAACATTTATTTTCACTTATTGTAAGCAATATGGCGCTACAATAGAATTCAAAACTCATCATTAATCTCATTCAAATTCCCAAAAACACAAGTTACTTGACAGTTTGCGGTGCTTGTGCACCGAAACTATTGATTTTATGGAAAATGTTGCTGTCCTGTACGTGTAGGAAATTTTCTCTACTTTAATTTTGTAGTGGATATTTTTATAGTAAAATAAGCCTAAAAGGAGATATTGTCTGAAAAGTACTATTGTACGCCATTGTTACAAGATGGCGGCGCGAGCTGCGAGCGAGCACATCCTGAACTCCCAAATGACAGTAATATAAGGGCAGGAAATCAATATATATGTCACCGTTTTATTGTAAAAACCGCGTGAATGCAATCCAACGGTTTTAAAGCCGTTAAATTGTAATCTATTGATTTATTGTGAATTCTACCGAACTTCATACATTATCATAACGTAAACTGAAATGGCGTATTACAAGGCAAAGTGGTGGGCAAGGGTTGGTGAAGAATAAACGGGCAGAGCAAAACGAATCCTTTATCCTTTAGGTTATGTTTCATGTAAGTTTGTACCAAAAAAAAGCAAAAATGCCCGGACAACGTAAGAAACGGAATTCGATTCCTCGTCTGACACAGTTGCTTTTTTCAAGTGCATTTTATATTATGAAGTGTGAATGTATATTTACAAACCATGAGTCACAAACTATTAAATTAAGTTATAATTTAAACACGAATCCAATAAAATTAAGTACATAACAATCAGTCAATTAAATGTCAAGATAGAAAACTTTCTTTTTTATAGTTGTGCGAGCGTCTGTTTATTTATGTGTATTTGTGATGTCCCTAATCCATAAAAGCTTTTCTTTATTTATTTCTAGAACATTAACTTTAAAAAGGCGTGTACTCCCGTGACTTTCAACACAACTACACTTCCAAACGGGGTTATGTAAACCTATCTGATAATATCCTATGGATACTTTTTTGGGATTATAAGGTATAAAGAAAAAGTTAAAAAAAACAAATAAAACCACGCGTACGGAGTCGCGAGCATCACATAGTAACATATACGAGTAATTTAAGGAAAAAAATATGTGAGGTAAATAAATAATGTAATTAGTACTCATTAATTGGCGCCCAACGTGTTACAGGCAGCAAAGAGTTGCCTCGCTTGTCTCTGATAAGTAAACACTGACTATTAAATAACTTCGTGACATTATATCTGTAAAACTTTATACTACATACAATACTCCTGTTGTAAACATCCAACGACACAGCGAAGCACGCGTTTCGCACGATCGCAGGCAGGTCTGAAACGTCCCCGCTAACAAAGTCGTCTGCAATTTGTCTCGCGCGGCTCGCAGTGATTGAAATTCTTGCGACTCCTCCAGCCGCGCTGTGACGTGACTGCGACGCTCAGTACATACTTATTAGATACTACTCCTTTACAAATTATTACTCCGATTTCAAAACAATTTGCGATTAAGTTGTAGACTAGGAAGAAATATTTAAAAAAGTAAACGTATTTACCTTTGCTAAATAACATATTTATTCGGTATTTATAAGAGTTTAGTTTTCTTAAAATAGCAATAATAGAATGAAATTAGACATACATAGCGCCGCCTGAACGTGAAGTGACAATTTGCAAGAAATGTATATGAATTCATATTAATCTACTTATTTGCCGTCTGGTGTAGTGGTCGAGAAATCGCCTACTACGCAGCGGGTTGCGGGTTCGATCTTCGCACAATACAAACATTTGTGTGCATGAACATGTCTGTTCGTATTGGTCTGGGTGTTTTCTATGTATATCATGTATGCATTTACAAACAAAAAGTATTTAAGTATTATATCCGTTGTCTGGCACCCATAACACAAGCTTTGAGTAGCTTACTTTGGGACTAGATGGCGATGTGTGGGAATGTCCAAAGGAAAGGAAAGGATATTTATCCTATTCAATGAAAACGTGCAAAAAAATGTTGGCTATATCTTTTTTAAACGATGAATAAGCTCTAAGTTGGAGGCAGATAGATGAAGCGTTGTTTGCTTTTGTTTTTCTATGGTCACTAAAAGCCGGGCACTTAGACTCTTTACACACTGCGACTTTAAGCAGTGATGCAGTCACGATGCTAACGTGTGTTATAATTGATACAGTCGCAAAATGTCAACCTTTACACACTGCGCTACTTTAAGCATCGATGCAGTCGCGCTGCAGACGTGGAAATTTGTTGAAAAAACCACCTGATGTAGGTGCACCCTAGTAGTTTTTTTTTCAGTGTAAGACATTTTCCATAGCTTGCATAAGGATATATTGGAATATTTTTAGTTGAAAAGTAACTTTACTCTTATATCAATACTTGTTTTTTTATATAACTTATTAATTCAAATTATAAATGTGTAACTTTCCTTAGATTACAACACTTCAATCTTTAACATTCATAGTTAATCGTTGCAATAAATAATGGTGAAAACTGTATTGCATAAGAACAATGCATTACTATTGTTTTTTGTAGTTGTTTGTTTTCCAAATAAAGATAAATAAATAAAATTGCAAATTATGTACTGAATTTTGGCGACTCCATCGATACTAACGCGCGTTAGCATCGATGCAGTAGCGCATCTACATCGATGCTAAAGCGCGACTGCATCGATGCTAAATTAAATTTGTTCATTGCGTGAGTCGCGATGCTGAAGCGCGTTTTCGAAACGCGCTACTGCATCGATGCTAAAAGTCACAGTGAGTAAGGGCTCTTAGGGAATAATGTGTTTTGAGGACTCTTTGCCGTACGAATCCTGAACGGCATAGGAAGCTATTTATGCTCGTGTACGAAGTTTATAAGTACTAGAGTTTGAAACCCAAGACCTATACGTATAGTTTTTTTTATTTTATTTAACACTTATTTTATTCTAGACTCATAAGTAACCATATTGAGATAATAAAAGTAAAATAAATTATTTTTATTTTATTTATATATATTAAAGCTTAAACGACTGAATTAAAGCTTTGACGACTCCTTTGGTGTATTGGTTAGAACTCCTGACTAAAAGTATTACGCTGACCTTCGCGGGTTCGAATCCCGCAATGGGCAACTGTTTGTGTGATGAGCACGAACATTTGTAACCTTTTTCACAAAAATATGGCTCAGTCACTCCTTCATAGCTAACACCCCATCAAACCATCACTGAAGTCGGGTAATGCCCACGTTGCACTCTGCCGACTAATTGGGAAGCTTTCATAGAGGTTTGAGCATAAATACAGGTATTTTAGTTGGTAAAATGTTGCTCAATTGTAAAGATCTTCTCATCCGTAAACAAAATTTTTCTTTGACCTCCCTTTGCGTTCGCTTCAGTAGTTTTTTCGATTTTACCACCCTATTCTTTTTTAAATAATCAGTTAACAAGTGACCAGTGCATCTCTTATAGGCTGCAAGTCCTAAGTCATCTTCTAAAATACGCGACTTGGTTCTGGGTGCTATCTTCATCTCCCGAGATAAACAAACAGAGTAGGTGTCATTGTACCTATTGATAGCCCGGTACATAAACATTTGACTAATACCAAGCGTATGGAGAGTTTTAAAAAATGTATTTGGCTCCATACCAACTTTGTGTAATGCAATCACAGCGATTCGATTCTCTTTATCATCCCACTCCATTTTGATATCGCAAAATATTACAAAATGTATTGGCGCCAAAATTAGAAAACACAATGAGCAATTGTATAAAAATGTCAGATTCCAATTTCAAATGTAACATCGGAGTAGAGACTGCAGTTTCGTCAAATACTTCTGTACCTTACCGTTGGATTCGGCTAATGAATTTCAAATGAATCCAAATAATTTAGCGTCTACCAAGCGATGTCATCTTTTTTTTTTTTTTTGGTGCAGTCTAATCTGAATAAACGTTTTAAATGCAGTGTCTTCGTGTTTATGAAGTCTAGACGGGGTCCTCGATCGCGACCCGACTGAACGTTTTAAACAATTACGAATTGTAAATTTTCAAGCTTGCTTAATTTACTTAAGTTTATTAGTTGCGAAATACTTACTGTGTTTTAAAATATTAAAAGAGACAACTAACATTTAGAACAAAATATGGAATGTAGATAATTTAACTAAGCGCATTTTCATACATCGTGAATTGTCACTTATGAGTCAAGCCAGACAGATTAACCATCTACAGTATACATGCGCATCTTCTCGATAGTAGATATCAATTACGTTAATCCCAGGTTCTTCATGATTTAAAAATGAGGTCATAATAAAGAAATGAAAAGTGACAAAATGTAAACAATCGACCTATACCTACCTCGGTACATATTACTGTTACGGACAAAGGTAAGATGTATGAAGTTATTTCCATTCGCGTCCTCGTATTTCCATGGAAACAAAGCAGACTTTGGAACTGGCCAAACAGTAATAAATAATTTACAAAAGCGGTCATGTGAAAGAGAGTCCCCTTTTCGGTGGGGGTAACCATGCGGTGGTTAGGTATTTGAATTGCTAATGACTTCCCCGGCCGAATAACTTGGCGGACGCTAACTGGTTTGGGGACACTAGATACATTGCCACTTGTTCCGCCGCTAGCTCTTGTCATCCCGCTGCTATCTACAACACTAAGTGGTTTTACCAACAACCTGACCTGTGACCTCTTTCAATTTACTTCTAGTAGTCCTAGTGCTTGCGCAACTCATCCGCTTGCGTGCAGAATAGTGTCATGCTTTGGAACACTAATATAAACAACCGATAATGAAACGCTTCTCCATAAATAACGCAAGTAAGTATTGCTCTTGCTGCTGCCTCATTGCAAATTGCATACATATTACATTGGAACTCGTACCTGTGTGTGAATTTAATCATCGGCTTTATGTGACGTCGACGTTATATTAATGCGGAAAATAAACCCATCACTTCGACCTGAAAATGGATCCCCGCGGCATGAAATGTAAACGTGATAATGAGAGTCCACATAATTAATTGCAAATACATTGAAGCGTCGTGTAAGATAATAGGTAGCAATAATTACGAGAGAAGCGCTACATGAATCAATGTGGTGCTTTTATTAATATTGGACAGAGAGAAATAAAATGGCGCGGGAATGTGTAGGGACGCGGCCCCGCGCCGATTAATTGCAAATTGTGGTAATTGCCGAATCGTATGTGTCGCGGTAACGAACAATGTGTCAACCTTGACACCGTGAACACAAATCTACTTTACAAAATATTACCCATTTTGTTTATTGTAGTACCTGCTATAGTTGCTATATTTTGATGTATATTTATAATGTTTAATTTATTTAAGTAATTTTATGTTTTCCTACTCTATGTTATTTCTTATAAAATGACTTTGACTTTGAGTTCAAAGTTCTACAAATACATACTAACTATTTGTATCTCGTATATAACTATGGTATAAGTTCCTAGCAAGTGCTTCTGATTTAAGTAAGTTTATGATTAGTTTTGTTTGTAACAATTAATTAATGGATAGTAAAAAATTAAAACAAATATCATAGCTACGATCTTTCTAAATTCAAAAAACTAGCTTTGAAGAAATATATTTAAAACCGACTTTAAAACCAAAATGCACTAAAAAGTGTTAGATAAACTGCATTTTTGTTTTGAAGTCGGTTTTTACTTTTTATGTAGGATTTAATTTTTGTTTGCTCATTTCTTTTGAATAAAGAAGGCGAGAAGGGGTTCAATCTTTTGACTCTGTTCTTTAATAAGCTAAAAATTACCTATCATAATCACTGAACTCCGAAGCGTCAAGGAGTTCAATTATCAGCTCAGTATCACTCAATGCTGACTATCAGACGTAAGGGCATGTCAACAAAAAGGTTCTAGTACTAAAATACTATAAGTGACTTTAAATTTCGAGGGTTTGCCTCGCTAGCTCCAAGATTCTTCATCAGGCCACGACTTGGCAACAATGGCGGCAACTAAAAGGTATATCTATGTAGGTGTCATTTTTTTAAATAGCCCCACTAAGACATGAGGTAACATATATATGTATAAAAACATACAGTCGAATACTTTCTCTTTTTTTGAAGTCGGTTAAAAAGACATGCCACCTTACTTATAATGAGTTGTTAATTTAATACCGCAACAATAAAAACACTTTGGTAAGAAGACAGTCAAGTAATCCACAAATGAGACACTACGAATCATGCTCATTGCACAACTTTCCTCACTTATTTTGGTCAGAGATTGTAGTTTTCAGAAACATTAATAATAAAAATGTGAATAAGAGGGGCAGCAGCAGACAGGCCGCGGTCACTCTAGCAATTAATGGCAAATTGCGGTAATTGCAGAGTCGCGACAGCGGATCGTATGGCGGTGGTTGATCCAGGGGTGCGCGTGCTAAGCGCTCTGTACACATACCTTTCACTATTTATTTATTTATTTAAAAACTTCTTGCACAAATAAACGTACATACGGCGGAAATAATTCTAAAAGCATTCCCTACTTGTAGAGACCATCTACGTATAGGTACAGAGAAATTACGGTCGGCGCGAAGAAAGTAATAAAGGAACAAAAGAAAGAGCGTGGGCGTTACATATCGATATAGGTTGCAACCAAAAAACCCCTGTCACATTGAAATAAATAACAAATTGTTAGCTTGAAAAGGTAGAAAAGTAGCTGTGATCACGAGTTTTCGTTTCAGTAGATACTAGTGACTTACGCGTATGCAATGACTATTTTCATACGACAACAATGCCTTAAAATTAGTAAAAATATATGCAAATGCAGGTTTTCCCTAGTGGAACAAACTGCTGTGGAATTACTTTGTCAGTTTTTATTATGTATGAAAAACTGTTTTCCACAGTCACGTCCACCACTTCAGAGCTCTTATGATTACATTCAGACCATAGAGAATTCATAGACATGTTATTAATGATACATTCAAAATGATGTCAGTACTTTTGCTGCGAATATTATTTGAGTACAGGCATTTTATAAGATTTATTTTATGGACAACTACACACTAAAAAAGTCACACGCGAGATCGAAAACTAATCATTGAAAATATCCCCAAAACATGTAAAACAATGGGAAATATTAAGGTCAATAGGCACTTAGCACGTATAATTGAAGTGTGAGAGATTTGTAGCCCATCGCAGGAGAAAGCTATTAAATCTAAGATGAACGTTTGTAAACGGCCAGTAGGAGAACTCTGAATAAATCTCGCGACGTCAAAACAAGGCAATTTGGGGGTTGTCTTAGCCCTATTACGTAAAGAGAGCTTTCAAACATCGGTGTTACTACTTCTACAATGTAAGCAAACTCAGAGAGGTACGCTTTGCATAGTTACACGTAAATTAAACCCCAACCAATTCATTAGTCGGGTGCAGTTTGATTTCAATTAGACAAAGTCAACAGTTGCAGAGTGGACATAATTGATTTTCTTCCGACCACTCGGGAAATTTGATCAGAGTGACTATTAAAAAGCAAGGGAAGTTTTCCCTTTATTAATAAAAACGTGGAAATTTTTTAACCGGACTTTTAGTCTTCAAACAGTCGTGGTTTGTTTATTTTAAAAAAAACGATGATGCTTACATTAGCAGAACATTTAAAAAATGTTACATGTAAATGAATCGGACCCTCAGCAGACGGTTGTAATTATTGTGGAAGTGCTAATTATGCAAATGCTATTAGAAAACTCAGTTGACGCTAACCATAACAATTATGTTTTATGCTTCTGTTTTTATTATTTCATTCAAACTTATCTCGTATTTCTTAAAGTTGCGCTAGCGACAAATTTAGGTACATTTGTCGCTTTTCAGCTGCAATAGTAAGTTAGTCATTAAGTAGTCAAATAGTAAGTTAGTCAAAAATAGTAAGTAAGTCAATAGTAAGTTTAGATTTTTTCTGACGACAAATTAGGCCGAATGAGCAGTGCTATTTATATAATCAAGAGGTGCCGCTAGCGTAATTGTGATAATTTTGTATGCTCAGGAAATAAAAGCTAAACATGAAAATATAATTTTACTCACTTGTATGTTTCCTAATGAATACCGATTTTAATTTGGCACCAATTGAAATAAAATGAAACATTTATGAAATTTGGAAAAATATTTCCTGGAATTGCGACGAGACTAAAAGAGCCGTACTCACGCGTAACATTTCGATTCCACCTGTATGGTAGTTTGATCAATAACATAATTAACCTATTGACTGGCAACAGTCACGTGACACATCTTTTTTAGCAGCAAAAACAGTATAATTGTTACCAAGTTATAATAAATCTTTAATATTCAAGTGGTATGGCTTGTGCGAGGGCCAATTGCGAAGTTAATTCTCAATAGTCTGCGCAATGACGGCTGGTAACCTAACATATTGGCCGTTCGAGCAAGGCCCGAGATTTATAACATCATAAATAACTTTTAGTTATTTTATCGTACGAACCACTTTACTGCCAAAATAGTTTTTTGTGTACAGAAACTGTATACACTTTTCATGATTGGCATATATTTCATGTATTACCTTCGATTATTTATACTAAGCATTAATTAATGAAGTAACTTGTCTCATGATTATCACAAAAGGAGCCGTATTCATAAATCATAACAAGAACTAGCACAGGACACAGCTGGTCTATTCGAAATGCCTTTAGGAGATTGGATCATTTGCGCTTTCCTTATAGGCCAGTTATATCCCTATTAGATAGCACCATTTCGGTCATTTGATGCCATTGAATCAATATAGGGGTACAAATAAATGTGTTACTGCGAAGATATCAAATATAGAAGATGATGTGTACCAGAAAGTTCAATAAATAAGTTGCAGTTTAGTTGTCAAATGGTCGTTAGTTTAAATGTGTATGTGAAACGCGTTAGATTACTTATTAAGTTTTACAATGGCAAGATTAAAGCCACTTTAAAAAAATCTTGAAACTTCACCGTATTGATCTTACTTGAGAGTCGATTTTACCAACGTCAGATAAGGAGTATTCGTCGAATACAACACAAAACGCCTAATTTGAAAACGTCACCTATTTGTCAGCTATCATTTACGTTAGTGTCATTTTAAAATCGGTCGTTTTTTACTTATTCGGTCGGATAACGCCTATCTGACGTTTGTAAAATCGACTCTTATTACTTAATTATTTCATGCTTCACTTATTTTATGACAACAAATTAATATGGAATAGATGGATGATAAATATAACTACCAAAATTACTAATACTGAAAACATAGCAGTCTTGACGATCCTGGGTGAATATAAAAGTTAATTAGTAGCTTAATGGTTCATCAAAATTAATTAATTATTTGTACATACGCTGTCGTTAATAAGCGGGAAGGCATTCTGGGGCTTCGCTCTGGATCAGGCTTTAAGTTATTACCGCTCAAAATAATTAAACCAACTGAGTTAAATAGTGTTTGATATTAAAATAACATTAGAACAAATGACACAAGGGTATTTGTGAAGTTAACATTCATACTGTTTTTGCACGTACCTATATAGGTATACTACATACAGCTAACATAATACATAATGTACGAACCATATGACTTACATTACTTCTGTTTTAACAAACTGCAAAAAATGAGGAGGTTATCAATTCGACTATATGTTTTTTTGTATCTATTTTACCTAATATCTCACTTTCTCATTTGTCGGCCGATTGGAAAAAAAAAATTGCCGTCTTAGAGGTTGTACCTGTTAGTTGATCCTATTGTTGCCAAGACGGGATCTGATGATGGGATCTTGGTACAAACGAGGGAAAACCTCGAATTTAAAAAACACTTTAAGTATTTTCGTACTAAAATCCTAATGAAGAATATGAAGACTTGTTGTTGCGTCTGATAGTCAACATTGTGTGGACCTGAGCTCATGGTCGAACTTCTAAACGCTTAGAAGTTCATTGATTTTAATGACATAACTTATGATAGGTAATTTGTAGCTTATTAAGGAGCACAGTCAAAAGTTGCAGTTCCTCCTGTAATTACTCAAAATTAGCAAATAAAATTAAATAAAAAAAAGTAAAAACCGCTCTTAAAAGGAACGGATTGAATTTTAGGCAAACAACTTTTTTGGAATCCAATCCAATGGCCAAAGCACCCATTTCAAGCATCATCTATCACTTTTAAAGAGTGAAAAGTTTATTTAAGACTTTTAAATGCATTTTGGCTTTGAAGTCGGTTTTCACTTTTTTATGTTTAATTGAATTAGTATTTATTGAAACAATAAATTGACAGCGGATTCTCTAATCACAACTAATATCCTCTAACAATCGTATCAGTACTGAAACAATCGCACCAGACGTACTACAGCACAATGCTGGTTTAGGGAGGCTTTGTTCACCACACCGATAGTTCTACCTTAATCTCATTTCACAGGTTGCTGCCTACCACATTCGGAAGACATTAAAATCGGATGCATGTTACGTTTTTATTTTTTCGATCATGTATCGCGGCTGTATGAATTTAGGCAATAAATGCTTTTAACTAAAAATTATAAGTAGGATTTACCAAATATTTGGTTTATTTTTAAGGTTAATGCCAAGTCAAGAGTTTTTCTTTTACTTTTAAGGTCAATGCTATATTTAAATCTTCATCCTCATTCTCCTGTTTTAAGTTCATTAAAAATGTTGACTTTTGTTACACATTTACGGTAGCTAAGCGGGTTGTATAATGAAACGGAAGCCTAGGGGCTATTCTGTTATTACCAAATTCTAACCATTTTGCCTTCCAGTCTCTCACCTATCTATCAGAGTGACAGTCGAGGAAAGACTCTCACGAACCGCAGTCGTGGCGGAAAATTGAATTGTAACCTTGCCTCGCCAACTAATCTCCCGCGGCTGCCACCCATCGACTAAACACCTATACAATTTTCAGTCACGTACCAAGCCTAAATACTTCCTGTTTTATTTATATCGCTCTCAAAGGGTTGAGGCGGTAAGGGCTACTAAAGCGTTTTGTTGCGATACAAAAGAATTTCAAGTAGATTTTGCTTTCGAACCGAATAGATTGATTGTATTCATTTATCACATAGGCTAAAAATACTTTCTCATATAACAAAATAACACATAGATGATTCACGTAAAAAATCAATAGAATGCTGCGTGCTAAAAACTCACCTCTGCCTACAGACGCGTAAAAAATCAATTAACCTTCGCGAATTAAAAGGGAGAGAAAAGCCGCAACAATAAAAAGGGGCAAGATTGAAAAGGTAAATTAAAAACTCATCTGCGTCCAACAGGCTGGGTAGACAGTAATAATGGCATTTAGAGAAGCGAGGCAGAGGCATAGAGTGAGTAGATGTCAGACCAGCCGAGGAACTTATTGCAACTTGTTTACTCTCCGTCTTCGGCGCCCTTTGTTCTCCAACAACTTTGCAGACGCCCGCGGACAGTAACTCCCTATAGATATAATTTACATTCATTACTCCCGGAAGCAGCAACGAAATAATAGGCTCAGTGTTACGTTGTTGCCACGACTTAAAAGTTAAACATGCCGGGAATCAATTTACACAGCAAAGCCGTCCCCTTTCCTTAATAGCACACAAAAAGTGCTCCAAATGATACTCTGTGCTCTAAAATGTTGTTTATTTTTAGAGAATTATGTTGGTAATAAAGTAGCATTTTGCTTCAGCTGAATTGGTCGTAAAGTGTTTACAGCGACAAAGTACCAAAGAGCAACAGTATACCGAGAGTCGACACTTTTCATGCGGTAGACGTGACGAGAACTGTTTATTATATAACTCATCAGTGATGACCAACGAATGATTCTAATATGGGACGTCATTTCGTTTAAAATATTGGACAGATAACGCTAACCAAGACTTGTTACGACATTTTGAAACAGGCTGCAAGTCCGCAACCGTTACCTTTTTTGGTGAACTGTAGTAGTTTTAAAATAGTTTTATTTTAAATGATTCAAATTTAAACCCCCACAGCCAAGTTTCGAATCGACCTTGCATACTCCAATTGAGAGTATACTACAAAATAGGTAGGTTCAAAAAGTCTTCAGAGGAAAAAAGACCAGCGGACTGAATAAATGTGAGTTTAGTTTCCGGCTCTAGACTCGCGGTGGCCTTTGTCGGGCACAGCATAGTACCTATATAGAGTATGTCAAACGAAAGCGTGACCTCAATAAAGTTTCATTATGGCAACGTTTTGGAGATGTCAAAGACACGTCATCGTCTTTGATTGCAGGGGGCAATTCGTAGACGATAAAAGTTCACTGATCGAATTTTATTTGTCGAAGAAAAAATGGTTTTTAATTTTTAATGGTCTAATGTATTTAAATTTTATTCGAGCGATAGTTTTTTTACGTGTAGATATTTTACTATTTTTTTAAGGAAAAATGGTTAAACTCGCAATCGAATTACCACACGAAAAGAGTTCGATTGCCGCGAGAATCGACCTCCCCTAAACCGGAGGTTGACATGTTAGTACCAATAAAAGCGTAATTACTCTCTCAATACCCGACGAAAATATTTTTACAAATATGTGACAATCGGTAAAATGAAGGAACACACTATTTTTTGGATAGAATAAAAGACACAATAACAGTGCAATTTATAATATTAAGTTCACATTCGCGACAAAATACTACAAGACAAAAAATAAAATAATGATAAATCTACATTTTTTCGTAAATCAATTACACGGAGTGCAACCAACCTTTGAAAAAATAACTAAAAGCAACCGATAAAGTATCAAATCATTTTTCTCCTACTGTAGTAGTAGTGATACCATACGTAAAACTTTTGGACTACTTTTTTCAGGTCACGCTTTCTTTGAACAGACTCTAAGAGTCGTAGCTATACGGCTCTGCAATAAACTGATTAATTAGAAAAGGCAGCACGTCGTATTGTTTTATGTGTGTGTGCATTGAAACATTGTTAGTTCAGCTATGTACTTTGTAAGCATTTACTTCTCTTAAAAATATTTAAACTTACTTTCAGCTTTATTATCCTGATAAATATACTGAAAATAATGACGTATTTAGGTATTGGTCATAGTAAATATATACATACGAATATTATAACTTATTACGTAAGGTAGATTGCAACCGGCAAGTATTTAGAGTAAACAAATAATCACTAAACTTATAACACTGCTATTTATTCATTGAGGAAAATATATTTTCTTTGTACACCAATCACAAAGTAAGTAACCAATGCACTTGTGTTATGGAAATTATACAAAACGGTGGTACTACAACACCCAGTCCTGAGTCAATATAGAAAATTTGATTTCTACATTGACTCGACCGGGAATCGAACCCGAGACCACGGAGCGGTGCCGCCTTGAAACTCAGCGTGCTTAGCTACTATACCACAGAGTTTGTCAAATAAAAAAGAATACTTCAGAAATAAGTGTTGATAGAAATCATTCAGTTTAATATAAAAATACCACAGACGTAAGTAAACGAGGGGTAAATTTATGGGGAGCAATAAAGCTAAATCAATCGCAGTGAGGCAGGGGATCTCCGTCGCCCTATCCGATCGTTTCGGGTCCAAAAGTTTCTATTCCTTAAGACAACTTCGCTGTTTTGATCTATTACTGTCCCTGTCACTCATTTTAGTGCTACAACGTGGGTGTGAGACAGTGAGGGATAAATAGGAATATAAGGATATAAGTTCCAGAGTAGAGTCCCATAGTCCGGATTGACCGACCTAATTCCTGTTTGCAATGCCGCTCGGTGCACATTAACCGTGATTGTTTCAAGCAAAGAGACCAGCAAATCGAGTTACGTATACAGAAACAGATACATACACTAGGCTAGTGAATTATCTGAATTGTGCTATACATCTTCACTATCAGCTACACTTAACGCTTACGTGTATAACGTTATTAAAATGCACGTTTTTGTAAAGGTTCGTATCTTCTTTATCATGAAACCAGCCTCACTGTAAATAGGTGAAAATATAAATAAGTAGGAGAGTATGTTGCAACAAGACAAATTAAAGGCCATGCTATCAAATCATTTATATAAATTATAATGAAAGTCATTTAGTAACACGCAAGTAAGGCGAGCCACAAACGTGCACTAGAGACATGCAAATAATACTAAAACAGATTAATACATTTCCCAAGGGGAACGTTAACTCCAAGTCCCAAACCATTTTAATATTAAAACATATTTAAGTTCCACAGGGAACGAGCTAAACATAAAGTTCACGCGACTGTTTAGTATCTCATTTACATAATAAACTGCTTATTAGCAGGACATCTTTAATTACGGCACCTAATTTAAAACTACATTCGCGCTAAGCAGATTTGGATTAACAAAAAGAAAATAGCGCTAACTCGGCCACAGTAGTTTGTGGCGAAAGCACCTTTCCTTGAAACTGGTCGGGGAGAGAAAAACAAGACCGGTCTCAGAGCTGTAAACTTGTGTAGAATTTCAAAGGTCTTACGCTAACAATGTGTCGTAATGCTGTTTTGTCGAGAACGGCGCTAAGAGAGTGCAGCTAAAAGTGTAATAGCGGGTCTTGAGAGTAAATCTTTGTTTGACCACATTTCGCGGGCGAGTGCGCGGTATCGACTTAATGAAGCACACTCGGTGCCATCAATAGCGTACCGCTGGTACACAATGCTTATTTGCGGTTTAATCTCGGGGATCGTTTAAGATAATACTTTCATGAAATGGCTTTTTGATGCTTAATACGGTGCAATAAAACGGAATTTAATTGACGCGGCTGTGTGTGTCTGGAGTCAGGCAATGTACTTATAGATTAGGTACGATGCGATTGCCAATTTATTATGTATGCTATTCATGGCTAAGGTCTTACTACACTTTTACAAAATGAAGTAGATACTCTTATTTTCCCCCACGTCCACTAACCTAAAGGTATCCCTTCGCTCGACCCATCAAGACTCGACTTAATCAAGTGCACTCGGCCCCCATCGCCTTAACGTATTGCCGTCGTCCGAAGCTGACCCACTCCTTGGACCTTGGGCACAAACAACAATGGTGATTTCTAATAGAAATCGGAGAAACGGTCGAGAACATCCTACGAATAAAAACTTAGTTTAGTCCTTGGTGCGGAATGCGCTGTAGCTTTGACAATTAAGCAGCTCTGCTTTATATTGATAATATTATTATAATATAATTACATAAATATTATTATGCATACCATACCATTTTAGTATTATTATGAATTAATAATATTTGTTTATACTTAGTGGAAATTGAATGGATTAAGTTCGATAGAAATACGCCCATTTTTCACATAACTAATGACGGAAATTCATATGGAAAATAGTATGTCAATTTGTTTTCAAATTAATAAATAATTAAGAAAACTAGTCATCACACATCCACGTTATCTTAAAGACCACCACACTAATTATGTTGGCACTGTATAATTGTCGTATCTCCTCTTGGCTGTTATCATTAGATCACTAATCACCACCTATTTGCATGTTCAATACCTATTCAGTGGTTTCACGCTAATTATAAACAGCTCAGTACACTAATATCATAATAAGCGCTTTCTCAATATTCCTACCTAAATCAACTTTTAAAAATTTAATATAGGTAGTTATTTTACTTTTATGTACTAAATGTTTAATTTATGTGGTAGTCAAACCAATGCAAGTAACAAATAATTAAAAGATAGAATTTCAAACTGAAAACCGAATGTGCGTTTATTTACTATTTGCGGTTTCACTATCGACTTGATTTCAAATTCGAACACATTTGCGCAAAGTAAATGAAACTGCATTTTCATTTCACAAAACACACGCTGCAATTTCTAAATAGCGTTTTTGTTGTTTCTCTCTCACAATACACCATTGCATTTCAATACGAAATCGTCCGACCTGCCGAATTATGGAGTTGGTCAAACAAACGCGTGGTTACAGCATTAATTGAAGTAAACAGGCCTATTTATTTTCCATCAAAACTTGTGTGTGGACGCGTGCAAAAAATGCGTTTAACATCATGGTGCTGCTCATTAAACTTCAATCGTATTCAGTTTAATACTGGGAAAAGGGAAATATTTTCGTTGGGCCGGAGGGGAGGGAGAGATAGCACTCGCAAATTAATTCCGGCCTGGGTCTTTGATCTCGGCCGCATTGTCGGCTTGTTGTACAAATAAGCAGGAGTCTGCGCTTCCACTGCCTTCATAATTCTTCGGTCCCATGAGGCTGCAACGGTGGACCGGAATCGCTGAAAGCCATTTAAGCCCTTGTTCCACGGTCAGTCAGCCTCCATAACCGCCTGAATTATCCGGAGCACGGATACCGTTAATAAGAAATTGAACTCGCTGTAAGGCTTCCTCGCAATAACAGTCACCTTAAAATTAATTAAGGACTGAAATGAGAAAATAAAGTGAAAACTGTTATCGCAGGTGGCCGTTAAATTATATTTTATTCACAAAACATTCTTATTATTTGAGAGATCTATAACGGTAGAGACGTGCGTTATTAGTTCACTTCATATTTGTTCTTTCTATGTTAAGAGCTCCTAGTTTATTAGGAATAACTTAGTTTTTTTTTTCATATTTTAATGTACTTGCAACATAAATAATCTAAATGTTTAAAAGGGAAAACTGATTGACTAGCCCAAACTGATAAAAGTATGATCAATTTGATAACTGTAACACACCTACATTTATGTAAACTTATACATTAGTTTTGCTACCAGGCAAAAGATGGCGCTTCTCAATATTAGCTCGCGCTGATTAAGTTTTTAATCAATATCATAAGTAAGTCCATATATTAGTCCCACTACCTGACAATAGATGGCGCTGATCATATGTAACTCGCGCTGAACATGTTTTTGCACCGTAGGTTAAATACTCCTGAGCTTTGTATGTAAAATCAATCCAATCCAATCCATTCCTTGGGTCTCTAGAAAGCACCTTATTGGTTTTTACCATCTTGGGCATCTAGTCTCTCCAATACGTTAGTGGATATTTTGGGTTCCTAGAACGCACCTTATTGGTTTTTACCATCTTGGGCATCTAGTAATTCCATATTTTTTAATCTGTAAGGCACTGAGCTCGAATCTTTTCGCTGCTCGGTCCGCACCCTATTTTGTACCTCAAGACTGCGGAATAAACTCCTATCTTCGCACTTTGGACTTTTACTGACGGTGACGTCACGTCGTGCCCTTCCGCCCGTACTTCGAGTAACAGCGACTACAAATATGGCGCCCAACTCGCGGCCTCGAAGATCTAGAAGCTTAACCGTCACCAGAATAGCGACCTGCTCTTCAAGCCAAAAGAAACCACACCATCTTAATGTAGATGAAGAACGGACGACGAAGAAAGTTCGAGTTTGGCATCATGTTGGCGTTGCGGTGATGTAACACAGCGATGCAACAGTCAGATATCTATCTCTCGTCCAGGGGGAGTGAGAGATCAGCTATGACATAGCTCGACATTCACTGCTATTAAGCAATGTGACCTAGAATTCAAAGACATAAGACATTCATTCTGATGCAGATTCGTATTAGATGTAGAGAGAAAAGATAGACACTGACGAGATCGAGATAGCATTCGCCATGCGTGACCAAACATCATGATGCAGATTTGAACTAGACGGAGAAAAAGATAGACACTGACGCGATCGAGATAGCAATCGCCATGCGTGACCAATCATCGTGATGCAGATTTGGACTAAAGGGAGAAGGAAGAAAGTATAGACAATGAAGTCAGACTTGAGAACCCACCCACGGTCGTTTTATCCTGTCTTCCTCGTCGGGACGACTATCGGAGACAGAGGGGGAGTCTGTAACACACCTACATTTATGTAAACTTATACATTAGTTTTGCTACCAGGCAAAAGATGGCGCTTCTCAATATTAGCTCGCGCTGATTAAGTTTTTAATCAATATCATAAGTAAGTCCATATATTAGTCCCACTACCTGACAATAGATGGCGCTGATCATATGTAACTCGCGCTGAACATGTTTTTGCACCGTAGGTTAAATACTCCTGAGCTTTGTATGTAAAATCAATCCAATCCAATCCATTCCTTGGGTCTCTAGAAAGCACCTTATTGGTTTTTACCATCTTGGGCATCTAGTCTCTCCAATACTTTAGTGGATACTTTGGATTCCTAGAACGCACCTTATTGGTTTTTACCATCTTGGGCATCTAGTAATTCCATAATTTTTGGATCTGTAAGGCACTGAGCTCGAATCTTTTCGCTGCTCGGTCCGCACCCTATTTTGTACCTCAAGACTGCGGAATAAACTCCTATCTTCGCACTTTGGACTTTTACTGACCGTGACGTCACGCCGTGCCCTTCCGCCCGTACTTCGAGTAACAGCGACTACATAACATAATAATCATGTTAGAGTGGTCATCTTAATCTACGTGTCGTCCTAAGGCTGTTTTGGAACAGTTATCTACCTACTACTCCTTAAGATGACTGAGGCAGTAGGTTGTTTTTTTTATACCATACTGCTTACTCAACAACCAGTATGACTCACTTTTACAATTTACAACATTATCACAACGTTCACATTCGTTCACCTTTGTGGAATAAATTGAAAAAAATATTTGCATAAAAAGTAAAAATAATTAACGGACATTAAGAAAAAGTCATGTTAAGTCCTCATTGTAATGCAATGTGAAAATTTAGAATATTATAAAATAAATATCTTTCAAATCTTATCAAAATTACAAGTTTTTTAATAACTAGCGATCCCCTGCGACCACATCCGCGTGTTTAGGGTTTGCTCCCTCCCCTCCCGTCACAGCGTGCTGTTTTATATAATGAAAGCCTAAAATGAAAAATGCCTAAATCCTTCTTCGATAAATAAGCTACCGAACACTGTTTTTTTTTTTAATCGGTAAAGTTAGGAATTACTTTAGATTAGCAAGTTCAAACAAAAACAAACTCTTCGCTTTATGATATTAGTATAGATGTCATTTTTGCCTTACTCTAAGCTTATCTAACAACAAGTACGTAACCATCTTTATAAACCTACCAAACAAATCTTTTCGTTAGCAAAAGAAAAGTAATGTGATTTATACAGTGACGTGTTATAGGGCACAAGGGGTTGTATTAAGGAAAATAGCCTTATCACTGATCCGGTTCCCGGGAGCGGGAATAAAAAACAACAAAGTATCTGTTACACGGGGATAAGCCCGCAAACGGGCAGCATTCAATTCGCCGCCACTATCTCTACGAGCCACAAAAAGATCGCCTTAAGCCCCAAATCTTTGGGCCCCGAAAACGATGCCTATCCGCCCCAACCTCAGATTTATACACTGATTTTTCACGGCTCACATTTACATCTTATGAGTAAACTTGGTTTTTAACAGAAAAAAATCCTCCGTTATTAGTTTCGTGCTCTTTACAATGAATTCCAATTAAAACTTCCACAGGTAAGAGACGGATACAAAGTTGAGCTACATGAAAGTTCTTTGAATTGCAAAATACTTAGCTTATGACTACGTGACGTTTCTAACAGCAGGGCGAGTCGGGAAGTTGAAATTTGGACATAAAGTCGAGAGGCCGGGGGTGTAGACGGTGATTTAGAATTTGTGGATCTCAAAAGTGAAGCGAGCGTTTGAGCTGGCCCGTGAACGTTCCGGGCGCTATGCCACTGCACCGGCGGCACGCAGGAATTAACGTGCCTCATATTACCTCGCCTGTACTTAAGTATACGGTGTGTTTGCCAGTCTGTTGATTGAGTAGAAGTGTGTGTCAGTTAGTGTGTTAACCTCTTACGTGGAATGTAAGAGGAGGAGAGAACACACTAACTAACAACTGAAACGCTATAAGTTCGTCATCCGTAAAAAATGTATTTAAAAAAACTGTGTTTAATAATTATCGTATTTGAATAAATTGTCAACAAAAACTTGTACCTATCAAACAGTTATTTTATTCAAAACCTCCATAGCCCGTTTCCTGCAATCCTGCAAAATCCATAGACAAAACGCGAACATTACACTTTGATAAAAAGGAATAAAAAGCAAGCGTTTCTAAATCACAGCGATAGTCCGCGCCATCATAACCAAAGTCATCCTATTTGGGAAATACGCAATAAAGAAAGTTCGCCGCCAGGCAGGCTCCGAGCACCAGCCTATTTGGCGGAATAGCATCGATATCCTCACTAAATAGGGACCAGCCGATACGAGCGTGATCCCGCATTTCATTACTATAGTTGTTTTGCCCAAATACTTATGTAATGACCGCCAATTACGCAATTTGTATGTAGCCACAATTGATGAGATCGCACGATTCGTTCTTGTATATGGAGTCGCAGCAAAAAAATAATGATATGTATATGTATGTTTTCTTTATACGAAGTTGTATCGGGAATATCAATAAGACTCAAATTGTTTTGTTAAAGCAAATTTAGTATATCGCCGTTTTAATTAGGCTCTACCTAGTTAATAACATAAGTTCTAATACTCGTATATACTTACAAAAAATACTTGGGCATTTTCTCGAAATGTCATTTTCATGGTATCCACACATTTTGCAATTCATTTACTTGGGCCTGAAGTAAGAATTTTCCTCATTCGACTCGCTTTTACTTTGCGCGGAAAATAAAAATATCACATCCGAGTGAGCACCGCCTAATAAATCCTTCAAATAACAAAATTCACAGATACGAAGACACGAATAATGGAAGGACCGGTACAATAATATTAATACCTACCTCGACAAAGCCCCTGTCGTTTCCTTCTTAATCTGATAATAATTGAACTCAATTTCGTTGTTATTATGACGACAAACGAGTGCTTTTGACATAATAAATATGATTTTTCAGTAGGTTTACCATTATCATTCAACAAGTAGAATTTTATCCTAACTACTTATTTAGACACTGTTTTTGTAATATTATTGTAGCAGTAACCATTTGAAGTTATATTTATGTAAATCTAATGAGAAGGCATAACTAAGTTTAGCACGATGCACTTTAAGATGAAGTCTCTGATCAAGCACGTAATTTTAAAATAACTCGAATACTCGAAATCAAAAACAACCTAATGTATCAATGTTACCAAAGATGGTTGTAGTGTGTAGTGTAATGAAAGGATGTGCGCCCATGAGCCTTTTTTGAGCATGCTCAACAAAGCTAAGTTCCTAGTGATTCTGTTTGTTTCTATATTGTGATCCAGCGGAACCCCATCTGTAGCGACTGACTATTGTGTTACCTGTAACTTATACGTGCATCTCTATAGCTACTGGTTTATTTTGGATCCCTTATAAACCTTTTCAAGATGCTGAAGGGTGAAATTAATTTTTCGCACTTTCAGTATTTTTTGTAATATAGAAACCCCTTTAACTTCAGCATTAATAATAGTCAATAATACTAAAATTGAGAACCTCCTCCTTCATGAAGTCGGTTAAACAAGTCATCAGTACATACTCATTGTATCATTTACTTAGTTTAGGTACTATATTTGGGCGTGACATATGCAAACTTCATATGCCACTTGCGAATGTGTTGGTGTCCTATTGACGTAACGGCGTAACACTAATAAGTGGATATAATCCCATAAACTAAACTTCACGTACAAGTTTTCATCTGTTGTACACCCCAGAATGTGCTTTTCCATGGATTGCCAAAGTGATCGAATGCAAGCAGTCTGCATCCAGCGGCAATCCATCGTTGTCAGTCAATCTTATTTAGGGCCTACGCACACGGCGTATTTTAAACGCGCAGGCGATGCGCGCAGATGACTTGTGTACACGCGCTTTAAACAAGGTTTGAACGAAAAATTGAAACCTAAGCACACGGGGCGATCCTGAAACGCAAACCTTTTTTTTACTGTGCATAGGTATACGCTTTGTAACGCTTGTATAGTTTGTATCGCTTCAAATGCGCGTATCATCAATGCAAAGCAACAATCAGCGTCTACAACGCCGAAGACGCGCTTTCCCAATACGCGCGTCGTCTGCGCGTTAAAAATACGCCATGTGCTTACGCTCTTACTGCTGGCGGCGTTCACTGTATTGTCAAGGCCTCCCTCCCAGAACTCTTCTGCGCCAATTGAACATAGGCTTGCAATATTTTAGTTTTAAATCTCCATCTATTTTAACCTAGCTACTCGCACCGTATAATCAATAGTTGTGCCTCACGGTCCATTGGCTATGACAAGTTTGATCGCCATGCGTTAAATTTCACCAGTCTCTTTTGATGCATATTTCAACAAATTTTGCGATAGCCAAACGCGTGACCGGTGTTTTTACCTTAATTAAAATTGAGTACAAGTACTTTTCAAAATTCAATCGTGTTTTAAACGAATTTAACTCGCTAAAAATTTGAATAACGCTGTAAATATCAATTTTGTTTTTCATTTCATATCGGTTTTACGATGACTTTTTTATTCATTACAATTCCTTGGTTCATGAAACTTACACTGTATAGTACCACAAAACATATATACGTGTGTGTTTTGCAGTAGTACATTAAGACAAAATTAGCCAATAAATTTATGATTTCTTATCGTCAATAGGGAAATTTTGTATTTTTCACATCATCTGCTCTGCAATATTCCATAACACGTCATGTTTGGTGAAAAATGAAATAAACTAAGAAAATCCATTACTGCCCTAGGGATAAAATGCGATTAGAATTTAGAATACGAGCTCGTAGGTATGCAGTGCACGCTGCGAGCATGCACCAGAGAAGTCATGATTCGATAGTCAAGATTTTCAAGACAACCAAACCTTAAAAATAAGATAATGAATATTAAAATTATTTGAGATAGAATTTATTTGTGCTACAAATACATAGCCAGCTTATTGAGGCACCTGGTCCATTAGCTAAGCCGCGACGAGCGCAGTAAGCGGATCACAGAAAAGGTTTACTCGCGGATAAGACGCCAAACGAACGCGGTCGCCAACTTAATGGAAAATACCACTTAACATTACCACGAACGGACTCAGAGCTTGACCCTGTATTAAAAATAACGTGCAACGTTGCGAAATCCCCGGGTTTCCGCACCCTGTAAAATTTTATAGAACCGTAAATGAATACTGGATTCGTATAAAGGAAAATTTAATATTGGAGTTCAGTTTTTAAATTCGTTCTGTATGTACTACTATGAATTTGTAATGGATTTTCATATTTGGCTGACCTACTTATAACATTTCAATATTCAATGTAATGTTTATTACATAGAAATTCTAGCTTTCAATAGCACTGCTTATTTCTTTTTATTTTGCCTTAACATTAAGCGGTGCACTATTACAATAAAAGCAACGCTATTATGATATAACTTTATACTTTAGTTTATTTTTTGAGTAGCTGCCTTTGTAGACAAATATTTTTATTGTTATAATATTTTAGTATTTTTAACCAAATGTTTCTCAACAAGTTGTACATTTGCTATTTTAAAAAGTTGTCTGTCTTGTTTTAAAAGTTTTTAAAATAGTTTAAGTAGGCATTCGTTAAGAAAGGAGTTTAAAATGCTAAGCAAACTGTAGGTGTTTTCTTTAATTAACTTTAATCTAAGGACAAAAAAAATAAAGATCTACACTATGTGACCTAAATCGTCATTATGTAGCGTTTAAAATGACTTTTCCCGTAGAAAAATAGTCACAGAAAATTGTTTTCCCTTACATCCTGCTTAAAATAACAAAGCGGCAAATTGTCGAAGTGCGGTTGTAGGCTAGCGGTTTCAAAGAAACTCGGCTTAATGAAGACACACGCAATAAACTTTGTGGGACGACAGGTGTGGAGCGAAACTCGACATGGGTTTCATTTTCAATTTCGGAGGAGGGCGCGTGTGCGCTCCCTAGTTGTACACTTTTCCGTTTGACTTCAAAGTTGCATGCTTTTCTAATCAATTATTCGATGTTTCCAAAAACAAACTCACTCCACATCGGCAGATTTAAGCCTCGTCTATTTTGTCGTTTTCCAACTTTTTCATCCACTGAAAAAGTCCATCCATTCGTAAACGTAAAATCTGCACGCTCTCTCGATCACACTGAAAGGGACTAATTAATACCTCTTCATTTACGCCTGTTGGTGTCTAGGTACACTGGCAAACAGCAACAGATGAATAATAATCAAGTACTGAAAAAGTTTCGCTATATGTACCTAAACCTATGTGATCTCCATCGGTTGATGATAAATAAATATCTTTCATTTTTATATATTCTTTATTGCACAAACAAAATGAAGTACAAATGGTGGACTTAATGCTTTTAAGCATTCTCTACCAGTAAACCATTAGGTGAGGCAGAAACAGTTGAGGCTGCGTAAAAGAACAAAATAACTAACATAATTAAGAATGAATTACATATACTTACATAAATCCTTAATTTTTGATATGCGATCAAGCGAAATACTCAGTCAGCAAAAACTTTTTCTATTTTATGAACTTTATCCTAAGCCAACTTTGGTAGAAGATGAAAATTATTCCCCCTCGTACATGGATAGTTTAGATTCGCTATACCCGATCGTGTTGGCGCAGACAGGCCAATAAAAAAGCGTTTCGCACGTCGACAGCGCGTACTATAGGTACCTACTATAGGACTCATGACGGGCTCACGGCTAGATTTATCCGTGTTTTTCATATTGAATATAGAGTTCGGTCACTGAAACAGCTTGATTAGACGGGCCCGCCGAGCTAGCTACCGTTGTTCCGCCGCGTAGTCACAGTGTAAGTACTACACATAGTCGATCCCACTTTGTTACTTGCATTCAAATATTTTTTTTTAAATATACGATTTTCATTATAAAATATAGGATTTTAGAAGTTTATCCAGTCATTATTATTAGAAACGTAATTATTTTACTACCTTAGATTTTAAGCTTAGACTCTTTACAGACTTCCACTTTTAGCAGCATGCAGTCGCGATGCTTACGCGCGTTAGCATCGATGCAGTCGCAAAATGTCAACCTTAATACACTGCGCTACTTTGAGCATCGATACAGTCGCGATGCTAACACGCGTTAGCATCGATACAGTCGCAATGCTAACACGCGTTAGCATCGATACAGTCGCAATGCAGAAGCTGGAAATTGACAAATTATGTACTCAATTTTGGCGAATGCATCGATAATAATGCACGTTAGTATCAATGCAGTCGCGCTTCTGCATCGATGCTAACGCGCGACTGCATCGATGCTAAACGTCGCAATGTTTATGGGGTATTAGATCCCTGACACGCGATACTGAAGCGCGTTTACAAAACGCGCGACTGTTTCGCTGCTAAAAGTCACAGTGTGTAAAGGGTCTAAGGGATATGCGGTTTATTGTATTTTCTAAGAATAGATAGTTACCACTTAATTATAAGCCCGTAAACCTACAACATACGAATTTTGCTTGTATAATATGTTTTAAATCAGTACTTTCCTAGCAGTTACCTTACGATTTCCTAAAATATCTTTCCACTCATGAAATAATTTGATCAAATGTTAGTTAATTTATCGAAATAGAATTATCCAGTCGATACAGATGTTTCCTCAATAAAACTAAGTGATTTGGGCATAGGATTTGCGGAGCGTTTTCAGGAGGCGTGGGTAATCTCCGCTCTCCCGAGGGAGCTTCGGGACTTCTGAACGGGATCGGGATCAAAAATTGATGCGAGATGTGGATTGTGGATATCTCGGAGTAGCGTGATTGCGTTCTTGACGGTCTTGGGCTATTTGCCGAACAAAAACGATTGAGCGCTAGATGTATTAGATAAAGCTTTAGATTGACGTTTGCAAATTGGCTTGAAGCGTTGCTGAAAGCAACAAGCTTTGTTGAGACTAGATAGAGCTAAGTTAATGCCTAGCACTGTCTCATACAACTTTACTATCTAGCTAGAATAGACTTTCCAATTAGACATACGACCTAGCTCAATGCGTAATTAAGTGACAAACAAATTAACTAGTCGTACTGTAAGCGTATACTGTGTCGTGGGTGCATCACGAAAATTGTGTTCGTCGCATACATGCGTATTAAATCCCCTCCCCCTCTCCCCTCCCCAAACACAATCTGCGACTGCCAGCACGCGCCGCGAGCGAAGATGCAACATTCGTACCGCATAAATGGCATTTGCATTCATTCATTGCGCTGATATGTTATTATCCTACGCGATATTGCCAGTTGCCTTGGCTGTGCTGCAATAACACATTTATTATGGACTAGCACTGCGGATATGATGCAAAAATTATTATAGTTTTATTTGCATCAAATCTATTTATGCGACATAGAACCATACAAATCTTCGTTTCTATTAAAATCAAATTTCATTATAGAGTTCAAACGGTTTTACAAAAATTCTGTTTTATGAAGCGTCATGCAGCTTTAGGCGGAAATTCGTAGCGTCACGGTGACTACGACTTTTCTTCATAACTGCCGTAGCATTCTTTGCTACGACGTAGCAACAAGTATCGTTTGAACTTCCGTATAAAAGCATAGCATTTATCTAATTAACTTGTATTAAAACAAATATATATATGTTATATAATATCGACATCGACGTAAACCTTTAAAACCTACGCGGTCTAAGCCAAGCATTGTTGTCTGCAGTCTAATTCCTTAACTACTGAAATCATGGCTCTGAACCTGTTGAATTAAGTCCCTCAAAGGCTCTGAGCTGAATACCGTCACGTGAGCTTTATTTAGAACTGACTGCACATAAACTAATTTCTCCTGTGAATTCTATGCTTTCTATTCATGTACATTTGCAGTGAAACCTCAATTCAGACGTTATATGATAAAAAATCAATAGTGGACACTAACTGGACGTAGAGTACTTGATTGGATGATTTTATTTTATTTAAAAAAGCCATTTTTATCTGATTATAGTCATTTGGAGTGCCACAGATCACTAGTATAGTAATTTGACAGATGGAATTCTCTATAATAAGGGGAAATGGTACTAAATTCGGTATTTTTTTCTTATTTCAAAACTATTGCTTTTGCAATGAGAATTTCAACTATGATTGGATTCATCATATTTAATACAAGGCTGCTGATTGCAAAATCTGATTATAATTACTCACACGACGTGGATCGTGCTAATTAAAATTATTTCACGTAACGCGTGACGTCTGTCTGTTTTCAGGATGCGTATTAAATAGCGAATAACAGTGTTTACTCCATCGTATTTTATTTAAACTAAGCGAGATATGTTTTTATCAAAAAATATTAATATATAAATAACTAGCGGTCCCCCGCGACTTTGTCTGCGCGTTTTGAGTGTACTCCCTTCCGTCCTGTCGCAGCGCGATGTTTTATAATCTATAAAGCCTTACTCGATAAATGAGCTATCAGACACATTATACGAATTCCTCAGATTTATAATATTAGTTAAGATATACAGTGTGAGTCTTTCGTTGGTGCACAAAAAAATGTTCTTATAAGTGAACTTATTCTAACTATGGAAAAAAGATTTTTGAGTACATTTGAATTTTTATAGGTATTAGAATTTTTTGTATGTTCAACACGACCATACTTACGATAAAAGCCCATAACTTTTGAAGTTTGTGATAGATTTCCATAAAAATTACGTCAAATCAAACGCGCAAACAAACGAAAAATGCGCGTTTGACAACTCCATTTAAAATCATTAAAAAAAACTGTTTGTTGTTGTTTTTGTTTTGTTTGTTTGTTGTGTCTGTTAATTAGTGTTAAATGATAAAGGTTCTGAATATTTATTGCGTTTTTGAAATTGAACAAGTGATATCGTAATACTTTAAATTAAATCAATAAAATATTCGCTTAAAACCACTCAAAAAATATAACATGAACGTTAAAAAATAAAACAGACAAAACAACAGTACTTCACCGCGGTTCAGCGCCCATTTTTATCATCACATGACTATTTACAGTCCATCGAAGTGCAGTGCAGCGTGAAAATAAAATTAACAATGTCGAGTATTTACAGTCGGGCGCAAATCGGGCGGATTGAAGCCCAACTTTCAGACGAAGCTGACTGCGCGCCCATTAGTGTTGTGCTAATTAACGCTGAACTGCCCAAATCCGCCCGCCCAGCGCCTGGACTATTGTTGGGGGATTTACTTTTTTGTCGATGCCACTCTTCAATCAACTACACTTCAGATACAGACTAAGCCTACATCTATAGCACATATAAGACTTTAAATTTCAGTAAGTCTTTCAATACACATTTTTTTTACTTACTAAATGGTCCTGAAGCTGGAGTTATAACCTAAGGTAAATAATGGAAGCTACTAGACTGAATACACACAAATACGCGATACGAAAAATCTCACACTCTGCTTTATTGCGTGTTCCAATGTCCATCGTTTTGAACGGACAAAATAAGCGTACTCAGTTATAAAGTAAATAACTGAAATATTGAGTAGAGTCAGTTTTAATAATCAGCATTAGAATCGCTACTTACTTACTATTACGTTGTCAACAATAAACATATTGATATTTTTCGATGCTTTCTGTGTTTTTTCATCACATTTTAACAATGCTACTTCAGTTGTTGCAACTCAGAAATTATTTATTCATTAAAGCTACATAAAAAAATTGATGGATGGGATGAGGACATTCTAAAGATGAGGTTTGTTTGTTATCCAAATGTCCAATGTCCATTTGGACAACAAATCGAGAGGCCCGGACTCCGGCAGGCAAAGAAAATAAAAGCTTCTACTAAAAATAACGGTAGTTTTATTAGGGAGACATCTTGGAGAAAATAAACAACAACGTCCACCTTGATTAACATGTAGGTGTATATTGAAATAAATATATTTGTTTTCTAAACGGGTTGTTCAACATTACTCAATACTTTTACTAACTTTTAAGTATGTATGTACCTTTTCTAGTCAAAATACTCAGAGCAATGCAATAGTATAGTTCTTTATAATAACGACTTCCGTGAGAAAATTGATAAACAATAAAAAGAAAACAAATGAAAAGAGAATCTTTATTATAATAATTCCCAGTATCTACCGATTTTCTGCGGTTTAAGTTTTCCAATTACGAGAGAGAACAATTTAAACCGGGGATCTTATATCTTAGTGGCAATAGGATCCCGATCCTCTTTACTTTGAAATTCCGACTTCATTATGGAATCTCTGAATAATTCACTGAAATTATTCGAGTTACAAACATGAAAATAACAAACAATTGAAATATGCTCTCAATTTACTTAATCAGCTTCGTAAAAAATCTGAGAAATAGCCTAGTTATCTTTACATTAGCAGTTAAAGTTTGTATGAATAACAAAGCGCACCGCTGACAGAGACATTTCCTAAGCTTCAAGTAAGTACTGGGATCCCAGCGTTGTGAATCCCAGTGCAAGAGTTACCCAGTGATTGCCGTCTCCGCTGCAGATGCTAACTGCTTATTACGCTAACAGTTGCGACAATTCTATTTATTTGCGTGGCTAAATTGCTTCAAACTTTGCAGAGGAACGATAAATCTGGCGTTGCTAACAAATAACCTGGAAACAATCTATGAAGGGGACTGAAAGAACGATTGCTTAGATATTCCGCAGCGATGACTCCACGCAAACTAATCCCCGGCGGTGATAAACTGACCGATAGCAACGGATTTAGGGTCTGACACTTAATATTAGCCACTTACTAATACGTAAATGTTGCCCTGGCTATCGCTTGATCAAATAATGGAAGTAGGAAACTAACGTTAACGTTTTACTAACGATAAAACTGTCCGCTACTCCACTTACAAAATTAATGGCCTTCGGCTACCTTAACCTACCCTATTTGAGGTTTATGACAAAGACTACACAAATATATATGGTTCAGCACAATTCATTATGCAATTTTTGTATTAAACACTTTGGGTATTAATGGGTAATTATATTTATAAGGTTTTGATTTATATTAAGGTTCTGATAAGAGAAAAAGAAGGATTGGGCATTGAAATGAGAGAGACGAAGCTTATGACGTAGATAACTTTTAAAATTGACAAGGCGCTGTTGTAAGACATTGTATTTTCTTTGTCTTTATTACAGAAAATAAAAAAAGTTAACATTTCGTTTTTCAAAAAAAAAATGAGTTTCCTGTTTATTTGACGTATACAAAGACACAGAGAAAATATTTGACCTTAAAGAACTCTCTACGTACATACTCCTACATTTTTAAGTAGCTACTTACTATCAAAAACTTTTTCAATTTCTTCAGATGACCTTTAAGAAAAGTTTAAGAGTATTGGAGAAAATAAATCAGAAACGCGACCAACCGAGGAATTCCCGTGTGTTGCAAACTTTAATCCGTGTTTGTGTGCGGTGCTAAAGAGACATCGGCCCGGGTGACCGATCGCCGGCGATTTAGACCCGGTGCCTGTAGTGGCTCGATTTCCTTTCACATCGACGCCAATAAATTCCCCGCGCCTTTATTTACGTTACATCGACATTGTAGATTCCTGTTTTTCTTAAGCACGCCGCTTTGTTGAATTGCAGTAACGTTAAGCGAGGTTAAGGAAAATACGGCAACAGCTTTGATAAGCTTTTTTGGGCGGAATGAGGAAGAATTTGATCCTTTATCCAGGTTTTTTTATTTATTTATTAGGTATATCAACTGTTGATACGTTTCTTGCTTTATTTAATAGCTAAAACTTCTGTACAGATTTATAGACAAACTAAGTTAGCTAGCTTAGTTATAAACATTAATACACACAAAGACACACATTTTACACAGTCTGGCCATAAATACTGTTACAATTAAAAATAAGAAAGATATAACATTTGAATTTGGAATCTGTCAACTTTATACGATGCTCATTGTGTTTTCTAATTTTGGCACCAATACATTTTATAATATTTTGCAATATTAAAATGGAGTGGGGTGATAAAGAGAACCGAATCGCTGTGTTTGCATTACACAAAGTTGGTATGGAGCCAAATGCAATTTTTAGAACTTTCCATACGCTTGGTATAATTCAAATGTTTGGGTACCGGGCTATCAATAGGTACAATGAGACCTCCTCTGTTTGTGGCAGAATAAGATCTGGAGCTGTAATTTTGAATCACTCGCTTCAAGATGGCGAGTGATTTTCGTTGGAAGATGAATTAAAAGTCATAGAAAAAAACTCGTTGTCGAACGAAAATCACTCGCCATCTTGAAGCGAGGGATTAAAAAATAGAGCTCCTGGCCGTCCACGTAGTGTTCGTACGAAAAAGGTGGTCAAAGCAGTAAGGGAAAGAATTCGCAGAAATCCTGTCCGAAAGCAAAAGATTTTATCTTGAGAGATGAAGATAGCACCCAGAACCATGTCGCGTATTTTAAAAGATGACTTAGGACTTGTAGCCTATAAAAGACGCACTAGTCATTTTTTAACTGATCATTTAAAAAAGAATAGGGTGCTTAAATCGAAAAAACTACTGAAGCGGTACGCAAAGGGAGGTCACAGATATTTTTTGTTTACGGATGAGAAAATTTTAACAATAGTGCAACATTTTAAGAAACAAAATGACCGTATTTATGCTCAAACCTCTAAGGAAGATTCCCAATTAGTCGGCAGAGTGCAACGTGGGCATTACCCGACTTCAGTGATGGTTTGGTGGGGTGTTAGCTATGAAGGAGTGACTGAGCCATATTTTTGTGAAAAAGGTATCAAAACATCGGCACAAGTGTATCAAGATATCATTCTTGAGAAGGTAGTTAAGCCCTTTAACAACACCATGTTCAATAACCAAGCATGGTCTTTCCAACAAGACTCGGCGCCGGGTCATAAAGCTCGGTCCACGCAGTCTTGGTTAGAAGCGAACGTTTCGGACTTCATCACAGCTGAAGACTGGTCGTCGTCTAGTCCCAATCTTAAACCGCTGGATTATGATTTATGGTCAGTTTTAGAGACTACGCCTTGCTCTAAACGCCATGATAATTTGGAGTCCCTAAAACAATCCATACGATTGGCAGTGAAGAATTTTCCCATGGAAACAGTGCTTGCTTCTATTGATAACTGGATTAGCATTTTTTTTTCTTTGTGACAATATTTATGGCAAGGCTATTATGTATACTTCTCCGTGATGTAGGGTACAACTGGTCAAGCCTAAAATATGTGTCGATTCGTCAAGCGCGCTTTTACCTCTAATTTTATTGTAAATTCGTCAAGTAATAAAATATTGTTAATTCGACAAGTCATATGTAAGTACGTATTGGTCAAGTCTGTTCATTGGGTCAATTCGTCAAATCCTAGAAAAGTGCTAATTCGTCAAATTTTCAATAATAATGAATAAAGCCAACAAATTAATGTGCTAATCAACCATTTATTGTACATAATGTTTGCAACACAATTATACCAATTCTTAGTGTTTTACGTTTATTACTAAATATCAAATTCAAAGAACATTTATCAACACAAAAAAGGGGTAAGAATAAAACATCATATACCATAGTATTTTTTATTCTTTAGCGTTTAAAATTTAAACGCCTCATTGAATTTAGACATTTTTAACAGTTATTTTACCTTTCAAATATTACTTAACTAATCTGTTACTACTAAACTAAATCTGTTTATTTCGCTTTCTTTAGTCAAATATTTTTGCACATTTTTTGAGTTTACAAGACTTGAAAATAAAAAAATGAACTAAATATATTTTTCGGAAACAAAAGAGTGCAAAAATATTTGACTACAGAAACCGAAATGGTTAATTAGCACATTAATTTGTTGGCTTTATTCATTATTATTGAAAATTTGACGAATTAGCACTTTTCTAGGATTTGACGAATTGACCCAATGAACAGACTTGACCAATACGTACTTACATATGACTTGTCGAATTAACAATATTTTATTACTTGACGAATTTACAATAAAATTAGAGGTAAAAGCGCGCTTGACGAATCGACACATATTTTAGGCTTGACCAGTTGTACCCTACATCTTCTCCGTTATGGACATAATATGTCACATCATTAAAATTACTTAAAGCAGAGTTTGCCCTAACGGATTGTTTCAAATGTCTTAATAAATTCTGGTTAGCTGGCGATATCTGTCCGTTACTATACGAAATGTCGTTCCATATTTGAATTATTTGTTCGTTAGCGCTTATTCGTCGACGGTGAAACAAGTCCTCAGATTTTTTATCTACAACTACGAAACAAATTAATCTTACTACTAGCCATAGCCCTAGCCCCCTTAGAATTTTTCTCACTCGACTTATGCATATTCATTTATGAGGTTAACCAACGAGGACACCCAATTTATTTTGGCAGATCACACAAAGATATTCCTGAGGACGGAATCTTTTATGCAACCCTTTGGAGATGTCACACGCCTTTTGACTTTTATATTTAAGACTCATCTAAATGCATAGCAGAAAACCGCACTCACACAACCGAGCCCAAATTACCTACTTTCTAAGAAAAGGGCGCCCGTTTTGAATTAACTATAGAAACTATCACACTCTGACGGAACTTTTCTATGAAAAACCTCATTACTAAAATTTTAATAATCTACCCAACCGAGAGCTAAAGCAACTTTTAAAATAAGATAAGCTACTTCGCTTCACCCGAAGTAGGTAACTGTATCCGAGTTATTATAGCTGCGGAGTTGAATTATATGGGTGTTAGGTGAGGTATAGTTAAAGTTCACTTTGAGGATCGCAAGGATCCAATTTTCTCGGGCGTTCAGCAGACCGGTCGCCAATCAGCCGCAAAGGAAATTAAACTGTTGAATTATTAAGGGACCCTTGAAAATAATAAGCTTCTCTTTAGGTTCAGATCTCTATCCGTATTTAATATTAAAGAGCATTATATACCGCTTTCACAAACTATCAGGCGATCAAAAGCTTTTTCGTCCATTAACCTATGTGCATTATTTAGCTGTAATTGGAGATTTTAGAGCACATGTAAATAAATAATTAAATCAGTCAAATTCTTTGTTTTTTGCGCAAGACAACACACCATATGTGTGGTTTCGTATTAAGGAATTTTCTTCCTTGTGTTACGACGAAGCACCAAACAACGATTACGACGGGGGCGTCTGTCATAAATACTTGAATACATATAACATCCATGAATTAAGTTAAATGTTCGTGCACATCACACAAACATTTGCCCCTTGAGGGATAGAACTCGCAAACGCTGGTTTAGTAGTTAGGACCTCTAACCACTGCACCAAACGTGTCGTCAATGGACCTTAATATCAAGTTGAATTTGTTAATTTGTATTATTTTTAATCCTCGAGTTTATTTCGTACCTTTAACCCTTCGGACTATTTATCACGGGCTTGTTACAAAAGTTTGGTAAGTGGAAAGAGTCTTCACGGCCCCTGTGTCGTCCCAGGCTAAGATTGATGGGTTTCCTCAGTCATTGGTGCTCCACCCGTCCTCAGCGGGCCGGCCTTTGTTTTCAGTATTGTTTAAGTTTTACAATACTCATTAAGCTCCGCCCCGAATAGCTTACTGTATTTAATTAAACAAACGATTTAGGACGTAGTCACTAAAAACTGGCTGTCAGGTCAGTAAATGCAGGTGAAATTAAAAGACAAGAACCGTTTCTTTTTTACGCTCGCAATTTTCGTTACGAAAAATTAAATGTACGAGTAAAAAGAACTTATTAATTCGTTGTATGTTTTTTTACAAGCTTTTTTTTACTTTTACTTGCAATGTATGTTTGTCCGGGTGGAACTTAATTTTGGACCAGCTATCTTAAGGCGATTGAGATGAAATTTTGTATTCACGCTTAGTTTAGATGACAATGCATGGTTAGCTATGTGATGTTAAATATTCTAAATCCAATATGGGGGATTATTAAAGATGTTGGACAAGTATTTTTCCTGCATTACCACAATATGGGTATCAAATAAAAGGTATTTCTGAGGAAAACACGGAAAATAATATTTCGTCACATAAAATCCAATATGGTGGATTATCAAAGATGGTAGACTCGTTCTTTTTTCTGCACAACCATGGGTATCAAATGCTTGCTTAGTAAAACACAAAAAAATGAACTATAAAAAAACTCTTTTGTTTGAGTGAGCTAAAAAGATGAAAAATTAACTTTAAAATCGATTTCGTACTATTTATAGAGTTTAAATTTTATCAGTTAAAGAATTTAAATTTTATAAAAGCTTGTCGTGAGTGAGATATGATCTAACTATAAAGTGTCTTATAAAAAATCAGCAAGTTAATATAGCAACAAGCTTTTATAAAAAAAAAGAATATTATTTACACAGTACGTAACTGGTTAGTATGACTTAAAAGTATTTTTATTTTTTAGGTTTTAAAAAGTTGTTTTTTACGGTATTTTTTTGATACCTAAATCCCGTAACGATCCCGTAACCAAAATTTTTAAAAACAGTTACTCGTATAATTTGATTGCGCTACAAATATAATTCTCATAGTTATTTTAACGCAGTCTTACGTGCAGCTACTCTTATTTATGCCTGCTTTGTTTCAGACGGTGTATAAAACTTCTATTCGAGAAGGTGTCGAACGTCTATTCCCTTTCTATCAGGCGTGGTGTTCAATTTCATAGATATTTACCGCCAGTATGAATAATTCAAACGTTGAGTGTGCCGCGAAAGTCTCAAAGGAAAGATGATGGTGCTTCGCGGTGCAACTCGACATAGCTGAAACTATAGCGTCTGTGTCTGATCATTGTTCCAAAGTGCATTTTAAGTATGTGCCACAATAGAAACAACTCAATAAAAAATACTTAATATCGTAAAAACTTGCACAAAAACAACATCGTTAACAGTAATTATAATGTATAGTTTAAGTAGGACGGTAAAACTGAGCCTAAGTAAACAACAGCATTATAGGAAGCAACCAGTAGTATAGGGCTGTCACAATTTCGTAAAATAGATCCGTTTCTACCTTCTCACGTCCGCCCCCGGTAACATACAACGATTCAAACATGATATAAAAGTGTGTGTTCGTGGCGTAACCTACGAGCCAACCCTAATAACACTAGCGGCTGCAACTAACGGTAATAGCGATAATAACACTTACCCAAAGCTCTGTCGGATGAGCACCGCTACCGGAGCTAACTGCTGATAGCGCAAAAAGTAAACGAACTTAATCGAATTGGTACTTGATCTGTATGCAAAAGAGCCTGAAGCTGGCAAGAACAGCGGTAAACATGAGGTATGCCTAATTAAGATAGGTTGTTTATTTTTGCAAAAAGTTAAACTAACGTAAGGGTCGTTGATTACCGAAATGTTATAAATTGTAAGTTTATCGGACTAAAGTTAGCATCGATACATAAACAAAATCATATTTTGTAGACAAATTGTAATGTATACCCATAATCTTCATAAGATGTACTTTGCTACGGCTGCAACAGCGGATGCTACGACGTAGCAGTATAAGAGCTTGTTTCACCATCAACAAATGAGTTAGTACTCGTACGAATAATTCATATAAGTAGAACGTGTAAAGATGCCACTAGCCTAAACTTGTGAAACAAGTTGTAAGTAAAAATAATTAACTTTACATATACCTCACCGGCCTAATCACGACATTCATCTTTATTCAAAACCCCGAAAAAAAAGTTGAGAAAACCTCATGCATATCTGCCAGTTATGCTTTGTTTGTTAAATTACCTCCATCAACAAAAATCACGCCATGTCTTCCCATTCCGCTATAAATCTACGGAAAATTTGTGAATAATCGAGGACACATTTTACTGCTCTACAAAGTTCGTACTTTTTTCGATTTCCCTTTTTTTACCATCATCATTTGACTTCCGAGTATACGCAGACAGTGCTTATTTACATCATACTAGCGGACCCAGCGAACTTTGTTTCACCCCCAGCCCCGTCCCACCCCGGCCCCGCTTCGCCCCAGCCCCAGCCCTTCGAACGGGATAAAAAGTATACTATGTCCTTCCCCTGGTTCTGAGCTACCTCCCCACCGTTTCACCCCAGCTTCATTCAACCCCAGCCCCGGCCCTGTCTTACGGGACAATAAGTATCCTATGTCCTTAAGTCATCTCCCCACCAATTTTCAGGCAATCGGTTTAGCCATTCTTGAGTTATAAATAGTGTAACTAACACGACTTTCCTTTATATATACAGATACGTAAATTATTCTTACACTACGTACCGCTTTAATTAACTATCAAAATAACGTTGGTTTAGTTCTATAATTGTTAGAACATCTAAACATGCGTTATGTTTGTTTATAGCCGCGTTTCAATCACAGCAAAAGACAGGATTTTTTCAACTTGTATTATTACTCCGACCCGACCATTAGCGAACTAACCCCAAGGGAATGTCATTACTTTTACAAAAACTACTTACTCCAACTTTCCACGTAGTACTTAGGTGTGTGTCTGCGTAACCTGCAGGCGCAATGTTTTCTTTTTACGACTAAAACATATAAACAGATATATTTTGACAAACATATTTATTTTTCATGCAGTTTAATTAAGAAATAAGAGCCTGTTCATACGAAATAACGTTCCATATTTGAATTATTCATTGGTTGTTGAATTAGTAATTTGTTGATGGTGAAACAGGTCGTCAGTTGCGTTAAAAGAGAGAAAACTAATCATTAGCTAAGAGATCGCTAATAAACGGTTTGGTTTGTATAATTGCTATTAACAATAATTATAATAGTTACTCTTTTCTTCTGGTATACAAACAGAACTAAGCAAAAATATATAATTGTCCTGCCTTCGACTCTGAGATTTAATTGACCATGTAGTATGCCCTACTACGCGTCCATTCACTCGCACACAGGTTTCGCGCAAGAAAGAGAAGGTAAATGACCTCACTCCCTCCCACGCCTCACAGCACTGCCAGCCGCCTGTCGCTCATTCGTGTCCGTGCGCGCGCGCCGTTCCAACGCACGCAGTAACCACAGTATATAACCATTAAGTTTTTATTTCGTGCTAAACGAATTTTATCTTATAGTGACATGTTAGTTGAAAAATGTTTTTGTTTATTTAACAAGTGAATGTGAAGTAAAACGCACTACCCAGCGTGGCTGCACCATGCATGCTTTACGCTTCGCGGCCGAGCTAGCACGCGATGCTAGCCAGTCCGCATTTTCCGCTCCGAATCAATACGCGATATTGATCTGTAGCAAATACTGGCAGAGCTGACACGTGAGGTCAGCCAGTCCTAATTATCTAGATTATTCTAGATCTTATCTGAGACTTTTGGTATGCGTTGCTTCCAATATCCTACCCTCATTTTCATTGCGAAAAAAGGGAAACAAGTTAGCTGAAGTTACAGCCAATTGTTCTTTGATGCTATAATAATAAATTACAGCCAAAGACATTCATGATTAATATTAAGCAGCGCTGACAATGCGCCACTATGGCCTCTGAGTATGAATCAGCGGCCCTCGCCCGCACTCATCCGGCCATACCTGTGATGTGTGTGGCCCATGACGCGCCGCGAATTGCTTCGCAACGGTGATCTACCGTCACAATTCCAGCGTGTTTTAAACGTCTCGCACTCGGAATCAGAATCCGACCAAAAAAGGTATGTGTTCTTATGAATGCTTTGTTATATCACCTTAAGGCCGTACGTACATGTACTTATTACGGGCTACCGTATTCCACTCGTGGCAAAACCACGACCGAACACTTGTCTCAGCCAATATTTAGGCAAATATTAAAATGGAGCATAATGTGAGCTATCACACGTACAAACCAAAATAGCAATAAAATGGTTTACCAAGTAATAATAGTGGCAGAAGATTTATTTCAAATCGAATAAATTAATATTTATTTTGTAAATTTTTACTCAGAATAGTAAACATGAGAGACTCAAAAACACTTTAACAACTTAGACCTTAATCATAAATACACGTACTCTGCAACCTGCAGTACACGTTCCTAATATGTTTTCCACAAAGCTCTAAAAACGGTAGCATAGCATCCCACCATAGCTCACATAGTTATGGGTGGTTTGGGTCCTTATCCATTGATCACAACTCTTTTGTACTTATTTCTTGCCAATGGCTATAAAATTGTCTAACTAGACAATGCTATGGTAAACATAAATTGCTTAATAATACTACTTAAAATATTGAATTTAATAGATTTTGTAAAAAGAAAACAATGTACTTTTTAAGAAAGCAATATTTTTCTACATACAATTCTGCTTTCTGCTCATACCTATAGCTATTTAGCTTGTGGTTGGCTCTTTGATTATAACTAGCAAGCAAGCAAGCTGTAAGCTTGCCCAGGACGTACCAAAATATGGTTGGGTCCATATAAAAACCAGTCCGTTTAAAAACTCCATTAAATGCTTTTAATTTTAACAGGTATAATAAAAATGAGAATGAGCTTTGCTAAATACCTGGCAAATGTATGATTCTGAATGGTAGGAAATTTGCCGTATTTATTTTATATCCAACTAAGATTAAATCAACTTCTCAGTAAATAATTCGGTAAAGCTTAGATTTTATTTACTGAAGCAATAACAACTACCTGGAAAGCGTATTTTTTTTAAATATGCCAATGAGACATCTTATCAAACCCCGAAATCAATATAGTACTACCTTCATATAAGATTTATTAGGGTGCGCTGTATTCCATTGTTTTAGAGGTTATTTCGTTTTTCGAAAAATATGCTGTGAAAGTGATATGCTTTTTTATGAATACGTTCATTTAACCGTCGCAAAGTTCGGTACTTAATCTCGAGTCGAGAGAACTTAATAAAGATCTGTGTCCTTTATCTTTGGAAAAGCCAGCCAACGCCCAGTAAAAATTGTGACAACCTTTGGTCACCTGGAATTGACCTTTGTTTCTATGACCTTGTTTCAAGCACCACCTAAGAATAATTCAAATCAAACGTTCTATTGTATTGAAGTATGCGGCAGATAGCATAAACCAAAACTTATCGACACATTGTTAGATATACCATAAGACTAGGTAGCTATTAAATTGAAACAAGCTCATTTTATGAAGATAATGCCTTTTTTGCTTTTTATGGAAATGCATAGGCAAAGCATATAAATTGACACAATTTTATTTTCTCAAGTATTATTACAATATTTCATATAATTCGGTTATTTTTATTTGCCATTTACACACACACCTACGTTTGACGTGAAATAAATACAAGCCATATTCATTATTACAAAAATATCACTATCAATATTTTTTTAACAAAAGGCTAGGAAATTATTATTTATATATGTATATATTTAAAAAAAAAAACTGACGTATCCTAAATGCAATGCAGCATTAGAATCAAATTGCACTATAATAATCTAATTCGAGTTATTGGAAATATGAACCATGTTTATTTTCCTACTATTTATTCTGTGATTTAAGAATAAAGTACATCAAGTAAATATATTCTCTAATCATCAGTTTTTTGTAATCAATTACATCCACCCACTCCCCAACAATCTTCCCCAGAAAGCCACTAAGTTATTAAGGAACTGTTCCTTGAAAACGTTGCTCTAATAAGCAATAAAATAGGTACTTATTATATGCATTTTATTGTTTGATGTTTATAGTATTCGATATACTGTGTTTAATAATTTTTCAAAGGACATTTTGTCTTGATATTCACCAGTTACTTACATACGGTGGAACAATTGAAAATTAAAAATTAATAATAAAATAGGTCGGGTGGTATGGTTGAGAAAAAGTATTTTATTTTGAAAATGTTTTTTTTAATGGACTTTTCCTTAATTCTTACGCCAGAGGACGTCATGTGATTCGACTATTTATTAAAATTTGAATCAATTAATTATTTCAAACCAAATTATCTATGTTTTTTATTAACCATATGTAAAGATGTTTTTAAATATGTATAAAACCAGTTTACCCTTGGGATCTCGATATGACATAGGTACTTTTAATACGATATCCGTTTATTTTTGGATTTCGTGTCAAAATAGGTACCCTTATTCTAAGTCATCATCAGTTTTTTTTTTGACACAGCTCATAATATTGAAACAAGTCTCATCTGTAGCCAAATATGTTACAAATATTTGTCAAACTTAAAAATATATATAAAGTTAAATAAATAAAAAACTCATAGCAACCAACCTGAAACATAGGATTGATATTTATTGTAATCCTTAAAAGTAATCCAGACATTTACCCAGGCAATAAAATTATGATTAAATTTATCATATACATCATATATATAAATCTGAACATGTGCCGACTATCGAATACTCGGCGAACATTCCTGGTCGATTAGTCGAATATTAGGCAAACGTATTTGTTCGGGGCCGGGTGGTACCAAAACTTATATCGGAGAAATCGTTTGCGGTCGTTTGCCCTTATAAAGCTCCCAGAAGCCGATTTTAAATCTTATTTAAAAAAAAAAAAAACTAATATACTTAATGAAATATAAATAAAACATAAAAAATCATTACCTACCTACCTATGCCTTAAACTTTCTGATAACGATAATATTTCAAAGCCATTGAATTATTGTATTCTTTTTCTTACACAGCAAATAATCATATATCATTGATAGACACCCGTGAATATAATCATGATCTTAAAATAATTACATTCCTAAGATCTTGAATCTGAATAATAATAATGAATCTTTTAATCAATTACTTTTATACAAATCATAAACACATTTTATAACCAAATTAAGTATATAAATTTTCTCAGGTATTCGAAATTTTAATTTATAAAATATTATTTATGTGTTTGGTATTCGATCGAATATTTTTCAAACAGTCGCATTAATACCTACATATCCCATACTGAAAAGCAATAGAATAGCATGTACATACGTATTTCAAAAGTATAATTATAAAATATGCTAAATACTGCAAGAATAAGATAACGATTTTTCAGACGACATTACCTTCACGCCCTTTATCTTACCAAAGATAAGGCGCTAACTAAAAAGTGTTTTCTGTATGTGGCTTTCCTCGTAATAAAATTATCATTTGTTTTACGTGCCAAATTCAGTGTGTAAAACTATATTATTCGCAAACCGTCTCAGCCCAACAATACGTCTTCTGTATTGTTTGCAATTTTTATAACATGCCACAATTAAACAGAAATGCTTTATTTCAGCTTAAAATTACTAAAATAAATAAATTATCAATTTTTAGTTAATCATTAATAAAAAATACTAACAAATATCTTCTTTCTTTCTAATAAAGATATTTTTATTAGTAGAAAGTTATAACTTATCATAATTATCATACAACTAATGTTTTTTAGTAATAGTGATACATGTATATGTCAAAGATAGCGACATGAACAATGAATTGTTGTTTAATATGATCGTTTTAATGATCAATCACTACTAACATCAGAGATGTCAACTTATTCTATTGTAACAACATTGATTTTACTCCAAACATCTACATGGTCAATTAAATCTCAGAGTCAAAGGCAGGACAATTGGATGATCAAACGAACTTACCTTAAGTGAAGTTCGATCCAAATTGTCCTGACTTCGACGAAGAGATTTAAGGTCCCACCCTTCCCAATTCCCGTGTACGTTTTTTATGCAAAAATAATCGTCACCCTTACAATAAGTATAATCAATGTTGTACATCTCATACATCGGTCTCCTTGCTCTGAAATGAATGAGCGACAGGCGGCTGGCAGTGCTGTGAGGCGTGGGAGGGAGTGAGGTCATTTACCTTCTCTTTCTTGCGCTAAACCTGTGTGCGAGTGAATGGACGCGTAGTAGGGCATACTACATGGTCAATTAAATCTCTTCGTCGAAGTCAGGACAATTTGGATCGAACTTCACTTAAGGTAAGTTCGTTTGATCATCCAAATATTGTTTTTAACTCATGTTTTGAGTTAAGTGCTAACATATGTAATTTCGGGATAATTTCTGAGCGACAAGGTTTAACTTGAATTTCTAGAGCGTTCGTTATTGCAAGTATAGCATGTCGGTGAGCCTCCTCGTTACCCCTAATGCCTATGTGTGAAGGAACCCACTGCAACCTTATCTGATGGCCCTTTCTGTTACTCTCATGAATGAGTTGCAGCACATTATATGCTAACGGTGTGCCTGTGCTACCAGAGGTGCATCAAGCAATGTGCTGCAATGCACGCCTTCTCTCTGTGCAAATGACGACTTTCGCAAGGTTTCTGTTTTTAGCGTATAATAGTGCATTATATATAGCAACAAGTTCTACAGTCATGATAGAAACATCGGTGGTTATTTTAAATGAACCTATATCTTTCATTTTAGCGTTATAATAAGCTGTACCGTTGCCTCTGGAGTCTTTAGAGCCATCAGTTAAGATTGTACACCAACTCTCGTCATACTATTCCATTAATTCGTTAAATTGGGTTCAAATTTTTTTTTACTTTAATTATACACTCTAGATTTGGTCTTACAACAGTAATTGTGTCTATATTAGTTATCCGAGTATCAAGAGAGAACATTTCCAGTAATCTCTTTTCTACTTCTGCCTCTACCAAAAATGCAGAATACCGATTTTGGCGCTGACAAGTCCAGGCCTATAAATAATAAATAAATATCCTTTTTGGACATTCCCACACATCGCCATCTAGCCCCAAAGTAAGCTACTCAAAGCTTGTGTTATGGGTGCCAGACAACGGATATAAAACTTAAATACTTTTTTTTTGTAAATACATACATGATATACATAGAAAACACCCAGACCAATACAAACAGACATGTTCATGCACACAAATGTTTGTATTGTGCAGGGATCGAACCCGCACCTGCTGCGTAGTAGGCGATTTCTCGACCACTACACCAGACGGGTCGTCTATTGATATGAAATAGTCACCCAATTTTTTAATTGGGTGACTATTTCATTTAATGCAACTTGTAGTTTCGTTTCGCAAATTCTAAGGTTTTTATTACAAATATAAAGAACAAAGTCAACTGCATATTGGCACAAAGGTATCTCTTCAATCTGTTGACCTAATTTATATCTGTCGATATTGAAAATTAGAGGAGATAAAGGGTCTCCTTGAGCAAGGCCTCTATCCGTTCGTCTCATTAAAGTATCGTCACCTTTTTCATTTTTACTTTTTAGGTACCTTTCTTTTAGGAAGGACCAGATGTATTCGCAAACTTTCTTTCCTATTCTTAGTTCATGCAAGATGTTCGTAACTTGTAGGATTGACACATTGTTATACGCATTCTCTATGTCAAGAAAGCATGCAACAGTGGGAACACCTTTCTCATAATTGAGTTGAATGTATGTGATGACATGCACCAAGCAATCCAAAGTTGACTGATTCTTTCTAAAACCTGTTGAGTATATTGGTAGAGTTTTGTTTTTCTCCACATACCACTCTATTCTTCTGGCTAACATAGTGTGGAAGACTTTACACATGCAGGACATAAGTGATATTGGTTTCAATTTTGGAATGGCATTAGGATCACTGCCTGTTTTTGGGATCGGAACAATAACTACATTCCTCCATTGCGAAGGAATTAAGTTAAAGTAAAAAATTGCATTGTACAAATTAAGAAGATACACTTTTCTATCCTAACTTAGGCACATAACATGGAGTAGGTAATCTCGTCCTCGCCAGGGGCTGTGTCTGTCTTTTTTAAACATTGCTCTAATCCTTGTATAGAGAACTTAGATTTAAGAGCTTTATTACTATACTCAAATTTGGGCGCACTGGGTGATGCAAAATCAAGGGCAAGGGACTTTATAAGCTCTATTCTTTTTTCATCAGGTGCTTTGTAGACAACGTTTAAATCCCTTCACCCATCTCATTCTCTGCCATACTTCAGTTAGAGGTAGATTTGTCTAAGCTGTTGCAAAAATATTGCCAATTTTGTGATTTTGCTTGGCTTATTAGACGCTTAGATTCATTAATTTTATCCCCGAGACGTTTTAGATTGTCGGGAGTTGGGTTGTGTCTAAAAAGCTTAAGACATAACCTGCGCTGCGCTACAATTTGGGATAGTGCAGAACTCCAGTACCGTTTTGGTATAAATTTTGTTGAAGAGTTTGGGTCTATTTTAACCAAGGGGAAGCTTACGTTGGCAACCCCTTCAAGTTGTTGAAGAAAGTGATCATATTTAGATTGAATAGCGTCGTATAATTTCTTCAGTAAGTGTAGCCTGCACATATGTTCTATACGATTCTCAATTGGCTTTTTTATAATTCCGCTTTTTATTGTGTAGTAAGTTAGTTTCGGAGTCATAGATATTTTTATTACTAAATGATTACTGCCTAAACTTATCTGCGATACTTGCCATTCAAAATTTATAGCAATATCAGCTGAAGAAAATGTAATATCAGGTGGACTTTCTTTCTGGTGAATTTTCCATTAACTAGTTTAATCCTAGTAAACTGACCATTATTTAAATATATAAAACTATTTTTTAAAGCCGAATCCATTAACTGTGAACCTCTGATGTCTATTTTACACGACCAGTTTGAATGGTGTGCATTAAAATCTTCAGCAATTATAGACTTTTCTGGACACAAACCAAATAGTTCATCCCAATCCGCCTGAGAAATAAGTACAGATGATGGACAATACACTGAAATTATATATTTTAAGCAGCTGCAATTAAGTTACTTATTTTTTATGACTTCTAAGTGAGGATTGTTTAATTTGGTTGGACATACCTGAACTTTGAGCGATTTATGAGATATAATTGCTGCCCCTCCGTGTCCATCGTCTCTGTCGTTCCTGTGGAAATTATACTCACTATGATGTATAGATGAGTCAGCTTTCAAGCATGTTTCACTAATGATGGCCAAGTGAACTTCTTCCTGACTTAGTAGTGCCCCAAAAATAACCAACTTGGGTCTTAAAGATTGTGCATTCCATTGAACTATGTTTATAAAAGGCAGGTTAGAACGACTTTTATCCATTAAACAGGTTTTTTAAGATAAATTCTACAGCCTACAAAACATATCGACGAAATAAGACTTGATTTTCTCTTCTATACTGTGATCCTTAATAACTATTGCTTTAATTTTTAACCGACTTCAAAAGGAGGAGGTTATCAATTCGACTGTATGTTTTTTTTTTGTATGTTTGTTACCTCATATCTCAGTCGTTTGTCGACCGATTCGAAAAAATTTTTCGCCTACTTAGAGGGTATACCTAGAAGGTATACCCTCTAAGTATTAGTCCCATATATTGGTCCCATTTTTCAATTTGGGATCTGATGATGGGATCTTGGTGTAATCGAGGGAAACCCTCAAATTTTAAAGGCACGTATAGTGTTTCTTTACTTGAATCTTAATGTTGACATGTTGTTACGTCTAATAGTCAACATCTTGTGGGGCTGAGCTGATGGTGGAACTCCTTATCGCTTAGGAGTTCAGTAATTATAATGAAAGAACTTATAATAGGTAGTTTGTAGCTTCTTAAAAAAGAGAGTCATAAGGTGCCCCCCCATTCTCCTGTAATCTCTAAAAATGAAGAAATAAAATTAACTTAAAAAAAAGTAAAAACCGAATTCAAAACCAAAATGCACTAAAAAATCCTCAATAAACTCTTGAACATTTAAAGGAAAGGAACCCATTATAGGCAAACAATTTTTTTTTGGAGTCGGTGCCATCACTTTGACCATCAAGCATCAACTATCACAGCACCGACTCCAAAAAGAAATTGTTTGCCTATAATGGGTTCCCTTTCTTTCAATGTTCAAGAGTTTATTTAAGAATTTTTAGTGCATTTTGGTTTTGAAGTCGGTTTTCAAAATAAACTTTTTAAAATGTAACTTTCGTTTGTTTTGTTCATGCTCTTCGTTTGAAATTTCTTCTTCTTTTCGTTCATATTGTTCGTTCCTTGCTACTTGAGTCACGTCCTGGGCGTGTTGTTTTTTCTTCTTTTCGTTTCATTCTTTTCTTTTCCCCTGACCTCACAAAGTGTTTCTACTTCCTCTTCTATCGTACTATTGGATCGAGATAACTCGTTATGAATCATTGCTTGCGTTCTCAATACAGTACTGTATTTTTTTTTACTGTGTTTTATTGGCGTGAGAGAGCTTCCAGTCGCACTCATAGTCCCAACGTTTACGGGGTCGACTGCCCTTTTTTCTTCCATTTTTTCCTGAAGGTAGTATTGAAGAGCTTTCCTATATGGAATATTCTGCCTGCTCATTATTTTCCTTTCCTTTTTTTTATAAATGCAGGACAATCTTTATCCAATGACATGTGTGGCCCCATACAGTTTAAGCACGTGTAACTCAAGGTTTTACAATTATCATGCTCTTTCCCACATTTTGGACATAAGACTTTTTTAGTAGGGCAAAATTTGGCAAAATGACCGTATTTCCAACATAAGGAGCACTGGGTAACAGGAAATTCGTAAGTCTCCACCTTAAACCTGCATCCGTATGCATGTACATACGAAGGTAAGGTAGGATTCTTGAAAGCGACTCTGACTGACTTTACACCCATTTTCCTTCAAAATTAAGACGTTTAAGCCTTAGTACAGATACAATATCATATCTGCTGACCAACGATTGCTGAATCTCATTTTAATCCATGTTTAGATCAACGCCTTTAATATGGAGTCAATGAATAGTTCTTATCAGACAGTATACATAGTGCATCTATATCCCAACTCAGACATTTTTGAGCAATTAATTAGCTTTTCTGCACGTTCTTTTGTGTTAAATTGTACAAGGATTTTGTAAGGGCTTTTATATTTGATACGGTGAATGCCTTCTATTTCGTCTTGCATAAATAGTTTTGCCATTGCAAATTGTTTAGGCAGCGTTGTAAGTGATGTAATGCAGACTTGATATAGGTTTTCACTTTCCTCTTCATATGTCATTCCTGTGTTATTTTGTGTAGTATTTCTCTGTAGGATCAGTGAGTTACTTCTAAGTAATCTTTTTGCTCTTCTGTTCGTTACTGTGACAAATCCATCTTCACTATTTTCTTCACTTTTCGCACGCACTCTCTCCTCAGCATTTCTAGTTGAATTTCGATACTCAATTCCCGTGTTGTCCCATTCCAACATCTCTTCCATTGCACGTTCACACTCGTTGATTATTTCTGAATCGCTTCTATTTTCATCTTCATTTTCTTCAATATTGTAACTTGCGAAAAAACGAGGGTAGAGAGATAAAACTCGCGCGCACAGATGTAGCGGTATACGACACGTTCGCTTCCTACGCCGTCGCGCGCAGCACTGAAAAAAAAAACTTGGATACGCGGTTTTACCAAAGAATTTCGATTTATATGGCTGTGACCTATCGATTACTGAAAGAAAAAATAATATGACGGGGAAAAAAGTGAGATCCCCTTTGCTGCAAGCATTGTGCTACACACACACACACACACATGTATTTCGATCACTTACGAGTTACACAATACCTGCCACGCATTCGTCACGCACGTCATAAATCGCAAAGAATACGTGCATTTTCATTAAAACTTAAACAAATGTAAGTATGAGTATTTACATGAACTCGTATTTGTTTCAATTTGTATATCATTAAAATTCAACATCGTCATTATTACCAGCCAAAGGACGTCCACTGCTGAACATCTCCTCTTCCACGGTTTTCCACAGCGACCGATCACAAGCGGTCTGTTCCAGTTTGATCCTGCGGTCTTAACGAGGTCGTCTGTCCATCTTGTCGGCGGTCGTCCTACGCTGCGACTTAGGTCGAAGATCTAGAACTTTTCTGCCCCAACGACCATCAGTTCACGCTATGTGCCCTGCCCATTGCCTCTTGAGCTTACCGATCCTATGTTACCTTAATTATTCTACGTAATAAGGGACCATGTTTCAGATCCGTATGTTATCGCTAGTAGCATATACTGGTTGACGACCTTGTCTTTAGACACTGAGATAATTGAGACGAGAAGACACTCTTGCGCAAATTCCCGAAGATGCCTAGCCGTGTGGGAATCAACGATTGACCTTTTCTCAACGTTAGGCATATCTAATTCGATTTCTTGTCCACAGCAGATGTAGATGTTGACAACTTCGAGAATTGAGTTCCCAACGGATACTGGATTGGGTACAACGAGGTTCCTCAGCGTGATATTTTTCTTTTCCATGTTCATTCTAGGACCCACTTGTTGGAAGACTCACTCAAGGTCTTCAAGCATAGTGCCAAGGTCTTTGCCACAACGACTACTCGTATATCATTGGCAACCCGATTTTAATAAATTGTAGTACTATCAATAGTACATTGTTATACAAAGGGAGAAAGTGACCCATTTCACTCGAGAAGATCTTGGCGCTCGAACGGAGTGAGAGCGCAAATAATTCGAAGGTGAAATGGGTGCTGTTACCCGAGTTATACATACTATTTTTCATTTTGACTGTGAGGAAAAATAAATAAATTTATTTAGATTTTATTTTGTTTGGCGAGAGACATTTTTAAATCAAGCTTATTGTGTTTTATTCGACAAATGTTCTTCGTCTGGCGTTGTAAAAATCAAACCACAGTCGTATAAGTTTTATCTAACGTTGATAAAATCGGCTCTTAGTTACTACACATTCACAGCTCCCAATTTTGTTTTGGATTCAAAATCATGATGATGTTATATAACCTAAGTTGGAAATACAAATGCGTGTAAAATTTTACGAGTCCAAAAGAGCTGTGCTTCTACAGCGAAAATGCGTTATTTCGCCCATCTTATAACCCTTAAATGTAAATTGAATCTATTCGCGTATGGAAAATATTTGCGTGGCGAAGTCTGAAATAAGCTTAGCGGGAACTACGAAATTGGCTTGGATACGTCGATATTATTTAATGTACCGCACCCCCGGGCTTGTTTGTCGACTGGAAAAAATATATTACACTTTACCTCTATTACAATATTTTCGCCCATGTTCTACATAATGGGGCCATTGAAATATTTTATTGCCACATCGCGGCTTTGTTTCAGTGAAACCATAGAATTCCACCATAATCCGAGAATATGTGTTTGTATATAAATTAATTTGTTTTATGAAGACCACGGTAGTAGTAGTTACAAGTAGTAGCAATTTCAGTATAAATAACTTTATATTATATAAAAACCTTTCATACATAAAACAATTGTAATAGTTAAAAGTTTCACATTTCTGTCACATTCACTTGTAGGAATCTCCAAATGTGGGAGTTACGTGTATAGTCACTACTCGATAACGCTATATGGAAAATCGTACCTACAGTACCTTTCATACTGTTTTCTCAAAATTACTTAACAGTATTACAAACGTAATAACTTAGAACTTAGCCGCTAACCCGTACTCATAAAGAGCTCATGCTATGGAGAAGTCGAGAAATAAATTGAAAATGTTATTTGGTTTGTAATGTAGAGTTGTCGTGTCTGCCGAATTTGCATAAAAGGCGCAGGAACGAAGAATATCGTTGATATTGGGGAACTTGGAGCAGTCTTTTGAGCTACCTACGTACTTACGGGAGCTAATAACCTCACCAAGACGTTCGATATTTGCTGATCGCTAGGGCTGGCAAGTGCTGGCAAATACACAAAAAGCAGCATCGTTGCAGTTCCTTTTCATCTTTACAGTATCCTCCAGCACTGCTTGCTGTCGCTTTCCTAATTGCTCGCTTTTGATATGATCCTCATAGCGGTTTAATTTAAATGTAATCGGATAAACTCGCCCTTAGTCTGTCTTTTAATAAATCAATTAAGTATGTATTATCACCAAATTCACTTGACTTTGGATGTATTTTTATTCTGGCTATAAAGTTACTTATATATCCTAATTCCCTAATTAGTTACTATACCAAATATATCTTCACTTTCTGTGTATGTAATTCAGTTTTTATTAAATATATGTATTCGATGTATGGTCATTAGTCACTTAATTATATTTTTTATTTATGTAATATTAGAATGTATGTTTATGTTACTACATTTTAAAATTATTATTTTTAATCCCTATCATTATTTTTTAATATTCCGCCACTGATTAAACTCTGCATTCCCCAAGCGGTTGACTGGTAGAGTATACCATAAGGCAATACGTCCACCAACTGTACAATTTACAGTGCAATAAAGATAAAAAAAGGTCAGTTTTATTAAAAGGACAACCTTGAATTCCTGCCGTGACTGGATGTTTGTCGAGACTGCAGCCATTCGCCTAAAACAAATATTTTGCATCAAACAGATACGTCTGATCAACGTAGGTACATGTTCACCCGTACAATATACGTAGTAAAGGATATTTGGAATATGGCCGGGCCCAGAAAAACACCTTTCATAAAGGATGCAATATGTGAAAGCGGTAACGGACGATCGGCAAAGTCATGCATCGAATAGTACCAAACAACGTTAGCTAAACATCTCTGGGGAAATAACGAAACAATGATAGGAAGAAATCCAGTGCGGAGAAAATTTTTCAATTCCCTCTGTCGGTCTGTTGAATGGTGTTTTTTTTCATCTTTCCGCTTCCGGAGTTTTGTATCAACAATCATCTTAATAAGCTCGTTTCCTGTTAATTAAGATCGGATATAAGTAACATGTTGCTATTGGTAATTTATATGGGCGATAATTACAGTGTTGTAAGTAACATCTGTCTTTATTTCGCTGTTAATTAAACATCACTAATTGATTCCTCAATACTTGTATAAAATTGTAAATTTCCATGTAAAAGTAAATGATAATGGCACGGGGTGGTATTTTGTTTTGTAAAATCTTTTAAATTACTTATGCCACGGAAAATTACATTTTCAATTATGTTATCAAAAATCCTTTCTCAAAACTTATTAATCACCGGGTATTGTAAGTACCTACTATCTAAAAAAATATCAAAATGTTTGACATTTCGCGTAGACAATTTAAATTTTCTGATTTCCTGTTGCGTCAAATATCCTTTTAACTTACGTTGCTATATCTTTAGTAAATCTTACAAAATATTTGTATTAAATATTCTTCATTCAAAAATTATTCTCAATCAATAAATACACGAAAGCACCAATTTTGTCTCAGCGTTTTTCGAGCGCCACATGGTGGTTTTACAGGGAGCTATGTCGAGACTTCAGTACCGGGGGGTCAATTCTCGCAAAATTCGTATACGAAACATGTTCACCGATCGAATTTTCTTTGTAGACGAAAACATGGTTTTTGATTTCTCGGGGTCACAATTTCTATGTATGTAGAATTTGTTTGTGCGATAGTTTTTTACGTGTATAAATTCCTGTCGTTTTATAAGTTAAAACGGTAAAACTCGCAATCGAATTATCACACGAAAAAAGTTTGAATGCCGCGAGAATCGGCCTCTAGCTTATAAAAAAAGTACGAGCCAAGTTCCAAGGGCTGATTGTCAACCAGGCTTAGAATACAGAAAAAAAAGTGTTATAAAGTACGAGCCAAATTCAAGGGGGTGGTTACGTTGAGTCTAGAACACAGGTTTTTTTTAAGTAAATAATACAAGTTTTTTTTAATTCCTGTACTCTAGACTCAACACTTAACCCTTTGAATTTAGCACGTACTTTTTTACACCCTGTATGAAATTTTAGGATCAGTGGACATTTAAAATTATATCTACACTTTTTCTTTTTGAAACAGGGCATTAAAAAATTGGAGCCATGGTTACAACCTTGAGAAAAAAAAGTTACATTATTTTCTTTCGTCTACATGAATTTCGCCCGTATATACTTTTTTACAACCTGTATTTGTTTCTGTAAGAAATTACATTTGTTAACATAGGGGAGTTTTGTATAATGTTTCGTTGTAATAAATTTATTATAACCGTATCCTCGTGTACCAGTGCTCGGTGGCTGCAGGCTTCGTGTTATGACCAACATGATTACTTTATGCCTCATAATGTTAGGTGCTAGTTTAATATCGCGTGATAAAGTCTGAAGGAAAAACTCCATTAATTTCTATGAGCCGTAAGGTCGTGATTTTGATCTATGTCTAAGCATCTTTTTTCTTAAAATTGGCAACCTAATTTTAAAACCGGTCATGAAAGTTTACAGCATAATTGACAATAAAATCGATGTAGAGGTAGTATTTAATTTCGCTCCAAGGCACAGTCATGACTTCATGAGGATATAACTACGATCATAAGATGAAGTAATATTGCATACCATACCTTCGCAGTAACGGCTTCCTTATGCGCAGAATAGTCTCCATGTCACGTAAAATGTACCCCATTTCCAATAAAGCCTTTGAGTCACAAGCGTTACAAAGCTCGCTGCGTTGAATTCTGAGTCTGGATATCTTTGTGAAGCTCGTATACGTCAACGCATTCCGCACCCGCGTTAGCACAAAGAAGCCTATATGTTTAGTATTCGTAACTCTGTCTAATTTTGCTACCGCACTTTGTTTTGCGTAACACTGCCGAGTAATTCCACTGAATATAAATGAACTTCCCCTTGTTCTATGAATAACATTTACTAGAGCGCAATTTGCATTTATTTAGAACAATTTGTTATGTATTAAACGCATCTTTCAGGCTTCATCAGATCTTATCACAAAAAGTTGTATACCATCATATGTAATGCATGAAACGACCGACTTTTTTATATACATAAAATTATTTTAAATAACTGTTTGTAAATGTTGTTTACGCCGCAAAAACATTCGTTCTCCAAGCCGGCCCGGGGCTAAACGAATATTACCACCTCAAGGAGAGTCGTCAAGAGGGCAAAAATTACCTGTCTGAGTGATGTCCTCCCTTTATTAACAGCTGAAAATATTGCTGAGCAGAACACGATGAGACCGACGAGATTACCAGAACGTTTTTCAACGGAAAATAAATACATTCCTCTTCGTCATGCGGTGATAAACGATGTTCTTAATACCATTGTCAAACTATCTTTGAGTTTCAGTGCTATTCAGCTTAGCTGGATCATAAATTATTATGAACCATTTTCATCAGATTTCGCATTGACGCGCGGAATTGTATTTCTTTTATTCTAAATAATTCCAAGTTTAGGTTCTACTCATATAATAGATTGATGGAATATCATACTTTGTATTTTATATAAACATAACGACTAATAGGAGCGGAGTATTAATGGTAAATGTTTGAAAAACGAGTGGACAGAGCAGAGGGGATCAATAGTACAGCCTAAATGATGTCATACTTCTGGAATCACCTGCATGCAAATAAATCATAATAACTCTTCGTAAGCAAGCTAAAAACTTGAATCGTCCGTCAGACTGAAGGTGTTCAAAGCATTTTTACAAACATTATTTATAACGGAGGCACTCAGATTCCTTAAAGGAAAAAGGAAGTTAAAATGTTACTTTGCTTGAGGATAAATTAATTTTGTGTTTTTAAAGCTCCGCCTTTTCAGAGTTACGGCGCGACATCTCGTTTAAATGTAAGTAGGTAAATGTGAATGTATTTATTTTCCTTTTTGATAGAATTTATCAAACGATTCTATCATGAGACATTTTAATTTTAACTTTGTTTAAAATCATATCTAACGCACTATTTAGCGTTATGTTTAATGTTTCTGCCATTGTAAGAATAAGATAGACTTTAGAACAAACACTTACTGATGTAAATGTTCACCAAATGCTAAGCAACCGAGCCTAAACTATTTCTCGAGCTACAATAACAAGCTGAAAAGTTTATGTTAAGTAACTGTTCTGAAGACCTACTGTTGTTTCGTACTTAGTGCCCATTCACAATCGTTTTCACGATACTTACAAGCAAATGTTATTGTGAAACTGGAGGTCCTATTTTTAAATTACTCGCGTCGATTTGGTGTGTGATTTTTATAGAGTAACGTTTGACTTTTATAGGAAATTAGTTGAAATCTACATGACAGTTTTCAGAAAAAAAATTATTTAATTTAATTATTACTCGCGTCTATTTTTGGTGATTTTCGTTGACTTCTTTTAATTTTCGAACGAAAATCCGTAGAAATATTTACGCGTATGATTCAAAAATAAGGTCCCACCATGAATTATTCACGTGGGAAAGTTGCCGACTACGACCAACTGTAACAACCGACTAGAAAACTCCCAACAAAAACTTTTCAGTTTTATGTTTGAAACAATAATTTGATGTGTTAACAACATTCAAGAGCTTTGAGTTGTGTTGAAATAGTAGATGGTTATACAAGGGGAGAAAATGACCCATTCCACTCGAGATGCTCTCACTCCGTTCGAGCGCCAATAATTCGAGAGTGAAATGGGTGCTTTCACCTGAGTTAAACATACTTTATTTCATTTCGACTGTAAGGAAAATGAATAAATTGAGCTGTGTGATTGTACATGTGATGATGAGGTATAATGTTGTTTGGCAAGAGATGAAACCTCGAGTTACTGTCGTTATACATAGAACACACGATTAGAAGGACAGCAACGGCTCGGAAGAAAACAGAGTACATAAAACGCGGACGAAATCATATAATTACAAATCATTGTTAAAGATAGATATCGATCGGTTTTTCTCACAGACAATAATAATAGTAGAAAAACGCAACCTTGTTACCAAACTACAAAAGGTTTTGTCGAATTCCAGATTTATTCTTACCCCATGAGATAGCGCTACGAGTGACAGCTTGAGGTGGGAGTGAGTAAGAAGATTTTAATGAACACTCCGTTTGCTTGATAAAATCAGTGCAATAATCGACCAAACCACAAAAATATCATAAAATTATTATTCCTATCGGAAGAGATGGACAAGTAAAAGCTGTCAAACGAAACCGATTTAAGATGACAGTAAGTAACTTAAGTATATAGTCCTCCTCGTCGTATCCGGCGACGGCGACCCTTGCAATCGTATTTCATGTATCAGAATTGGTGTAGTTTTCTACTATGGTCTCGCTGATGACTTGCGAAACCGAATTTGGACTGAAAGGTTCGGTTGCATTACGCACAGTAAAGCTGTCCGTGTTCATTAACCGTATAGTATAGGAGGGCTTAGGCTGAATTTTCCGAAAATGGCGCTTATGGTCCAGGTGGTTAAGCCGAGCTTCTTAAAAAGAAGCGACACCTTTTTTGACTGTATTGCGCCACTCCGGTCTCATTTCTGCCAGCGCCTCCCAGTGACCCTGGGGAATGTCGCAAGCTTAAGGTGGAGTTTTAGAACGTCTTTGTACGGTAGATTTTGCCCTCCGTGACGCAGTTTCCCATTGGATAGCTCGGAATAGAAAACTAATTTCGGGAGTCTGCAGTTGTTCATACGGCTGACACACCATCTCAGTTGGCTCTTAATCAGAAGAGCCTCTATGCCGGTCATACCAGAGCGGCGCAGCACAGCATTGGTCACATGATCCTACCAAATTATGCGTAGAATGCAGCGCAGACATCGCATATGGAACGTATCTAGTTTCTTGATGTCTCCCTTCTATAGACACCAGGTCTCCGCGGCGTAAGTGAGTATGGGGAGAACCATCGCCTTGTTTACAGAAAGCTTTGTTTGTAGCTTCAAATCATGCGACTTCCAAACTACTAAGTTACTTCGAAGTAACTTAAATAAGTAACATTTGTAGCTTAAAATGGGATTACCTTTGGTTCAGGTGATTTATACCAATCTTCCTAGGTTACACATATTAGTTTACCGCATGATAAACAGTCGACACAAAATATCGAACATGCAGATCTAGTGTAAAACTAAATATTATATCTTTATACAAAATATTCGTAGATATGCATTACCTGTCTTATTCTGTCTTTACTTTTAACGTTAATTAACGTTTATAGAATAGAATAATCAAACTGCGTACTTTAAATTTGAAGTACATTGCTAAATATAAATCGTTTATTACGAGGCTTCGATTTGGACTAATTTACCTGTTGAATAATTATTTGTTGGGGTTATTTCGCTGTAATGAACAACAATGAATCAACGATCAATTCACCATGTTTCAGGATAACTGTTTCTTAAAAATATACAGAATTTCACTTATTTTTTTAAAAATCAAATGAAAGAAATTTTCAGCGAGCCTTCATGGGCTTCCAGACTAACTGACAGCCGCCAAAAACGGTTCTGTAACATCGCTTCTCGCATCTCTTTTAATCACACAGTTTGCTGCTAGTGACATCTTACTCCTGCCGTTCTATTCCAAAGGGATAATAATTTTATGAAAAATATATTGTAAAAGACAAAAAAAAGACAATTTAAAATGAATAAAAAGTTTCACTTTGTATGGTGGGCACCCAAATACTTTATTTGTAGATTTTTAATTGCTGAAAATTACAACCAATTGTACATTTTTTAAATCAACGATCATAGTAAAAACTTTCATTTTAATTATATGATGTGACTTAATTATCTTTAAGTCACCGTCTGATCGTAGCTATTAAAACTAAATTATTTTCCACCCTAGAAGGATGAAAAAGCTATTTTCCACCCGGCTATCTTCACATGAAAATTTAATTTTCCGAACAGGAGAGTTCATCACAATCAGGAGAGATCGTTATTTAGAATATTTCTGCTATAAGAATTTTACCACGTACTTACCACAATTTCAGCTTTAGATAAAATTAATGACTTTCATTTCACTTATTATTATAACGTATACTCGTTACTAATACTACATTACCAAGTAAAGTTACGTTATACCTAAGACGAATAAAAAAATATTTTTTACGCGTTTATATTTAACTTCTGTTCGTACCTATTGAGGCTTTTAAGTCCTAGTTATACTTCGCCTTGAAAACAAACAGCTGATATTAGAATCAGCCTTACATGACCTACTGCATAATTCATGAGATTAAGTAGGGTACTTAAAACGAGTTTGCACACAATATAATCCCTCAGTCAGCAGCGATCCGAGCATCAAGTACCTCCTCTGTCGCTGCGATAAACCTTTGTTCTGCCAGTGACGACTTTTTAGAATTGTTATCCATTCTATTGTGAACGTTAATGAACGACGTTTCACAGGAAGTGGCCCCTCAACACAGATAAATGAGGGGCGGCGTGGGTGTGAAAATTGACGATAATTATAACATTTTGTCGCTCAAACGGATGGCGTATAGATGTAGCGAAGGAGGCTTGAATAACGAACACGCGTTTACCAAACTCATTTATTTTGTTTTGTTTTACCTCAGCTTTACAAAAACGAGTTTAAAGTGAATGAGAAAAAAAACTAATAAAGGTTTGAACTCAATAAATAGCACTAATGAAAGTTGCTGAAGATTAGGAGCTGAAAGCACGTTTTTTGCAAAGTGTTTTAAAAACTAAGGAAACAATATTTTTGTGTAACTTAAATAACATAGCATTAACTTTTACGCACTAAGCCCCGTTCTGGAATTATCTCGCATTAATCGCTCGGTACCCCTATTCGTTGTAACTTACAACAAAGTGTAAACTCAGCCGCATTCAGGAATTGGCTCATTGTAAGCACGATATCTCACTCGGAGGGCAGATAACCTCCGGTAAATATACACAGGGGCGAGCTGCCCTGCCTGTATAAACGAGAAGTGGGTTAAAGAGTACCCCTCGTTTTCTGTTATTGCGTACTTGTATTAAGAAAGGATAAGGCTTATGAGGTGTACACAACGTGCCGTCTCGGACATTACAGATCGCAGCCAGATCGAACACCATTTCCGAGGTATGCCGTTATAATAAATTAAACGCTCATGGATCAAAAGGCCGCCGGCGGTCAAATATAATAAATATAATTATAAACAAATATACATACAATACATTTAATATTTGCATGTCAGACCAGACAAAACAAGCGGAGCTATTAAATTTGTACCACCTCTATCTTGACTATGTTTTAAGGAGAAAGGTATTTCATTTCATTTCATTTCATTACAAAATAATAACAAAAGAATGTTGATAAACACATCCGTTAAGAATTAAGATTGGATTAACTTATTTGTTGCCATTTTGTGTTCTACTACGCCGCCTTAATCGTTTCTTCTTCACCCTGGTCTACTGGTAGAGAATGCTTTAAGCATTAAGTCCGCCATTTGTACTTTATTTTTATCAGTGGAATAAAGAATAAAATAATAATAATAACTTAATACTTAGGTGCAAGAGGATTATTAGTAGACAAATATCAAATGATGATGATGAATGATGATGAGTAGTAGTCGTAGTAGTTAACATCACACTTCTTTTAAATTTTATAAGCGTTATAGGTTACATAACCATTATTATATTTAGTTACGTATTTTGAATCCAGTTTTAAATTACTGTATCTACATTCTCTCCATAACATGCTAGTAAATGTCCTATGAAATTTTAATAACTACGAGTTTCAACTCCAAGCTGAAACTAAATTCTCTATTCGATTTTGACGTGTTTGTTACGGGTTTCAAAACAAACATTTGCATGCACACGAGAGTCGTTATGTAAAGCTAATATCATTAACAGATATGTCCATAGCGAATGGCTCCCGGTCCCGTGGGTCCCGTATCTGTCGCAGGGATTCTCGAAGCAGATAATGTACGGCAAACACGAAAGACACCGAGAGTGCACTGACTGAGTGGGTGTCGTCCAGACGTGCTCAGCATCCTTTACACGGTCTCCAGTTTACCCACAAATCGGGGTAATATATTGAGAAACGGAAAATGCAAATAGTGCAAAAAAGTACCCAAATTAGCTAGAGAAATTTAAGTGCCGAAGATTACTTTCGAAAATGCCAACTGGCTGGTTGTATCTTAAAATTGTTCATAACAGAACTAACATTTCCTTCGAAAGGGTGTAAGTTCAGGTTGTCAAAACCATACAATCCACAACAAATTCTATAGAGTATATTACCTACCTATGTGCAGACTGAGGACAACATGTTTTAACAATATTGACTTACAGATCGTCCTTAAGGGACGTTTAAATCATCTGGAATGTTTCAAATAAACAGGATAGTTAAAAAGCCGGTCCGCTTTATAGCAGGCAGAAGCTATAGTTGAAAGGATTTTTTTTTTCATATATTCTTTATTGCACAAACAAAATTAAGTACTTTAAAGTGAACTTAATGCTTTAAAGCATTCTCTACCAGTCAACCATTGGGTGAGACAGAAACAGTTGAGGCGGCGTAAAATAAAAAAACTAACAAAATGAATGAACTACATATACTTACATAAATACTTTTTAAATAAACCTACATAAACATACATAAATACAATAAAATCCATACTTCACGCTGAACAGATATCATGTTATTTATTCTCATTGAGAAAAAGATTGCGTATAGACTCTTTGTACACATATTTTGATGTTGATGTCTTGATCATATCTGGGAGGGAGTTCCAAAGTCTGATGGCGCTGAGGGTAAAAGAGTTGGAGACATAAGCTGTCTTATGCAAAGGTGTGTACAGCTGCAGAGCATTGCTAGTACGGAGGGTCCGGGAACTGATGTCACTCATAAATTTAAAATTACATTTAAGATAATCTATATATTATCCTACCTTCAATTATACAGTTTACAAACAAAAGGTTCAAAGAGCTTACTAAGATTAACCTGTGATTCGCATTTTCGTTGTAGATGTAGTGTACTTAAAGTAATTTACTTGATTAATATATTTTTTTGTTTGAAACGTCAGCTAGATAGTGTAAGTGGAAAATCTCGATAGAAGCAACACTGAAACCGGAGTGACCTGTCCGGAACGTCGCCGCTCTTAAAGGAGATTAGTTCGTGCACTCCCTTTTGCCTTTTCATGGCTCAGATAAGTATCGGCGTCCTGCGGCCAGTCAAGAATGAGCAATCCTATTAGAAACTGCCGGTTCCTTTGCAAATTCAATTCCGCTCAGCCAGAGATCCTAGTGGGATATAAACCTTTTTTAAAACGTCTAATGCACTTATTACTCTTTGGACTGTGGATTAAAGGATCAAAACATGGCTGGTTACACACTTTTATAAGACACTAGCGGACCTAGCGAACTTTGCTTCGCCCCTAGCAACGTCCCGCCCCGGCCCCGTCTCGTAATTTTAAAAGTTAAGCAAAACACTATAATTGATCAGTTATCGAGCGAGATGAAAAATGATCAAATTACTAAAATGGCTATAAAATAAGTGGTTGGTGATAAAAAAGTAAAAATTTATGGTTAAAAATAAAAACAAAAAATGTCGTCCAACAATTTTTAAAAAATAATATAAGAGTGAACCAACCCTTATGACTTAGAGCTTTAAAAAAAGGATAGTAGCCGATTCTCAGACCTACTGAATACGCATATAAAATTTGGTAAGAATCGCTAAAGCCGTTTCGGAGGAGTACGGGAACGAACATTGTGTCACGAGAATTTTATATACAGGGTGTTGTTTTGTTCAGCGACGAGCGACTCAGGGCTGTACAAACGATACTGATGCCAAAAAATATATAAAAAAAATATTTTTTTTTGAAATGGAAAATACCCAAAAGTTAAAACTGCCAACACCAGGTAGCCTCTTCGTAGCTTACTAGCTACGGCGTAGTATTTCGTAGATAAGCGCTAGCTACGCGCTAGGGTGCGAGTTTTCCTATTAGCTTTGTATTTTTTTTTAATGTTGTGAAGAGGTTTTCTTGTATAAAACTTGCTCAGAATATAAAGCAATTTTTTTTTAGAATAAGTATAACTCATATTATCATCCCTGAGTTGGATGTCACTCACCAAAACAACACTCTGTTATAAGATTCTTTGACCATATGTTTTATTTTTCTTCACGTCAACTAAAAATGACATTCTCTCGTACCTCTGCGAAAATAATATATGTGTATAGGTAGCATTATTGTCTTTGTAGAACAGAACTTGGGTTAAAGTTGCTTAGTTGCAAAGGAGCGCAAAAATGCGATTACCTACGTACTTAGCATGCATAAACTTGCACGAAGTCGCCAGACTCACTAATTCAATTTTCATAACACTTGAACCATTCTTCGCGGTTGAGCTGAAACTGTGAACAGAATTTAAGCTAGCCTTCACTGTTTTTAGCAACAGATAAATACAAGATGTTTGAAGAACCTAGGCGTTGTGTAACTATCACAAGTGTCCTATTTACATATGATTTGAACTTTTTTCTTTAAAAATACCATGCTCTTTATTTCTTCTAAATATACTTATCCTTGGTCTACCCTTCATAAGTTGTGCCTTATATAATAATTACCTTCTTAGCCTATTATGTTTAACTCTGACATCTACTCTACATCTTTGATTTCTATAAATATCAACATATTTTTTTACAAACAAGCAACGATTATGATGGAGTTTGCACAGGATTACCTACGCGTGTACTAGCTCCACGCCTAAAGTCAGTTTTTCTTTGCTAGTCGAATATTGTATTACCATCTTTTATATTCGTTTTTAACGAAATAATTAATTTTAACATAAGATAAACACAAACCTCCCAACTTTCATAGGTAATTCATCGATGAACACTGAGATCGTTTTTTATCAATTAGTTAATTATTTTTATTCACTGATATTATTATAAAAGTTATGAAATGATTATTTACATTATTAGACTAGCAAAGGAAAACTGACTTAGTATAATTTAAAGTTTGCTTCTATATACGAGTTGAAGTTCGTTAGCGTAACAAAACCTTATCCTTACTTATCTACACCTATTACATTAGCTTCGTATTACATAACACCTTTTCTGCCTTAGATTTTAATAAAAAATATAACAACAACTTATCATCTAAAGAACTTCCCTCGCTGTCGCAACTTTAAATTGCACTTACACCAATCAATTTCAATTCACCTCACCTACCTCTTATAAAACAGATCGTCTTCAGTCAGTCAGTCACGTCGTGTAATCCGCAGTTACAAGTTCGATAGACGGAGCTCGTCGGAATATGAAGCAGTTCAGATTTCATACCCATCGATCGGGATAAGTACTTTCAAGTTGGAACCAGGCGCGGATCTAGGCCGCCTGATTAAAGGTACTGGGCTAGCTCTTTGAAACGTATAACTTTCATAATTTTCACCCAGTTTCTTTATACAGATCGATAAATTTATTCATGAGAGATACTCACGCAACGAGGCCTAGGTGTTTATTGGGATAAAATGCTTTAGATAAGAACAAAATCTTTTCTATGTGGTTGTGTTGGGTATTACCTAAATCTTTATAAAACTATACACGCATGCGCGTTGCCGGCGACTACCATTTCACTATGTATCAGGCGGATCATTTTTGCAAAAGTTATTGAGTTACATTATACATTTAGCTACTGTTTTTTTCTAGCGTGTTTTTAATAGTAGGAATCTTATATATTTTTTTATGAAAGTACTAGCCAACTGTACTTCTTAACTGTAAGATTTGGATAGACCGCGACACGTCATTTTCTGATGCTTCCGCTTTTACATAGGTATAAATCTAATCTTCCCTGAATGCCTGTCTGCATCTCACTTTGACCAACTTGGTCTAGGTTAAGCTGCTTTCCCTGTTTATCGAAGTATGTATGTATTTCAACATTATGCAGCCCATGGTAAATATTACGCAATGTTCTGTAAATATATGATTAAGATTTTATTTCAAAACAAACCTTTTTGGCGGGAAAAGCTAGGAAAATACTTTCCCTCAAGCTCGATAAGCCTACTTTATAGACATCCTTTCGAAGCCGATATTTATTCATATGGATCCATTTCGCTTGTTATCGACATCTACATGAAAATAAAGTATTCTATTTCAGTGAAAACTTTAACAACTTGTTAAAACTAACCCGTATTCAGATAGTACCTAGGTATACACTGAAAAACACGATATTGTCGTAGTCTGTATAAAGAGATATATAAAGAGTTAAAACTTAAAACTTCATGTGTTTATAAAGAGTAAAAACTTAAAACTTTTATTATTCCATTGAATTCAATCAGATACGTCCTTTGTTGGTTAGGTACTTACAAAATCCTGGAAGAGAAAATATTTCTCTAAGGAAGGATCGCTCTTACTACAATCGAACTTGAAATTCAATGAAAATACGCTCATTACGGGAAGCTATTCGTTACTTTCCCGACTTGATAAGGACTATGGAAAGCTCCCTTTATTTTTGAAGTCGATAGCTTGTTTAGTTTTTTTTATTAGTATTTCTTTAGTTGTCATTTGTCTGTTGATTCCATAAAATTTGTATCCCTTTGGAATAGAACGACAAGAGCGAGATGTCACTAGCAACAAACTGTGTGATAAAAAGAGATGCGAGATGCGATGTAGCAGAACTGTTTTTGGCGGCTGTCAGTTAGTTTGGAAGCCCGCTAAAAATTTCTTTCATTTGTTTTTTTAAATTTGAGTTTAATTCTGTAAATTTTGAAGAAATAGATCTCCTGAAGCATAGTGACTTGATCGGTGATTGATAGTTGTTCATAACAGCGAAATAACCCCAATAAATAATCATTCAACAGGTAAATTAGTCCAAATCGAAGCCTATTAATTATGATTAATTTTTACTAATGCGCTTCAAATTTAAAGTACGCAGTTTGATAATAATCAAACTCAAATTGACGTTTATAGAATAGTATTCTATTTGAGTAGTAAGTAAAGACAGAATTACACAAAATTATAGACAGAACAAAACAAATATGTTTAACTTCATACCAATGTTGTATGAATCGCCTGAACGAAAAATAATCATTTTCTTTTATCTATTATCTCATTTTAAGCTACAAATGTTACTAACTTAAGTTAGTTGGGTGGATTTCCCAAACGTTGTCCGCATAAAATCTGTGTGTCCCATGTCATAAGACTTATTTCTTAGCGAAGTATTGCTTCAAAACATATTTTCCTAACATTCAACGATGGAATGAATAAATATACTAACGATTTAATAAGAAAAAAATGTTGAGATTAATATTAAATATTAGAAAAAAATAGATAAAATAAATATAAACCATCGAAATTTTGAATGTCCACCGCCAACCGTCACAGATATGATGTATATTTTTTTCAATGCAGTCACTCTTACCGTAGGTTTCATTTGTTTTATATGAAGATTATATAAACCAGCAGTAAATTAGATATTTATATAACACGTCATTTTATCAAAACAATTAATAAATTAATGATTTTTGTGGTCATTAGAATTGTGTTGGGTGAAACTTCCACAAGACGTCACGGTATATTTTTTCCAGTTCAGATGTGAAATACTACCATACGTGACTTTATTATGATAAATCGCAACACTTTCATCGTATGCGCGACCGCCATATTTTATTTTTGACAGCCAGCCAGTCTCGCCGAAATCCGCGTTTGAAGTGGTGGTGCGTAGCGTGGTCAAAATTATAGTTCCATTACGAATGGTCGTTTTCGAAGGTAAGATTACTCTTTATTGTTGTTTTTTTTAGGCTATCTGATTTAGTGTATTTTCTTGAGATGATGAATTGTAGTTATTTGTGTCCATTTGCCCTAATTTATTCAAAATTTGCACTACATTGACGATGTATTGGAATACGTCACGTCCATTACGTGACGTGACATACAAGGGATTAAAAAACGTGACGTAATGGAATTCTTAAGCCATGTTCACAAGGAATAGAACTGGGATTTCTTCATTTAACTAGATGTTTCGTATTCGATGGTGTACGACCTTTTTTTTACACATTTTGTAATAATGTATGATTATTCACAACGTTTTATTATTTTAGATTGTCTAAAGGGTGTTGATGATGCTGCTGCTGATGGTGAAGATATAGACGGTATTAAGAAAAAAAAATGGACAAAAAAATATGAAGAACATAAAAACAAAGTTAATTAGACTTAAAAATTCCTAAAAAAAGATTGATTATTTTAGTGAAGATTAAAAGCAGGAAAGAAGAAAAAAGTGGAAAGAAAAAAAAAGAAACAATAAGAAAAGAAAGAGACATGTGACGAACCTTAATCATCCTAAATTACTTAGAATAAGCGTACTAAGAATAAATTATGCCACGACATGTCCAAATTATACTTGATTTTTAAAAGGTTACAAAGCATATCTTGTTACAATTGCTTTTTGTTGTGATTTTGGATCTCCTCATAGAAATACTGATTTTATTAGGATTTTATTATTCTAGTATGATATTAAAAAGTTGTTACATTTTATTCAGTATTACTTAGCTTTAAATTGCCCTTTTTCAATACAATGTGACCATTGCCCTATAGTTCCTTTTCGTCACGACACTTTCCATTACCGTGACGTGTCTTATGTTCTTGTGATAATTAATTTAATAATTGAATAAGTAATATTATCATATTTGCACCTGAAAGAATAAGAAAAAAGACTCTATTGAATATATTTCATATTTTATAATAAAGAATTATTTCACGTCGTGTCGTAGCAGCGTAACCGACATTGTTGTGAGGTGCTTTGTAACCAAAAGTGACGTAATGTTAAATTTATTATTATGTACCAGTTATGTTAGAAAATTAAACAGAATGTGATATTTGTTTGGATATTGATTGTTATACTTTATATATAATAAATACTAATTTAGCAAACAATTGATTAGTTTCTCTTTAATGGCAACTTAATTTAGTGACGTAATGGAACTCATACTTGATTGAGTACATTTTTGACTTCATTTTATGCGAAAACTAATGAATATTTCAGAGTAATAATATAGATTTTCTAATACTGTATTCAAAAATGATTAAATTAAGACACAAATGCAGGAAAAATAATGTTTTCGATATTGTGGAATTCCATTACGTAACGACAACGTCTGAGAAATCCACCCAGTTACTGACATCTTAAATCGGTTTCGTTTGACAGCTTTTAATTGTCATTTTCTTTCGATAGGAAAATTATTTCTATGGATAATTCAAACGAAAGCCTTCAAATGTACTTACGATCTCAAAACACAGGGCTATTTATTTTATTACTTTAATAAAACAGGGATCATATTGAAATAGCAATACTTGCGAATTTTCGAATAGCAGAATAGATTTGCAATAAAAATAAACCCAAGCAATCCCTCCCCATGCCTCCTTCGCTCTGGTGTTTTAGAGCAATTCTTGTAACGAAGGTTATGACTTATTCATGTCATAAGTATGCCTTCAGTTCGGATCCGTCGTATAATAAACGAGTCAATAACGAACGCCCGGCTATGGGGTCTCTCGCTGTCGATAACTTTGACAAATTAATCGCTGTAGTTTAAATGAAGACCATTGACCAATAATTACTTCTCAATTTACTGAACCGAACACCAATTATTACACGAATACAAAATTCATAATTAACTCGCGATTGGTGTATAGATCTGCCAGATATTATTGGACGTCTCTTTGCCGTATACATCCAGGCAGGTCTTCATTAATGGAGCGCAAATCTGCAATGGAAAATCAGTATTCTGAATGGGGAGTCTAATCAAAAGTTTTGAACGAGGCGAGTAGGAAGGTTGGCTAAATATTGTAATCACTGTTGCTGTCAACAGCATATTGAAAGTACCCTTACACACTGCGGCTTCTAGCAGACATGCAGTCGCGATGCAGCATCGATGCAGTCGCAAACTGTCAACCTTTACACACCGCGCTACTTTTGACATCGATGCAGTCGCGATGCAGAAGCTGGAAATTGACAAATTATGTACTGTGTTTTAGCAACTGCATCAATACTAACGCGCGTTAGCATCGATGCAGTCGCGCTTCTGCATCGATGCTAAATTAAATCTGTTCATTGCGGGAGTCGCGATGCTGAATCGCGTTTTCAAAACGCGCGACTGCACCTATGCTAAAAGTCGCAGTGTGTAAGAGGTCCCCGCTTAATACGATTTCTCGCGTATAACGCTCCTTAAAGTCAGTCCCTACAACTTAAAGTATGTTTTCATTTGTTCCCCACTTAATACGATTTATCTCCCCACTTAGTACACTCTTTTTGGATGAATCTTGACTTGATTGATGGAATATATGATCTAAACAGACTGTCAAGTTGAAGAGAAAAATAGTCCTAATCTCTATTATAAAATCAGTTGCGTCTATTTTCTACAGATATCGTGTAGTTTTGTTAATTTTGCACTTGTTTTTATTTGAAATTAGATATTTTATCTGTATTGAATAGGATAAGTTGAAAATGTTTAGTTTAATTCAATCATACAATATGGGGGTAAGTTGAAAGGTTATGAAAAAGTCATAACTTATCCCAACATTGTATGATGCAACGTATTTTGTACTTATTTTATAATTTTTGCTACTATAACGAGTTCATAACTATTGTGCGTCAAACAATTTCCCGCTTATAACGCATTTTTGGCTGGTTCCCGACAGAATCGTATTATCGGGGTTATACTGTTTTAACGAAAGACTTGGTTGATAGAACTCCTATTCCAAGTTTATTTTGTTTCATTCTAAGCTATCGATTAGCCTAGTTTGCACAAATGACCTTAAGCTAATTATACATATTATAACAATTATTTAATTTGAAGGCTGGAGCTAAAGCATAAAAGATATTGATAAAAAAATAACTTACCTTGCCAAAAAACCCCATAGACCAACACCCAACATTTATTCCCAGGTTAACGTTAGTCGCACAATGGTTAATGACGACATCTGTGTTAACCTACAAACAAGCACGTGTCTTAATTAAATAACAGTCGCAATATGAGTTGAATAAAATCGTCCCCTAAAACTCTGCGTACCCTGTGCTCTACGGATTGTGTTATTTAATTACAAAGGTAATTGTTTTCATTCTGACATCAAAGCTAATAAGTACATTTACTTACACTTGAACGTGAAGCGTGAATTTAAGATGCTAATGACAATTTGTTTGATAGCGACATTTGATGTTGGCACGAAATAAGGATGTTTGACGAAGATGAATTATGTCTGATTACAATTGAATAATATAACTGTAATATGATAATGATGAATATGGCTGATCGAACGATTTAATGTTGGGTTTGAGATTTGATTCAGACAAGCTTAAAAATTAGTTATCTAATCCTACGCTTCTGAATCAAAATTGTTATCGAGATGATGATTATGGTAGTTAACATATAATAGATATCGTTAGAACTTATTAAAATAATAGAGGTGTCTTAAATAACAACTTCTTCCTTCTTGTATCCATCTACGGCGGTATAAGTTACGTTCCGTCAATCTCTACTGAGATTAGGCGATGCAAAGCATTTTTGACTTTCGAACTACATTACATAGAGAATATTCTGGATGTACGACACCTTGAAATATAAGTAACGAATAAACTTACAGTAATAGGTTTTCCCTCTTGCTCAAACCGCGTGATGTTAGGCCCTTGGATGGGCAGCACTCTCCACCGCGTGTTAGAAACAGCATGCTCACTCAGGTACAAAGGGTAAGTTCCGTACAAGCCCGGGATCGGATTCGGATCGTACCTCACGTAAAGAGGCTGAAATACAACACACCTCTCAGCACTACCCATTGACACAACACAATGCATGCTCCAATACATACGTCATGTCTGTGTCTACATACATACATGAAGCAGGGACGGGGCTTATTGACAGGAATGGAATTTTCGACCCTCACAAAACATATGACGCTGCCCATAAATTGATTTTTGCCTAACCCCTGCCATTTTCGTTTGGGCTGCAAAGGTAGCTTTGAAAGTTTATAAACGAAATAGGTAGTGATTATTTTATTAGCAATTTGAAAATGGAAAATATATCGGAATTTAATCTAGGTAAAGAATACACTTCCCTATTCACACATCAGAAAAAGGGCTATGAATTAGGTGAATAAATAGTAAAATAATACTTTCCCCATCTTAAAATCAATGTATTACTGATATTTAACTTATTTTAACGTTGAGCATTAAAACGAATTTATGCGTTAATACAAAATGCTACCGCTATGACAAACATGATATTATAGCCAAGCCAGCCGGCTGAACCGAACATCTTTGTTATAATAAAAGAGTAATACACAAAATTATGTGTCACTTAGGGTCACATAATTTTGTGAGGATGGAGGGTCAATGCTCCTAAACTGTTAGGTTAGGTTAGGTTATGCTCCTAACAGTTTCCTAAACTGCTTAGCTTGAACTGTCAAGGACATATTACAATTGTTTTTATGCATACAAATAATGAATAAATATAAGAGGTATTAAAAGTCAACAGAATCTTGACCTTGGTTCTAAAGGTGACCATTGCTCTACATGTTAAATTAAAAAATAACATTCAATTGTTTTCTTACATTGAAGGTACACCTTAAATAGGTACAAGAAAGGGGCAAACGTACTCTTCTATTAACAGAATAAGCCAATGTCAGTAGAAATTCCTGGTTGTACTTCAGTGACTCGCCTTCGCGGTTGCAGTAATCGGCACTGGTAATCACAAACGTGCTCCTTTCCTCTGGCTGTAGACCTGGAAACCCCATGAGGGCACAGCCATCTTCCAAGTCTTGGGAATAATTGATGTCGTTCGAGGATACACGGCCACCAAGGAGCAAGCCAATTTTACCCTCCTGCGGTGGATCACATGCTGTCAATAAAGCAGTTAGTTAATCGAGGCTGATTGAACCTATAAGTTGAGATCAGAGAATGGAGCTCTCTATGTTATCTAAAATGTGACATTTCTGTATATATGGTATTGGTATGAACTTACGAGAAAAATATGAAAATGATTTCGGATCTGTCGCAATACCTACCTATTTGGATAGGTATCGCAACTAGGTATAACAAACGTCAAACAATACTAATATGGTTTAAGTTGAATTAAGTCTAATTAACTACCTAGCTTAGACTCTAGTAACTTGCCTGGAACGTGAGGTGCTAACAATGATATTTTAGCACCAAATGCAATAGACCCTGATGACTGTGTGAGAACTGTGTGCTTGTTGAGCGTGTCACCCATTTTTCGATACCTTGCCAACATTAGGTTACCTTTCTTCATTTGATCTAAGAACTGGTTCAGTTTGTACTAAAATATACATGTAATTTTATTCATTTACAAAAATGATAAAATCTTAGTTTTAACAGCTATGTCCAATAACTTACATACCTCTTCTAATTTTGAGGCTTCGTACCAATTGCCGATACGCACACGATTACAATAAACGATACCCTTGTCTTGCTCTTGCTTCGACATGATTATAAATCTAGTAAATAAGACCTGTGAAAGTAAATTAAACACAAGTTGGGGCTTGAATTGGAGCGACAGCAAAAAGCCAAGATAATATAAAAATGCAATGCAAAGGACAGCCAAAAGGACAGCTGAGGACAGCACTGCTTCGCAAAAATGTATTAATGTCAGTCAATGTCAATGGCCTTTATGACTTTACATTACGTCAGTGCAGTAATTCTAACAAAATTTTACATAAAGGATTTATTACGGCTGTGTGCGACGTAGATGGTGGGCTTAATACTCAATGATAGTGGGGGGAACCAGAATCGATGACCGCGCTCGCAGTGACAAAGAACTTTGGAATAATGACTTTTTGTAACCCTTTGTCATTTCTAAGACCTCCCATAGTTTGTGATGCTGTTGTCGCGCACGGTTCCAATATTACAGGCTATACTTTATATAAAAAAAATCACTTAATAAATTTACATAAATATTACTTTGTAATGTTGTAATCACGTCATGATTGGTTAAAGTTGTACTGGTTAAATAAGAAAGTTTAAAAAATAATTTAAAATTCGCTGTTAATGTCCTTGGGTCAACATAGAAACGCTCTTCGCTTTATGGAATATAAGGAAAGATTTGGGGAGAATTTAACAGGCACCAAGTCGGAATTTTGTGGTTAACCCTCGATTGCACTATATTCCGCTAAGTCCACTAACGAGCTGTAGACGGAACCCTTTAGCATACCTTTGTTGGGACAGGGGTCTTCAAGAATTTGGTTTCGGAGGATTTATTACTTGTCCTTACATGAGTGAGTTTAAAATTGGACACAGTCATGTGAAAGAAGTAGTACGGAATACGGATGCACCATCTTAATTTATAAACTTAAACCTCATAACAATCGTGTAGCTGGAATAATAATTAACCTGCGAGGTAGCATGTGGCGTGAAGTGAGGTGCGACACCTCGGACTCAGATCCTCCCGAGATCGCGGTTTACTTTATTTGGCCTTCGCCTATTGCCTTAACCGGTCGACCAAGAGGAAAGATAGCAAGGAACCTATACTCCAGCCTGGAAGTGTAAAATTTCATACCACCAGGGGCCTGTTGGCTACCTGTCAATCAGGATGGGTTCGGGCGTGAATTAGTTATAATCTACGTCACTAGCGACCTGTAGACCGCAGACTCACCTCTCTACAACCGTTAGCCGTCTACACCAATGTTTTTGCCATGCTTCCTTCTGATAAGCCTTTAATGGACGCCGCTCACTGTGTGCAGTGATTATCTAGACGAGGCATTTGACAGGCGTCCCATGATCTCATGTGGTCTCCAAGTAGCCAGTCCAGCAATTTCTTTACCATAGTCCCGGCATAGTCTCCATTTTATCTGCAAAAGTCCTTGCACCTACCGGGTGCTATCTTCAGCTGTATCTTAAGAGTGCAGGCAGCAGGCAGGGATAGTAACCCCTGGGTGTACCTAACCCAGCACATTAAAGTATCCAAAAGAAAAAACCAGGTAAACCTTCTAAAAAATCCGATTTTGGCCGTGATATCCCGCAGGAAAGATACATCTATAATAGTAGAATATCTGCTAGGTAACTTTTTTCTTCACGATCTCTTTGCAAGTATAATGACGCGATGTCTAGACAGCACTTGACACATTATATCACAGATCAATTATCTTGACATCTTTACTTTTGGAATAACGTTTTTGTTTAATAAAGTTGAAAACAATCAAAACAAATGTCTTACAACAACGCTGTTCTTGTCGGAAATTGGAGTGAGGAAAGACTTAAAAATGAGGTAAGCACGGCAAACATTTTTTGCACTTATTGGATACTTCATGGGCACAGTTGCTAATAGGTACATACCTAATCCATTTTGACTACATATTGCCTAATAACATAAATAAAATTGTTCCAGTGAGAAGCACCCGTGCCAGACAAGGAATCGAACCCTGTGTCTTACGCTATCCGGAACATTGATGACGTCACGCAACCTCCGCACTTAGGCTTGCAACGTGTCGGTGGCCGAATGGTATACGCCCGGATTGCGTTAGATAAAGAGTTCTATTCCTTGTCTGACACAGTTGCTTTTTATAAGTGCAATTTTTGATACATATTGCTATCATTGTTACCAAATAGGTATAAAGAATTTATAGACATCAAGCATTTCCAAACGTTTTTCAGTACGAGTTTAAATTGTTCCTGCGTAAACGGGATAGACGTGAGCTGTTACTACAGAAATCAAGAACTCTATTTAGCAACCTACTAAAAGAGGTAGTATTTATAAAGTAGTGCGTATATATATGCATATTATAAATAGTAAGTTTATCAAATTTGTTATGCAATCGCCCTCCGCGAGCGTAAAACGCAACTTAAACTGAATTTTAAGTGCGAATCTGGTATTTCTTAAAAAGTTACTCTCTCACGATTACTAAATAGAACAAAATTAACTTAAATAATGAAGAATGTATCGCTCTGGATCAGCCAGAGCGCGCGTTTTTCATTAACATCAGTATTACATTTTAGAGGCATCTCGCAATAAGCGGCACCTTTGTGTTGTATGGGTACAACGTGCAATTAGTTGCTTCTGACATGCCAGGTAACTGAGTTACTGTAATTAATTTGTATTTTGATAATTATATACGAATAGTCTTTTGTGACTAGGCGGAAATTACATGAAGCACATACAAGGATTTCATCGATTACGAGTACCTACTAGGTATTTGGTCAATAGGTAACCATAACTATAGATATGTATTAGTTAGTAGTAATCTATGCATATTAAATTATACATGTAGTATATAAAGTATGAGTATAAATTCTTGTTAGTTACACTATTTATAACTCAAGAACGGCTGACCCGATTTGACTAAAAATTTGTGGGGAGATAACTTAGAACCAGGAGACGGGCATGGAATACATTTTATCTATAAACGGGGCCGGGGCGGGACGGGTCCTGGGCAAAACGAAGTTTTCTGGGACCACTAGTAGTAAATAAAGAGCAGCAGACGTAATATACCATAAGACTAAAGCTTGGACGAATAAACCAATGTTAATTGTGTGTTAAGTGGTTAATTCATCCAAGGACTAGAGGTCTAGATCAGATTTAGATTCAGATATTTAATGCAAAGTTAAAATAGGTACGAGTATTTGATCAATGTATGTATTTGTATTCTATCGTCTCATTTTAAGGGATTCGTAGTTAACAAGAAAGCCTTATAGTTTCGCCATGTCCGTCTGTCCGTGTGCTATTCAGCGCAGAGACTAAGGTGCTAGAAAACTGTAATTTGGCATGGGTAATTGTGTATGTATTCTAATCTCTTCGCCGAAGTAGTAAAATAAAGTTTTGAAAAATATTTTTAAGTAACGTGTTGTTTTTTTTTTCTCTTGCAAAACCTTGTGTGTGGTATAGTTGAATAGGTCTTCTCAAATTATTATGAATTTACTCACATCAAATTTCGATAAAGTAGGCTCTTTTCATAACATTCAGTTTTAAAGGTATTTTTTTTGTGAGAGTCCCATATATATTACCCTCTCACAATTAAACTGTAGTAGGTGGAATCGTTAAAAAAAACACAGCCATATAGCTTCACTAGCATATATGAAGAATTTAGAAGGGTAACTATAACGGCTATGATAGGTCAACAAATTACACCAATGTAGTCCATAAACTTTAAGCAAAATGATAATGAAGATTATGAATGAAGACGTTCTACGGAATAATGTTCATGCACATTTTCGCGTAAAAAAATTGTACCCCCAAAACTCGTTTGATTGTCTCTTTTTTACTGCAAAATTGTGAGTCAGCGCTACCAAAAGATATAACCGGTTTTCTCTCATAATTTCGTATATTTTGTTTCTTTAAGGGAATCAAAACCTTATCAGGCAATCTGAATCATCACACTTATCAGGCAATTATACAGGACACTATTAGGACAAGTAAAGTGCTTGCTTACATACATAGCAGATACGGAACCCTTCGTACGCGAGTTGACTCGCACTTGGCCGATTTTATGTTTATCATCGATTGATTTGTTGACATCAATTGTACAATGTACATACTTTTTGTTCAAGCTAAAACCGTAGCTGGTGGCAAGCCTCGGTATGGACTGGCTTTATCAAGTCTGGTCACCGAACGGCAAGTTGACTTCATGCAGAACATCAATGATGGGTGCTTAATGACCCTTTCACCCATCACCACCCCTTGCTGCCGAAACACCTTCGTCATACTCAGGTTCAAGTCTTCCATAACCTGGTTTATTTACTTTAAATACTTATAGACTTACAAGCTTTGCATCCAAGGCTAAGTTAAACCTTCTAACTGAACAAGAGTTTTTTCCTGTTTCCTGACAGCATTTTTGGATTCTCTTGTTTCAAAGTAAGATGGTGGAACCGAGCCTTATAGCGAAAATTTGTTAGGAAGTAAGTATTGTATCTTTATCACTTCCGTACTTACATCCTCAAAAACGTTATATACGTTGTCTGGTATTCCTAACACAAGAAAGAAAATTCCTTACTTCGAAACTACGATAGTTGCTGTGTTTTCTGGCGCTTATTTATTTATTTACTTTTTCACCCTAAAACTACTGATTTTGATGAAACTTTACAGAATATCGCTAATACATAATGTTTTGTAAAATACGATATTTACGCAAATGAATCCGCGAGAATCTGCCAGTTTGTTAAAATGACTTCGTCCTCACACAATTTTTAATGTCTCTAATTAGATACAGTCACAAGAAAGAATAAGGGTGATGTAAACATTGATTACACTGTTAAACATTTCAGCGCAAAAGACCCAAGTCTCCATGCAGTTAAGATGAATTACGGCGACGAATTTTTCCTCAGGGCGGAGAATTATGGCGAACCCGACGTGAGTCATATTCATATTGTATGACATTTCCAATTAGGTTGTACACATGGGAGACATTAGCAAACCATTTATGTGAAAGGTAATAATTGAAGTGGAAGTCGGAAGAATGTATTTCAACTAGGTAGTGGTAAACCACCCAGGGTTTCCACTAACGTAAATAAATACAGTACCTAACATAATATCAGCTAGCAATATCCATAAGAATTTAGGAATCATAATGTTGACTTGTTGTTACGTCTAATAGTCAATATTATGTGGAGCTGAGCTGATGGAGGAACTCCTTAACACTTAGGAGTTCAGTAATTATAATGACAGAACTTATAATAGGTGATTTGTAGCTTAAAGCACAGTCATAAGGTGCAACCCCTGTAATCACTAAAAGTAAAGAAATTTTTAACTTTGAAAAAAATTTAAAACCGTTTTCAAATAAAAATGCATCAACTAGGTATCAAAACACTGACTCCAAAAAGAAATTTTTCGTGTAAAATAGATTTATTTCTTTGAGGGTTCAAGAGTTTATTAAAAGACTTTTTAGTGCATTTTGGTTTTGAAGTCCAATTTTACTTTTTTTTGTATTCTTATAAGATGAAATAAGAAACCAAAAAATGCCCGCCCATGCACAATTTTTATTATTTCTTATTTCATCTTAAAATAAGAAGACATGTACGGTCGAGGGCACCACCCTACTTCTTTCAAACTTCAGGTCAAAACACAGGTCACCCGACGTGCACACAGTTTTAGCTCTCAAACTACTCTGTTAAAGCGGTGGATATCATCCATATCCATAGAAGGTACTTATGAATGTACAACCCCACAAAGTAGATAATATAGTGCAATAAAAAATGCCAAAACATAGTACAAGTTTTAAAATATGTTTAGGCGGCTCCACTGTACGTGCGTTACACACCCGAGGGGGTGCCTGGGCCCGCGGACCACATGCCGATCCGTCTCAGTGCCACCCTGGACAGCAACTGCCGCTGGACCACCGCACCGCTGCTGCCGGGCGAGCGCCTTGAAGGGCTGGGAAGTCCTGTCAAGGTTACTGCTTGTCAACCTACTCTTTATTGGCCGGTGCTCAAGTAGCGACTCCAGTCGACAACGACTGACTAATGACTGTGACTTTACATCGCAAGTAGGGAGCTTATAGTGTGTACCGGCCAAAAAATAATAGACAAAATAAAACACAACTAATTTTAAGTAATACAGGTAATAATTACCTACATACACTACCCGGTTGTTATAAGAATGGACCTGTCAAACATGACACATTTCTCCTGCTTACTCTCTCTCCCACCCGGGTTCGTCCGTTACGAGTCAATTTTATACTCTGATTTTTTAAATAGACCAGAATGACAGTATTTGTCGAACTTTTAATTTTTTTTATGTTGCAAGCGTAGTACCAATAATGGTGTAACAATACCCTTGTACGCGAATATTGAACTTGTGATACGATTATTCAATAATTCGGTTTTACTCATAAGGATTAATAATACATGTAAAACGTTACATAAAGGTCTATATAAAAGTAATACATTAAACAGTTTTTTCATTTCTTCTGTTCTGAAAATTTAACTTTCATATGAAGACGGGTGGAAAATAGCTTTTCCATCCCTAGGGTGGAAAGTCATTTAGTTTTCATTGCTACGACCAGACATGGACTTAAAGATAATTGAATCACGTCATATTATTAAAATAAACAAGCTATCCATATTTTTAAGATAAGTTAAACATTAAAAGCGTGTTTATTATGGTCACTGATTTTAAAAAAATACAATTGGTCTAATTTTTAACAATTTAAAATCTACAAATATAATATTCGGTGGCCCACCAAACATTTTTTATTACTTTTGTCGTGAATCAAGCTCGGTTGAGTTTATAAAGTTCTTTATTCGATCAACACACTTATCTTTGATACAAATCACTATCTCTAGCCACATCAATAATTATAACTATATTTTAACATAGGTTCCTTCCCTTAACCTTTCGCTTCGGCGGTCAGCACTACACTGCCTCGCCTTTCGAGTGCACTTCGCAAGTCAGAAAATAAGAAGGGGCAGCCAGTGTTGCCATTATTAAATAGCGATAACGTTATTCGATAAAGTAACAATACTCGATTTTATATAAATACAAATAACGTTAACTGTTATTATGAGGAGTTAAGATTACAAGAGGCTACTGATTGAATCTAAGTACAAAAATCATCACATTCGGCCATCCGACCTAATGCACCTCCTGGTGCATTTTTAAAAATATTTACAATGGCGCATTTATATTAATACTACTACAGCATACTACATTTATCATATTACAAGCAATAAAAATTTAGCTGTTGGGCTAACTTAGTAATTCTAAGTTTACTTTAGCGTACACATTAGAAAATCATCACATTCGGCATTTAAGTTTAATTAATTACAATTATCACATTTCTAGTTCTTTTAATAATTATAACCTATTTTTGGTTGACTTGAGTTGCTGTAGCTTTGACCAATATAGGTTGATCTATTGAATCCTTAGATTGATTATACTTTGCCTGCTTACCTGCCTTATAAGACTTGTGGCAACGAACATTTTATACATTTTATGTAACCGGGTTCATAATCTATTATGTACCTATAGTTTCATAGTTACTTCGTTCTACAGGCTAATAAGTTAAGAATGGTTATGTTATTATACTTATTATAACAATTGTAACTATTAATTTGACTAATCTTTTTTTTTACTCCTGTATATGAATGACAAAAAGTCATTTATCGAAGCCATATTTATTTTATTTTATTACAGTATTATCTTCTAATATACTTAACAAGATTTAAAAAAAAACATCTGATTTTAAGATAACAATATGGCAAGAATCTAACTAAATTGACTTTTAAATTGATGAATGAATGAAAATGTATAGGTAACCTATTGTAGTTTTAAGTGTGTGACATATAAACGATCCTAACTTAAAAGATACCTTATCTACATAAACAGTTCATTTAAAAAGTAATAAATTAGTCAAGTCAGTAAAAGACAAATTAATTGGACACCAATCACATATCCAGCAATATGATAATAGTTCACAATTTGTATAATTATATGTATAAGGTAAATAAAATAATCAGGTTAAAACAAAAGTTCCTTACTGAAACACAGTCTCATGATTTGAATTTTTCATATTGAGTCATGTATAAAACTATGTATTGAGATAGATATTAGAAAGTCACTAAAGCATCCAAAATAAATGTCACTTATTAATCGTGGAGAACATAATCAAGAATTATTGAAGCTACTTAGATAACTTTAAAAAAAAGTTAAATTTCGTAATTTGCGTGGCGCATATCAATGAAAGTTATGAATCTTAGCACTTAAATTCATACGAGAAGAATTAAGCTATTATGTGGTTTTGGTTTTTTTATTGGAATTGAATGGTTACCTTAATGTCTGTTCTCAATGCCTTATAAATACTGTTTACGGAGATACAGACATTTAAGGGATCATTATTATTATTTATAGAATCTCTTATGATCTTACAATTTATTGTTCACATAAAATATTACTTTGTAGTTTAACTTTCCCTAATATTATGTGTGTTTGGATGAGAAAAAATCAATATTTCAGGGCCCATATTAATCATATTTGTTAATTATTAACGAACAGTACATGAAGGTGTGGTCTTAATATAGTAGTAGGAACAAGTACCTACTTCACTTTATTAATCATTATACAATTAATATAAATAGAATTGAGATTAGATTTAATAGTCAAATGACATTAATAATTAAACCCTACCACGAATACAATTTACTCAGCAAAGTAAACTCAACGATATTATGCTGTTACATGTAAAAAAGAATAAACTGCATGATATTGCCAAGAATACAGAAAAATATCAAAATGGGGAACTAGATTAAAAACTAGTTTAGAAATAAAGCCTTTGTGCATAATTATCTATTAATTGACCTATGAGATCACGGTGATGATGATGATGATATTGCAGAGCAAACGTCGTGTTTGGCGTCAATATAAAATTCATAAATGAAAATATATTTATTTTACAGTCAATGCTTAGTACATTATGTAAGGTCACCTCGTTATAAGTGATAATATTTTAACAGAGCATCAAACAATAAAATAGAAAGAAGACCCTTTTTTTTGAAAACTGGCCTGCATACGATTTTATTTTTCCTAAGAAAAAAAATATTATTCTTTAAGGGCACCCTGGCCCGCGACAATGCCTTTCGTCTCTTACATAAGTACTAAATTGAGCGAAAACTAGACAGACGTATATAATAAAAGTGCTAAGAGACAATAAGTATAAAAATAATATCACAAAACAAATGTTTTTACAAATCGTCGGAGTAATGATTTATAGATAAACAATGTCATTTAAAACAAATTTATATAGACATTGAGGATACATTAATATAACTGACTGTCTACTAGTCAGGAGTACTTATAGGAAGGTTATTTAATAAGTAAAAGTAAAGTATAGCTACCTAAGCTCATTCTTGATGTATAATTTCAATTATTTATTTTTCTATTGTTTGTGCAGTATTACAGAAATACTGTGTAGTAAGTTATTTGGTTCCTTAATGTTTATAGTAGTCATAAATAAATATTAATATGTATAGGTATAGGACTATCTGTTCCAAAATTAATATAATTACTCCACAATTTATTAACAGGTAAAACTCACCTATAAAATTGCTTTACTTTGCTGTACCCTACCGGGTGTTCACATGTAGCGAGCGATGTTAAGTTTGTAATTAATTATTTATCTACTGTGTATTTCTTTCATCAAATAAATGATAATTGATAAACTTTTTATATACATTTTATGTCTTACAAGTTTGGCGGTTAACTGCGCTGTCAAAATTGCAACGGAATCTGCTACTCTTTACAGTTCTAGTATGGTTAAAACGACAGAACAATTTATATAAAGGAAGTAAGGGTATTTTCTATGAATGTTGTATAAACGATCTGCATTGTAACGCGTTACGCGACTTTAATGGCGTTTAAGTAACCCGACATTAAAATTACCGCGTCAATGAATTAATTAAATCTTTGTTTTGAAATAAGTCACGACGTTAATTCAAGTAAGAATTTACTGACATCGTATGTTAATAGGTATATTTTTCTCATGATCGTGGTAAATGCGCGGTATTTATCGCAAAGTCAACTTAGTATAAGATTAGGTCTGTGGGAGCGATTAAAAAATGAATATTACACTAATTTATTTTTTAAAAAAGCATTGACAGTGATCTCATACAAGACGGTGAAAAGGGCTTCTGATGTTTATGCATTTACCAAAATTATCAGTTGTACGGAAAACAGCACGTCAAGGTAAAAACTGCAGTATCTTAGGTTAAGTTTGCAAGAAAAGTGGGTAATTTGATGTGCTGTCGACTGTACATATATTCAAAATTGAAGGGCACAGGGGAAAAACAAGCAATGTCACATTTTTGTATTTTTTGAACTGGCAATACCATGGTCTAGTACAAATGTGGTCGAACGAAACGCAAAAACACACACTGCAGTAACATGCAGGGTCACGGAGTAATCATACTAGACAAATATCCATACAGTGCAATAACAAGCAATGTCCAAGTCGTGCAGGAAAAAAACAAGCATTGTCCAGTGTTGAAAAAGTTGAAAAGGATCATCCAAGATTAATTTTCCACAGAGAACATTACAATTCACCTTGGACATCAGCTGTTCTCACGGCACCTTAAAAAAAAGATCAAATTCCGAAATGACTCTGATAGTCTGGGTGACTCTGAGTTTTTACTGCCGGAACAATCATATAAGGAGAGTCTTCCAGTTTCAAAGGCAAAATGTATGGATATCCAGGCCTTGTCAAAGTTTTGTGGACCAAAGGCTAAGCAATACTTTTCACAAATAAAATATAATGATGTTTAAATAAAGACTATTACATGGACTATGCCTGTTTTTTGCCTGTATTTTCTGACCTACTTCTGTTTTATCCCATTTACTCAGTAAGTATAAAAAAGAAAAGAGTTTTCTGTACTGATACATTGAAACAAATACATTTTCTTCATAATTGAATATAGTTGTCTTTTATTTCAAGCTATAATGTGTCTTTTTTTAAGGATTCAAACATTAATTTCACAATTACTCAGTTCATTCATTCAGTGACATTGCTTGTTTTTCCCCTGTGCCCTTCAATTCTGTACTCAATCGTAACAAAATAACCCATTCTACTAAGAAGAAGTGATGATATTTTTTTTCTTTTGTAAATGATAAATAACATCCTAGCCTACTCGCGACCACGAACGCTGCAATGGTTAAAACGTCGGGAATCAAGATAAACCTCCGCGAAAAATATCAGAATAAATTGTGTGTACAAGGACTTATCCAGTGAATGAATATACTACAGTTAAAACATAGTAGTTGTTATTTTTTCCTCTTTGTGATCGGAGCCAAACAGTTACTTCGGATTGTGTGAAACGGTAATTTCAGGTGACTCGACGGCTTCGAGCGTTGGTGACGCCGAAATAGTACTTTTTGATTTGTGACTTCCTTTAGAAGATGTCGATGTCCTCAACCTTGATCGCGAGCTCTTTCGTCTTTTGAGGCCCAACCAGCCTGGTTTGGTCTCGTGCTCTTCAGTCTCATCACCTCGGAAGAAAAAGAATACCAGCATTAGTGTTTTTATCAACAAAATCATACTTTGGATATGGTAATTATTTACTAAGTTATGGTTTAAATAATTATCTTTGTAAATGAACTGTATGTATTTATGACAATAAATGTCTTTAAACCTAATTACTATGGAGCCATATCTTCATTTACTAGAGCATAATTTTAGTAAAGGAACAATGTTGCAAATAATCCTGAACGCAAGTAAGTGCGCCTATATGGCTCACATGACCATTGCTAATGAAAAATTCTAGTAAAAGAATTCACAGTTAGACTTGACCTTTTGTAAAACATATATAGCTTCTTCATGGCACAAATGGCCCGATCTAATCGAGAAAAATACATAGCTAGTATACATAACTGATGTACATGTATTCCACAATACATGATTTTAATTGATTGATTGATTGACTGACTTTGCTTTTGAATAAAAAAAATGTACAGAACTATGGACACACTTGGTCCACGCGATACACCTGGCCGCTATTTGAGGACACACTTGGCCCACGCGACACACCTGGCCGCTATTTGAGGACACACTTGATCCATGCGACACACCTGGCCGCTACTTAAGGACACACTTGGTCCACGCGACACACCTGGTCGCTACATAAGGACACACTTGGCCCATGCGACACACCTGGCCGCTACTTAAGGACGCACTTGGCCCATGCGACACACCTGGCCGCTACTTAAGGACGCACTTGGCCCACGCGACACACCTGGCCGCTAAAACTTCTTTGTAAAATCTGACACTATGGCCTTTATTTCAAATTATATATTGAATGAGTACGAATGTATATTAATTTAAAATTAAAATGTATATAAATTCAAATTGGGTTGAATTGGCAATAAGGCATTTACCTTAAAATGCCTTTATATCCAGTCATATCAAATGAAGTGAAAGAAAAATTATTCTAATTTAATTTACTTGAGTTAGCTTAAATTGAACTCAGTTGAATAAATAAAAAAAACTCAGTATTGTTTAACTCACTTACATAATCAATGGGTGTAAATACCCTAAAGGGCACTCAATTCATGCCCTATAACGAAATTGAATTGAAATAAGAAATGAGTCGAATATTAATAATTAAATTGGATTGAATTGGTTGAAATTTAACACAATTGATTGAAACACACAATTGTTGAACTCACTAACATAGTTTATAAGTCTGTTAACAAATTATGAATGCAAAGTCTGAAATAAAGATTTTTTACTGTATAATTATTTATGAACACAAAAATATTAGCCCTAGAACAGTTGCAGGTTGGACGGTTATTCTCAATCAACTAAACATAGCTACCTACAATAGGCAGTGACATAATAATATTTAATACGTATTTCTTTTCGTATTTCCTATTAGGATGAAGGAACTACTGAGGTCATTTATTATATTTAGCTATTTAGTTGCACGTACTCGTGTCTCGTATCCACTGAACATTACCAAGGAGTAGCCTTGTCCAAATGGTCAGTTAGAAACGTAACACAATTTAGTCAGGATAATAGTGCAACAGCTTAACCTTAATATGAATAAATATTAATAATTAAATTGAATTGAATTGGTTGAAATTAAACACAATTGATTAAAACACACAATTGTTGAACTCACTAACATAGTTTATAAGTCTGTGAACAAATTATGAATGCAAAGTGTGAAATAAAGATTTTTTTACTGTATAATTATTTATGAACACAAAAATATTAGCCCTAGAACAGTTGCAGGTTGAACGGTTATTCTCAATCAACTAAACATAGTTACCTACAATAGGCAGTGACATGATAATATTTAATACCTATTTCTTTTCGTATTTCCTATTAGGATGAAGGAACTACTGAGGTCATTTATTATATTTAGCTATTTAGTTGCACGTACTCGTGTCTCGTATCCACTGAACATTATCAAGGAGTAGCCTTGACCAAATGGTCAGTTAGAAACGTAACACAATTTAGTCAGGATAATAGTGCAACAGCTTAACCGCAGCAGAATATTATCCCAACCAATGCTATCCTATCGTGGTATTTATGGCGTTATCTTCAAGAAATTTTTCTTAAATAATATTACTTGCTCTTATCATTTGAAAATAATAGTACATACCTTTTGTGGGCTGTAGATTTCTTCTCGCTTCTGAACTGTCGTGAATCAAGCTCGGTTGAGTTTATAAAGTTCTTTATTCGATCAACACACTTATCTTTGATACAAATCACTATCTCTAGCCACATCAATAATTATAACTATATTTTAACATAGGTTCCTTCCATTAACCTTTCGCTTCGGCGGTCAGCACTACACTGCCTCGCCTTTCGAGTGCACTTCGCAAGTCAGAAAATAAGAAGGGGCAGCCAGTGTTGCCATTATTAAACAGCGATAACGTTATTCGATAAAGTAACAATACTCGATTTTATATAAATATAAATAACGTTAACTGTTATTATGAGGAGTTAAGATTACAAGAGGCTACTGATTGAATCTAAGTACAAAAATCATCACACTTTTTTTTCATTTTAAATTGTCATATTTCGTTTGTCTTTGACGATATTTTTTTTAGTTTGGTCGATTATGGCACAGATTATCGATCGATCGATATTTTAGAACAATGATTTGATATCGTCCGCGTTTTATGTAGTTGTCGTCCGGCCGTTACTGTCCTTCGTTTGTGTTTTATGTATAACAACAGTAAAAAAACTTATATATTGTGATGTAAAACATGAGGTTTCATCTCTCGCCAAACCACATAATATCTCATCATCACATCATAATTACATAGCTAAATTTGTTTATTTTTCCTCACAGTCAAAATGAAAAATAGTATGTATAACTCGGGTGAAAGCACCCATTTTACTCTCGAATTATCATATAAATTTCTTTTCTTTTTTCTAATCGTTTTACAGCTCTGTACGAATCCTTCCTACCAAATCTTAAGTGTTGCTGTCTTCTTATAACTTTTTTCCTCTTAATTATTGTCTTGTCGAATTGTTTGTTTCTCTCTTCCACGTTATTATATAAGTTACTAGCGGTCTCCCGCGACTTCGTCCGCGCGTTTTAAGTTTGCTCCCTCCCCTCCCGTCGCAGCGTCATGTTTTATATCCTAAAGCCTTTCTCGATAAATAAGCTATCCAACACAAAAATATTTTTTCAAATCGGTCCAGCAGTTCCTGAGATAAGCGCGTTCAAACAAACAAACTCTTCAGCTTTATAATATACTAGCGGTCCCCCGCGACTTCGTCCGCGCGTTTTGAGTTTGCTCCCTCCCCTCCCGTCGCAGCGTCATGTTTTATATCCTAAAGCCTTTCTCGATAAATAAGCTATCCAACACAGAAATATTTTTTCAAATCAGTCCAGCAGTTCCTGAGATAAGCGCGTTCAAACAAACAAACTCTTTAGCTTTATAATATATTAGCGCAAACGCACGTTGTACTTAAGCTGCGAACATTATTTTGGTGCGGAGTTATGTTAAAACTAAGATAGCTCCTAAGATATTTATTGAAATCAAATGATATAAAGGGCAACTTGGTTCTAAATGAAATGCTCGTGATGATGAATGTATTTATTTTGATAAGAATAAATACCTGTGTGTATAATACACCTCTAAAAATAATGCATTATATTTTTACAAATTTATTAACATAAGAAAGGTTGTAGTAAGTCAACCATAAAAGATACACATATGCTGTCGCGGACTTTATTATAGAACTCTTAATGCTGAACAATCCTGTCATACATGATTTTTGTGTAACTTAAGCGGTTTCCGCAGCGTATGCAGCGGAAGCTCTCAAAAGGAATATCTTTCTCCCGTTTTCGCAACATTTTTCATTTCTGCTGTGGTCTTATGAGTCGTATCTTTATGTTATATAGCCTAAAGCCTTCCTCAATAAATGGACTATCCAACGTAAAAAAAATTTTTTAAATCGGGCCAGTAGTTTTTGAGATTAGCGCGTTCAAACAAACAAACAAACAAACAAACTCTTCAGCTTTATAATATTAGTATAGATTAGCGCAAGCGCACGTTGTACTAAAGCTGCGAACATTATTTTGGTGCGGAGTTATGTTAAAACTGTGATAGCTCCTAAGATATTTATTGAAATCAAATGATATTAAGGGCAACTTGTTTCTAAATGAAATGCTCGTGACGATGAATGTATTTATTTTGATAAGAATAAATACCTGTGTGTATAATACACCTCTAAAAATAATGCATTATATTTTTACAAATTTATTAACATAAGAAAGGTTGTAGTAAGTCAACCATAAAAGATACACATATGCTGTCGCGGACTTTATTATAGAACTCTTAATGCTGAACAATCCTGTCATACATGATTTTTGTGTAACTTAAGCGGTTTCCGCAGCGTAAGCAGCGGAAGCTCTCAAAAGGAATATCTTTCTCCCGTTTTCGCAACATTTTTCATTTCTGCTGTGGTCTTATGAGTCGTATCTTTATGTTATATAGCCTAAAGCCTTCCTCGATAAATGGACTATCCAACGTAAAAATATTTTTTCAAATCGGGCCAGTAGTTTTTGAGATTAGCGCGTTCAAACAAACAAACAAACAAACAAACAAACAAACAAACTCTTCAGCTTTATAATATTAGTATAGATTAGCGCAAGCGCACGTTGTACTTAAGCTGCGAACATTATTTTGGTGCGGAGTTATGTTAAAACTGTGATAGCTCCTAAGATATTTATTGAAATCAAATGATATAAAGGGCAACTTGGTTCTAAATGAAATGCTCGTGATGATGAATGTATTTATTTTGATAAGAATAAATACCTGTGTACACCTCTAAAAATAATGCATTATTTTTTTACAAATTTATTAACATAAAAAAGGTTGTAGTAAGTCAACCATAAAAGATAGACATATGCTGTCGCGGACTTTATTATAGAACTCTTAATGCTGAACAATCTTGTCATACATAATTTTTGTGTAACTTAAGCGGTTTCCGCAGCGTATGCAGCGGAAGCTCTCAAAAGGAATATCTTTCTCCCGTTTTCGCAACATTTTTCATTTCTGCTGTGGTCTTATGAGTCGTATCTTTATGTTATATAGCCTAAAGCCTTCCTCGATAAATGGACTATCCAACGTAAAAATAATTTTTCAAATCGGGCCAGTAGTTTTTGAGATTAGCGCGTTCAAACAAACAAACAAACAAACTCTTCAGCTTTATAATATTAGTACAGATTAATATTCATCATCGTATCTGCAGTTCCGGAACTGTGTCATGTAAGCATTTGCGTGCTTTACATGTTTTGAATCGTAGAAATTACGTATTTATACAATTATTCATATGTGTTAGTATCTATTCTTCAGTGAAGATGGCAATAGGCGGGGTATTTCTTTAGGGAGTATATATTCCTTGAGTGACAGTGACAGATCCATTCTTCCGATGGTAGTATATACTTGCTTCTGCTAACTTCGAAACACCAGAAGTGGAATTGTGTAAAGCAATCGTCAAAAAACGGCAAAAAAAGCGTTTGACAGATCAAACCGTACGTTTTATACTGTCAAATGAATACTATCGCTTTACACAATTCCACCTCTGGAAAAAATAGAATCTGGGGTGCGATTGTGTAAAGCAATCATATTCATTTGACAGTTCAAAACGTACGGTATGATCTGTCAAACGGTAAAGAACAAAGGGTTTGACAGATCAAACCGAACGTTATGAACTGTCAAATGAATACGATTGCTTTACACAATTCCAGCTCAGTTTCATTTTAATCACTGTGCTATTCGAGTCTGAGTAAGTACTTGTAACTGTAACTATTTTTCTTGTTATTTCAGACTGGAGCGAAGTTATTGGTAAAAAATTGTGTTGCAGACAAGAGTTTATGCGTTATGAATCAAGCTTGGATGCAAACTTTTTTTGGCCCTGTAAGTGACCGTAGTATGCTAATCCGTATTTCGCTACTTTACGAGGAATCCCTATCTATTTGCAAAAGTTAGTAGTAGAAGTATAGTATAGTAATTGACACCTTATTTTAGCATTAAGTAAGTACGTTACTCGTACACTAGTTTTTATTAAAATCCTACGAAAAACTGCGCATGTGATTTCAAAATTGAAAAGAAAAAAATATGTTTCAGTCAGTATCCATAAAAAACATTTTTTAACATGTCGTCAATGTTAATTTAACTGAATTGCTTACATAATAATTTACTGTTATTGCTATTTGGTACCAGGAATGTGGAGTAACCTGTCGCAACTACATAGACATCCACAAGAGGCACACAGCTGAAAACATCTTCACGCTGGTGAGCGACGTGGAAACGAAGACCAAGGACTAGTTAATCTAAATAATAAATGAATAATGTTCTTATCAATGTGTGTTACACAACTACTGGTGTTTTTTTTTTCCTATTTTAAGACTATGACTAGACTAAGACTAAGTCGAGAAGCCACATCCAAACGTATTTCTTGTAAATGTTCTTCTGACGCGTTTGGTGTAGTTGTAAGTACTCCTGACTGCTATGCCGGCCGTCGCGGGTCTAATGCCGCAACTGGCAAATGTTTTTGAGATGAGCACAAACTTTTGTACCAAGTCATGGATGATTGTATTTAGGTACCTATTAATGGGAGACGCCCCCCATCATAATCGTTGTCTGGTTGCCGAAACACAAGGATGAAAATAGGTACCTTAAATTCTCGATATTTATATTTATTTATTAATTTATGCACATTGCCGTGAAGCGACAAATGTGAAGAAGTAGAAGGTAAAAGAAAGAGGTAAAAGAGGGAATAGAATTTATATTAAAACAAAAAAAAAATACAGTACCGAAAAATGAGATGAGTTGATGTATGTATGAATGTAAGTAGAGTGCAGTGGCCGTGAGTTAGTGTCTTCAGATCTTCTATAAGTATTGTCCTGGAGGCAGCAAAGGGCGGCGACGGAGTGCAGGGCCGACACAGCGGAGGTAGCAGCGACGCCGATGTGCAACGGTGAAGGGCGCCGTGAAGAAGTAACTCACAGCAGTGATGAGGGTAACGGGAACTATGTAGAAAATGTTATGATCAGTTGGAGTGCCAGAAGTACTTGGTCTCGGGTCCTCTTCCGAGAAGGAGACAGGTCCCTCCCCTAGAGCGAGGAGGTGTTACTGCAGTCTCAAATGGACTCGGATCCACCTCCGGAAATTTGTCCGGTCCCTCCCCTAGCGTGAGGAGGTGTTTCAGTAGTCACCGGCAGTTCTTCAAGACTTCTTGAGGGAAAATGTAGAGTGTTAAAACTTGAAGTATATTTGGTGAACTTATAGAACCGTTCGTGCTTAGAACTCGGAATGGAATCTTTGATTGAAAAAAGTAAAGGCTTATATGTATAGGGGCCTGGGCCGTTCAAATTTAGATCGAGGTAGGTTCAAAAATAGAACATGAATACTGGTGGTTTACAGAGGATTAAACCCGAAAAAGTAATAAACTTTGATAGAAGTTGTCAGACTTTGAAAGATATTGTCATAACAACCATGTCAATAAAGATAAAAAAAACTGTCAAAAATCAAGCAATTTACACAAACAATCTGGAAAACGAATCATCACCTAATGCAAATTAAAGGAAAATTGCAAACAAAGGTAAAACACTGCTATTTTTACAGTATTATGTACAGAAAAGTAGAATAACAGAGCTTTGAAAGTTTGACATTTTTAGATTCACAATAAATATAGTTCAAAAAGGATTAGAAAACAACAATAATCCAAAAATACAGAGTAATAGTATAAGAAGAGTAGAAAGGCAGGTAATGCCTATAGTTTAATGTCTACAGTACGACTTTTTAGAGAGAAAATACGAACTGCGTTATGGTAGATAGAATCTATGATTAACTCTATGTTCGTGTTTACAGCAAATGAACCAGCAATCTTTGGATGGAAAAAGGAAATGAAAGCATGGAAAAACAAAGATAATGTGATGAAAATGTTAATGTGGGTCCGATGAATATTAAATATATTAAGGTACTCAATTTATTACACGTAATACATGTACATCGGTACAACATTAATCTATATTATTGAGAGTAATCAATTAAAATTTTATTTATGTGACTTCCGGATGTTTCTTGGTAGTTGCGAAAGGGATGCGATTATTAATTAGACAAGGTTCCAGCGCATTAGCCAGTCATTAGCAGCTTACTTTATAAATTCGATTGATTGCAGAGGCAAATCATCATACGCAGAATACGGGTGAGCTCCAACAGTCTTACTAGAGATGTGCCGCCATAAAACGACATAATTGCCGCTCCTAGTAAATTTCTATATTGCCAGCAATATTTCCAAAACTTCCAATCGAGTTGAACCATTGTTTATAACTAAAATGTGGTTTGATTTTAATACTTGAAGTTCCAAAACCTCACTTAGGTATTCATCATCATCATTATTAACCTGCTGAATACTACTGAACAGCAGCAATGGACGTCCTTATACATACAGGCATAGAGAGACTTGTATAGGCATCCCCCACGGTTTTCCACATCGAGCAGTTTGTATCCAGTTTTATCCTGCGATCTTTACAAGGTTGCCTGTCCATCTTGTTGGTGGATTTGAGCACACTTATTCGTACTCGCTCACTCGCGCTCAAGGATTTTTCCCCCTACATTTCATTCGTCAATGAAATCAAATCCATATGATATTATGATTTCGCAGAGTGTGATTATTAGCAGTCTATTTGAAAAAAAAATAGCAGCTGTGTATAATGATTTTTTTTTTAATATGAAATTTCATCTGCTATTCATGACCCTTCGACCAAAGACGCAGCGTTGGACGTCCACCAACAAGATAAACGACCTTAAAAATATCGCAGGATCAAACTGGATGCAGACCGCTAGTGATCGGTCGCTGTGGAAAGCCGTGGGGGAGGCCTATGTTCAGCAGTGGACGTCCTTTGGCTGAGAATGATGATGATGATGATTCATGAAATGTTCGAGGCCTAGTATCTTCTCATTTCTAATTTTATCTCTTAGCATAGCCCTTTCAACAACGTACCCTTTCAATCGCTCGCTGTGTGATTTTGAGCTTCCTTATTACCGCTTAAGCGGGCTGGCTCGCTCACCCTGCGTACCGAATACCGATGACCGGCCACTTGATTCGAGCATAATGGCGCGTTGCGTTATGTTTACAAAGAAACGTTATCATACCTTAGTAATTTACACAATAAACACTGTGCACTTAGCTAAGTTTTACCTTTATAGAGTAGAAACATTCAAGTTGTCAATATTCTGAAACATTGGGAAGATTGCCCGAAAATTTTGGGAATATTGCTGGCAATATTGGGAATTTTCGGAATAAAGTAGTTTTCTGTTAGTAGCTACAAACCATCAGATTTGAATAACTAAAATAAGCATTCAAAACAAAACAGCACCAATCTATGTAGTCAGTTTTTAAAGCAATATTCCCATATATTTCCACTCCCAGAAATGTTGCCGGGAACGGCGCATCGCTTTCCTTAAATCCGTGTGTTACTAAAAATATATTGGGAATATTTACAAGATTGTTTTAAATTTATGAGCGTAGGTACGTCAAAAATATTCCGTACGTTATAAATTTGATTTTTAATATTTTATCAAGCTTGCTAATATTTTTACTTCAATAAAACTATTCTCTAATCAATTAATTTAAACTATGTTTTATGTCAAATCTTTCAGAAGACTGCTCTAACAGTTTCTTATGACGTACCTACTCGTAGGTCTCTAGATTTGAGCATTCCATAGAAGAAGAAATAAACACAAAATGCAGAGATTAGGAAAATGATAAATAAAAACTGTTATCGAAATATCAATTAAATAAATTTAAAATAAATATTTGGAATGAGCGGAAATTACTTCGGTATTTTTTTATATTGTTATCGTTGATTTATCGATTTTCCCGACCTTCAATACATCGCCCTTGTCATGACAAATCCGCTATTGTTTATCTAAAGTTATATACCATAGAAGTACTATTCCCATAATAATTTTATGATCTATACTCATAGAAGTACTATCCAGTACTATCCCATAATCTATACTATACTACCTAACCTATGACTGCCACTTCGTCTGTTTGTATGAATTTGAAATCACAGTTTTAAATAGACGTTGGCATACTGTATATGGCAGGGTGACGGTGTATCCACACCGCCCGTGGCAAAAGGCCATAAAGAAGGCAAAGGAGAAGCCACCGGCAATTGCCGCAGGGCATGCCGGCTCTTTATCGATATTTACAGCTGTCAAATTTAGTGATGTAAAATATGGGTCGTCTACCAAATCGATAGGTTACCTACCGAAAAGGTACGGACGGTAGGCTTTGGTGCCTAGGCAGCTATTGTAGATTATGTTTCAACCTGTATTTTAAATATCCGAATAAATTATTATTGGAGCTTAGTGACAAACAATGAAATGTTTATAAGATAAACTACGAGAGATTTTGTTTTGATTCAAAACAGTAAAACTAAAATTACGCTATATTACAAATCCTCCGCAGATAACTGAATGTCAGTCGATCAAACCGTTCGAGATAAATGGGAAAATTTTATAGTTTTAAGAAAGAAAGATGGCAATTGCAGCGCGCCCTGGTAGATTACACATAGTATGTACATTAGTACACTGTAATATTTCTATCTAAGAACCTTCGCCAATAAATTACAAATCCATTGCAGAAAGTTGCATGTCAATCGGTCAAGACGTTCTGGAGAAACATGGGAACAATCATTTGCGAACTCACATACACACAAACCCACTAACATTCCCTCACCCTAAACGCATACACCTTCTTCGTTCCATCGCGAATAAAAAAGATGATATTTTAAAATTATAAATATTTGTTCCCGAGCTTAAGAGGACCCGATATATTTAATCTTAAAAAAAATCGAAATTATTTTTGCATTGACACCCTTTTCTCCCAGTTGTCAGGGGCCTGTGCGGCAAAATGCCGCTGCGGCACCTGCGGCGAATGCCGCCGGGCGGTGTGGGTACACCGTTATGGGGCTTGACTTGATCTGTCTGCTGTCTTCTGGCTGTCATCTGTCAGTGTCAAAGTCTGGAGGGAGACAAAACAACCAACATTCAGGCAGGAACTTCCCGCGATAAGCTAAAAGCACTGTCCTCTATTTTAGAGTTTTGCTCTAAATTCATATACACTGTGACTACGAGCCACTGTGCGAGCCACGTAAGTAATACACAGACGAGTTTCAGTTCATGTGGGGGTATTAACCTAAATAATCAAGAGTGGTATCTTTATTTACACGCTTAATTGGTAAACCAAGCAAAAATGTTAAAATACCAACCCCTTCTTGGAGTTTCGATTCTTTTACTTGGAGTTTTGAATGTGGAAAGCAAAATTTCATCTTCTATCGAAAAAACTTATAAAAAAGGAGTTTCAGCATATTCAGGTGAGAGGTGGACTGAATGTATATCACAATTCGAAGAGTCAATTCATCTCTATAAGTTGTACAAATCTGTTGTGGTTAACTGCCGACTGAAATGTAAAACTGATTCTTATGAATCTCAAATTAAGGAGAATATTGAAGATCTGAAGTTATATGAAAAATTCATAAATGCTAGAAATTGCTTACTTAAGTGCCAAGAAAAAGGTTTCAATGATTTACATGTTTCAAGGGATGTTCCTGAATCCACAATCTTTAATATGAAGACAAGGAAACCTTATGAATATTTACATCTGTGCTATTTTCAAATATATGCAATGCAAAAAGCAGCTTCAGCTGCATACACTTTTCTCATAGCTAACCCTGAAGATGAATCTATGAAGAATAACCTTGAATATTATGCTCAACAACCAGAGGTAGATATAAATGAGGTTGTTGATCTAGAAAGTGAGGATTACAAGGTACTTTATTATCTTGGCTTGAAATCTTACAAAAAAGGCAATTGGGCTGAAACTGTTGCTAGTATGGAAGAAGTTTTAACAGACTACATGTCTTCAGAAAATATTTGCCGTGCAGAATGTGAGAGACAGCCAGAACAAGAATCAACTGCAGAATTTATTTTTACTGTGTCAAATAACATTGCATCGCTTTTGCACTGTCATCAACAATGTCAGGAAAAACTGAAAACTCTTCATTATGACTCTGGAACAGAATTTCTTGCTGATGTACTAAACTACTTACAGATATCTTATTACCATTTAGATAGATTTATCGATGCTGCACAGGCAGTTGCTAGTTATTTAGCTCTATTGCCCGATGATGAAGATATGTTGGAAAATAAAAAAATGTACAGCTCTCTTACAGATGCTAAATCATTTTCTGAAAGGTCAAATATTATTTATTATAAGACTAGAGATTTGTATGAAAAAAAGCTTATTCAATTATTTCATCACGAGGCTGATGGTCATCACACTGAATCCAATGCAATTTGAATATATTTTCTATATAATTAAACATAAATGATTTTTTAAAACATTTGAATGTAATAATAATAAGAAAAACTGGATCTAGCATAGCATGTCATCAGGCAGAGAAAAGAAGGGAGATGCATAAATAATTTTAGATAATTGTAACATAATGTGATAAATGTGCCATTTTTAACTATATTTTTATTAACAAAAGAACCTAAATATTTTGATAAGTGATTTTTTTTTAATAAAGTATGTTACACTAAGTATATTTTTTATGCTTTTTGAATAAAATATTGCAGTCTCTATTTCATTTCACATTTGGTTTCTTATTTCATCTTTATGAATATAAAATATGACACTGTGAGTGTTAAAAACATTCAAAAGCATTTCACAAATAAAAATTAAAAATTGCTTTATCCAGCGGTTAAATTCTTTTAAGCGAGAATATTCTCATGAAAATTCTCATAAGTTCTTTTAAATTTCCTGCAAAGTTTTTAAACTTCATTTTGCCGATAAAATAAACAAATTAGTTTTTTTAAATAGTCAGCTTCAATAAAGATTCCAAATTTTAACAATACTCAATAATTCAAATCTTACAAAATCAAATAAAAAAATGATAATGACTAATCATGACAAGAAATTTTGAAATTAAACTAGAAATAAAAATAACAATTCAAATAAGATTATTAAACTATAAAAATTAGTAAAAACATGTTTAACAATTATAAGATGTCCATTGCCAATGGGTCGTCTTCATCTGTGAATCGGTTTTCTGTTTCTCTCTTCGGAATCACTAAAAGAGTCTAAGTGCTGTTCTGTCTCTCTTGTGGCGGAGGTACTCGGACCTGGATGATTAAATTAACATATTTTCCTTCATCGGCGTAGTTATTGACTACGTAATTAAATATTTAAATAGCAGAAGAAAGCATCCGCCTTGAAATGAGGGGCTTTAGCTTACATTTTCTACTAAATTGTCTTTCCGTTCCCATAAAAAGTGCAAAGTGTGGCCACCCAAACGCATCAATGTATGGGAAACATTTGAAATGCTTATAACTTTTGATTGGCGGCATATAGAGCCGTCACTTACGATCTTTTGTACTTAGAGGCCGCGTCACATCAGATTAGAGGAGTTTTCAGCTTCGTACAACACTTGGAAGTGGTAGAACTGGGTGGCTCAGACAGCCAGCATCCGGCTGTCTGAGCCAGCAGCTTTTTCTCAATTTCTCCAAAACGCGTGTGTCACGAAGGTTCAAATCTGGTCGAGAGCTGTCACTAACGTCGTCACATCAGTAAATCCTAAAAACCAAATGTTTTTTCAAAACGTAACATTTCGTGAAATATAGAGAAAAACAAGTTGGCTCAGACGACCGGATATCAGGCTGTCTGAGCCACACGTTTATCAAGATTTCTCAAAAAGTACTGGATTAAAATGGATGAAACTACTTCGGATGACCGTCACTTACGCGTCACATCACATTTTATAAGCAACAGCGCCCTGAAACCGTCTGATAGTTGAGATCTGGAAAGTCAGAAAATGCGAAATTCTGGCAGTCTGAGCCTAGTTTTTTTGATTTTCCAAGAAAACTATTGCGTCACAAACGATGAAACCTGGATATATCAGCGACACTAACGATTCATTATCAGCCTAGATATGCTAGATCTCTCTAGAAGCCTGGCTCAGACGGCCCGATGTACACGATGATTAGCTTCGTCGGTTTCCTTGACAGAAGTCTTTAACTTATTAAATATTTTCCAATTATGCGAGATGAGACAAATTTTACCAGCTCTTTCGGTATTAAATTTGTTTCGTTTTTGTGTGTGTAGGTATGTTCGAAAAGGTTGAAAAAGATCGTTGCACAGAAGCAGACGTAGCTGGAGCAGTCAATATTTTTATAGCAAGTCCCTCCGCCACAAGAGAGACAGAACATCACTTAGACTCTATTAGTAATTCCGAAGAGAGCTGTTCTGAAGAAGAACCATGCATGATTAGTCATTTATATATTTTTTGTTGATTTTGTAAGATTTTAGGCGCGCGGACCTGTCACTAGCGCCGATGTAAATTCAAGAACGAAACAAATCAAAACGAATCTACATAAAATATTTCAAAAAATATTGCAGTGGAAACATTTTAAAGTAATTTTTACTCACGGGGTAACGCAAAAAAGGCGTAATAATCATAGTAATGTAATAATTAATTATTTTTTAAATATACTTATTTTACACAATATTGCTATCGTATAATTAAGTAAATTTTATTCCAATTTTAAATTCTCTTAAATTCTCCTTGCTCTGGGAATATTCTCTGTTAAAGAGAAAATTCCAGAATATTACCGATTGAAAAATATTCTCACGTGGAGAATTTTCTCATGAACCCATCACTAGTCAGAATTATTAAACGTTATCAAATTCTTATGTCAATTCAGTAATACAACTGTGAAAACACTCAGAACACAAACTGTCTATAATATAAAAAACAGCTTCGTGCATGAATTGACCTAAGCTGTCTGCGAATATGTCAATATCATAGTCGTTGGCGAGTATATCTCCTATACCTATAAGGCGTAGAGCCCGAACGGTGGGAGCATTCGCGGCGAACTTTGCGCGCGCTGCGGGCCAACACAACAGGCGCGGTTGCCGTCGCGACGCCACCAACCCTTCCGCGTTCCAACTTAAACGATTAGGCACCTGCAATCCTATTTGGCTTAGAATCGTCGAGCTATCTATCTTATTGTGTATGATACATAAATAGTGTACAATGGTCTGCACAACCCTCCTAAATTTTTACGTTTCTAGTCCTGCCATACCGCTAACAAATAAGGAAGAATATAGATGTGGATAGTACCCATACTTTCTTATGAACAGCCAACGTGCAAATTCGCGCTGTACTTTTTCCACCAGGAGAATATATTTATCCTCATAAGGATCCCACACAGGTGCGCCGATTTCAAGTTGACTTCGGACATACGAATTGTAAAAAAACATTGCGACATCCAATCAATCAAATTGAGAAGAGGTACGGATAACGAAGCCAAGCATTATACTAGCCTTTTTACATACTGTGTTCACGTGGTCATGAAAGTTTAATTTAGTATCTAATATCAATCCTAAGTCACAAATTTCACTTACCCTTTCTAGGGGCGCGTCTAATAATTTATATTTTACGTATTGCGGACAGAGCTTACGTGTAAATGTGACGATTTTTCATTTTTCTACAGTAAATGGAATATGGTTCTTCTGACTCCAGTCCACAACTGCGTGAATGTCCTTCTTCAGTGCTTCGTAGTCAGATGCATCATCTACACCGAGACTTAATTTGAGATCTTCTGCAAATAATAGGCATTTGGCAGTAATAATGCTTTCAGAAAGGTCATTGTTAAATAATAGAAAAAGTAACGGCCCAAGTGTACTTCCCTGGCTCACCCCAGACCTAGTATAATATTGACTTGATTCGAATTTTCCAACGTTATCGAATTGCCGGCGATCACGCAGATAATTTGATAAAAATATTACAAGATTAGCCTTTTAGCCATTAGGCTAATAGCCAGTTTTCGCTATAAAATGTCATTGTCGACCAAATCAAATGCCTTTTTAAGGTCAAAGTAGGCAGCATCTTCTTGCCTACCAGCATCCATTTCCCCATAAATGTAGTCTAGATGAGAAACAAGATTTGTGGTAGTAGAGCGACCTAGTCGAAACCCGTGCTGACTATCTTGTAAGTAACATGGCAGTTTGTTAATTTATTTGCTGGCTTAGTATTATTTCAAATAATTTTGCAAAAAATGACTAGGTTCTATGTTAGTTTAATTTTGTGTGGGCATATTTAATAGTAAGTAAAATGAACTTTTTTATGGTATATCTATCGCAGGCAAATCGTATAATTATGCCTTTTACATTTAGCGTCGTCAGTTTATAAACGCTCGCTGTTTTGCAAAATGCCGAAGGCAGAATGTATAGTGCCGTCTTATTTTACAAAATGTCGCAACAGTTCATTCAAAATCAATCATTTATTTGCTTAGAATACAGTTTACAAAAATTTGATCTTAAAATAATAGTAGGTACCTAGTGCATGTATTCCGCCTGCACGCAGGCATACAAACATTAAATGTTATTCTAATTAAAAAAAATGAAAAATACAATGTCATAATTATTGAACTATACTACTACGTATGAAAATGACATCCCGAAGGAACCTCGTGCAAAATAAATAATTGATGGTCCCAGACATCATCGCATGCGCTGATGCGCGGCATCCCAGTCACTCACTCACTTCCGCTCGTAGCGATAAGCAATGCAATGTGATATTTACTCAATTAATTCGTCAAAAATGCCGTTTTGCGTTTTGTAATCATGCCACAATAAAACCCCCAAGAAATAAAAAGATACCAGCGTAACTTTTCAGCATTAAGTAAATTAAATGTTAACTGTAACCTACTTAATTATTTTTTAAAAGTTATAAATGTTTTGTATGAAATAGACGCTATTTTATTCGAAAATCAAATATTATAAAAAGTGGCTCGCACAGAATGGAAAAGTAGGTAAGGAAATAAGATGTTGTGCTATTTCCATAAAATTTATCCCTTTGGAATAGAACGACAAAAGCGAGATGTCAGTACTCAGTAGCAGAAAGCTTTGTGATAAAAAGAGATACGAGATGCGATGTAGCAGAACCATTTTTGGCGGCTGTCAAACAGTTGGTCGCCCCATAGAGCCTCGCTGAAAATAACTTGCATTTGATTTTTAAAATTTTCATGTGAAATTGTGTATATTTTGGAGAAATAATGCATCTGAAACATGGTGCTTTGTTCGATGATTGATTGTTGTTCAACACAGCGAAATAATCGCAAAAAAAATTCATTTAACAGGTAAAAGATTGATATTTGCCAATGTGCTTCAATTGTCAATTCGACTGCATGTTTTTTTTCGTATCTATGTTACCTCATATCTCAGTCGTTAGTCGACCGATTCGAAAAAAAAATTCAATTACCTAGAGGGTTTACCAATTTGGGATCTGATGAAGGGATCTTGGTACAATCGAGGGAAACACTCAAATTTTAAAGGCACATTTAGTGTTTTTAATATAATCTTATTGTTGACGTGTTGTTACGTCTGATAGTCAACATCTTGTGGGGCTGAGCTGATGGTGGAACTCCTCAACTCTTAGGAGTTCAGTAATTATAATGACAGAACTTATGAAAGTTAGTTTGAAGCTTCATAAGAACAGAGTCATAAGATGCAACTTTCCTCTCCCCCTCTCCTGTAATCTCTAAAAATGAAGAAATAAAATTAACTTTAAAAAAGTAAAAACCAACTTCAAAACCAAAGTGCACTAAAAAGTCTTAAATAACCTCTCGAACATTTAAAGGAAACGAATCCATTTTAGGCAAACAATTTCTTTTGGAGTCGGTGCTGCGACAGTTGAGGCTTAATGGTCAAAATGATGGCATTTGAAGTTGTTTTTTTTTTACTTTTTTAAAGTTTTTTTTTTTAAGTACTGAGTCTGATTACTTTTTTTTATAAACGTTTATTTACGTAAAAAAAGCAATGATCAAATAACATTTAATGCATATTTACGAATATTTTGTGTAAAGAAATAATTTTCGTTTTACATTAGGGCTGCATCAAGTTATCGATATTTCCTGTCGACTGTTGATCACGCGGTAAACTAATATGTTTAACCCATGACGTCTCATTCATAGTTACTTCGCTGATTGACAAAATATTTGAGTATTGTAATGTTTATCGCATATATGGCAGTTATTATGGGAATCAGGTTTTGACCATTAGAATAGTGTAGGACTATGTAACCGTTATTATATTGTTAAGATATTAATAGAATAGTAAAAAATACATTTGTAATTTATGTAATTTTTAGTTTTCCTACTACTTACTACCTACCCGCAAGTATAAAATTTCGGATCTCAAAAATATCGTTATGAATATAGCCTTTGTACTATTCTGATGTATAAGCTATAGTATTTATTGTAAAGTTTCATCAAAATCCATCGAGTACTACTGGCAAGAAGGAGTAACAAACATCCATACATTCATCTAACATCACAATCTTTTGCATTATTCATATAAGTGGTTAGTGATATGGTTATGACTGGCCACCGTAGTCGAAATCGGCTAGGGGGACTATTACTATTAGTGGTATGGTATAAGTGGAATTATTTGGTTTTTATTTTTTTATTTTATTAAAAAAATAGCGGATCCAACGAATATGGAACCGTTTGTGCGCGAGTCCGACTCGTACTTAGCCGGTGTTTTATATTGATACCTACTATAAATGATTCTAATGAATTTTATCGATATCGACATTAATGTAAAAAGTGGTATGGCAAACATCACTGACACGCAACATAAACAAATTTCCACACATAAATGTCATCCTAAATCGGTTTCATACAACAGCTTTTATATGTTCTTCTCTTCCGATAGGGGATAGTACTTCTATGGCTATTTCCAATAAAATGGTTTTTATATTGGTAGTTTTTTTTCGAGTAATTTTATATGAAATATTTACAGAAAAAAAAAGATGAATTGAAAAATAATTAAACTAACTAAAATCTTCGTTTAACGATAATTTAACAATCCTTCGCGACTTAAACCACCCTCGTAGGCGTAATGTTTTATAATCTTAAGACTTCCTCTCATATACACAAAAATCAATCTCTCATATCAACAAATTTATTCAATTATTACATTAAATTAAATATCATTTTTAAAAGAAATGAACAGATTTCCATGAAGCGTGACTTGTTGTTCTGGGTTCCACACTTAGGATAAAATTATCTATGACACAAAAAATGAAAAAATCGGTTCATCCGTTTGGGAGCTACCACAGGCAGACACGTGGAACTAATAACACCTCTCGCTTTTAGCGCGTCAGGGGCAATTTTTTTCAGACCCTTTTTGTTCAAACAAACAAACTGTTCAGTTTCCAATACGGTTCTTGTATTTACGGAAATTTATTTCTTCAACTTTAATAAATAAATATTAATCCACGTAAGTAACTGTTATACATTTAAATAAAATAATATCCATTCAATACAGTCAGGTATAATAGGCACAAAAGCCTGTGTCACTTCTGCAGTTTCATATTCAACATTCAAATTTCAAGGAATACATCAGTCTGTCTGTTGACAATTAACGTCAAAATTTTGTCATAAAATTGCGCCAATGATATTGCATTATGAACTAGATCACCGTTGAGACGCTAAAAGATCTTCAAGCAAACACCACCTCACGTCAAAGTGATGTCTTAGCTTTGACTTAGTATATCAATTTACTCTTTGTTTAGTCTGTTTTTGATGGCGTCATCGTTCTTAAGTGTCTCAGTGCCTCAGTACGCTTTTAAAAACTGCAGAAACAACGAAATAAAAAATATCAGTTCGAATATCAAATTTTCGTTAAGTAAATTGTATGAATGATGCCTATTATTCATGATTGAAGCATTTTAAATAAAATTAGCCAGTTTGTATGAATGTACTGAATTAGGGAATACACTTTCTTCCACTTAATAAAATACCACAATATTTTGTTGACTGCAAATATAACTTTGTTTTTAGTATTTGTATGAAAAACAAAGTTATGTTTGCGGTTGTTGAAAATGTGCTATATCTCAAAAACTTCTCTTTAGATCCCGTCCAAACTTATTATCGTTGAAAGTGTTTGTTAAGTTCTACATTATATATATTTTTCAAAATTTACACTTGCTTAGTTCAAAAGTTGCGTCTAGCTATAAAACGTAAGACTTTAAAAGAAAATGGTTTAAGGAACCTCTATGTCATTTTAAAAGACCTATCCATAGACTGGGAGCCCCTCCCTTAAGTGTCATTTTTTCTATTTTATTTTATAAGAATCGTAAAGCGGTTACCAGGATACATTTTCCTACAAAATTTCAACAAGTGATGCTTATAGTTGCAGAATAAAGTGGCTGTGACATACAAACGGATAGACAGACAGACTTGACGAAACTATAAGGGTTCAGTTTTTTGCCATTCGGCTACGGAATCCTAAAAATATACATGTGGTCATGTGATCGTGAATGCCTAGCAAAGAACTCTGATATTGGCGCCATGAAATTTCAAGCATTCACTTAACACATTAAACTGCATTTTTCAGATCATATTTCAATATAGTAAATGTTAAATAATTTTAAAATAAAATGTTTTTGTTGATTAATATACTACCGAGCTAAAGTGTGAACTCGTTTTTAAAACATGGTCAACGAGACTATAGTAATGTGCCTACATACTTTAAAAAAATAAAAAGAAAGCTACTCTATTATGACTCTGTTTTGAAACGGATGTCCGAGGTGGAATTGTGTAAAGCAATCGTATTCATTTGACAGTTCCTAAAGGTGCGCTTACACGAGGGCAATAATTGCTCGGCGACACGAATGGACCGATCTGGAGAAATTAGTGGAGCAATATGGAGCAATGTGGAGCAAAATAAATAAATTGCGGCAATTATTTCGGCAATATTGCATCTAATTGCTCCAGATATTTCAAATCGCTCAATGTCGCAGATACGAATTGACGAATATCCAATGGGCTTGGAAATTTTAGGCAATTTTTATATGCATCTCGTTCGCACTTGTATGTTTTGCGGCTTGCCGTCTTGCTTCTGCGGAGAGAGCGAGAGGTCGGGTGGAAGTAGGATAGCGTAAAGTAAAGTTAATTCTAGTAAAGTTTTAGAATAATATATCATCTAATTCTTTACACTATGAAAATTGCGGCCTTTTTGCCAAAAACGATCGCACCCAGATACGCCTATTCCTTTTCTTTCTTTTTTGGTTTTGATGAATAATAAAAAAAGCGCTACAAGCCGCCGCAGCAAAAACAATATCGTCCATAGCGAGCGAATACTGAAATGCTCGTGTAGGACAGTATTGCCTTGATGAAGTTGCGCCACTGAAATATTCGTGTAGGACAGTATTGCCTAGTCGATGAAGTTACGCCATAGCGCTCAATATTGTATTGCGCAGAATTGATGCTTGTTGCCGTTGCCGTAAATTGCTTGATGTAGTCGTGACGTCATAGTTGACGAGTATTGACTGGAATTGAGCAATTTTAGTTGCCCGTGTAAGCGCACCTTAACGTACGGTACCTATGATCTGTGAAACGCTTTGTTCCCAAAGATATTATATATGTTATGATATATGTTTGTTCCTTGCCGTTTGACAGATCATACCGAACGTTATGAACTGTCAAATGAATACGATTGCTTTACACAATTGCACCATGTGATGGATGTCAATCCATTGACATCCATTAATCAGACGGTGCCCTATATTTCTGCACTCTATTTATTCGCGAAGCGTCATCTACTTCTTAATATAATATCATTGAACTAGCGGTCCCCCGCGACTTCGTCCGCGCGTTTTGAGTTTGCTCCCTCCCCTCCCGTCGCAGCGTCATGTTTTATATCCTAAAGCCTTTCTCGATAAATAAGCTATCCAACACAGAAATATTTTTTCATATCGGTCTAGCAGTTCCTGAGATAAGCGCGTTCAAACAAACAAACTCTTCAGCTTTATAATATACTAGCGGTCCCCCGCGACTTCGTCCGCGCGTTTTGAGTTTGCTCCCTCCCCTCCCGTCGCAGCGTCATGTTTTATATCCTAAAGCCTTTCTCGATAAATAAGCTATCCAACACAGAAATATTTTTCAAATCGTTCCAGCAGTTCCTAAGATAAGCGCGTACAAACAAACAAACTCTTCAGCTTTATAATATATTAGCGAAAGCGCACGTAGTACTTAAGCTGCGAACATTATTTTGGTGCGGAGTTATGTTAAAACTGTGATAGCTCCTAAGATTTTTATTGAAATCAAATGATATGAAGGGCAACTTGGTTTTAAATAAAATGCTCGTGATGATGAATGTCTTTATTTTGATAAGAATAAATACCTGTATGTATAATACACCTCTAAAAATAATGCATTATTTTTTTACAATTTTATTAACAGAAAAAAGGTTGTAGTAAGTCAACCATAAAAGATAGACATATGCTGTCGCGGACTTTATTATAGAACTCTTACTGCTGAACAATCCTGTCATACATGATTTTTGTGTAACTTAAGCGGTTTCCGCAGCGTATGCAGCGGAAGCTCTCAAAAGGAATATCTTTCTCCCGTTTTCGCAACATTTTTCATTTCTGCTGTGGTCTTATGAGTCGTATCTTTATGTTATATAGCCTAAAGCCTTCCTCAATAAATGGACTATCCAACGTAAAAAAAATTTTTCAAATCGGGCCAGTAGTTTTTGAGATTAGCGCGTTCAAACAAACAAACAAACAAACAAACAAACTCTTCAGCTTTATAATATTAGTATAGATTAGCGCAAGCGCACGTTGTACTTAAGCTGTGAACATTATTTTGGTGCGGAGTTATGTTAAAACTGTGATAGCTCCTAAGATATTTATTGAAATCGAATGATATAAAGGGCAACTTGGTTCCAAATGAAATGCTCGTGATGAAGAATGTATTTATTCTGATAAGAATAAATACCTGTGTGCATAATACATCTCTAAAAATAATGCATTATTTTTTACAAATTTATTAACATAAAAAAGGTTGTAGTAAGTCAACGATAAAAGATAGAGATATGCTGTCGCGGACTTCATTATAGAACACTTAATGCTGAACAATCCTGTCATACATGATTTTTGTGTAACTTAAGCGGTTTCCGCAGCGTATGCAGCGGAAGCTCTCAAAAGGAATATCTTTCTCCCGTTTTCGCAACATTTTTCATTTCTGCTGTGGTCTTATGAGTCGTATCTTTATGTTATATAGCCTAAAGCCTTCCTCGATAAATGGACTATCCAACGTAAAAAAAAATTTTCAAATCGGGCCAGTAGTTTTTGAGATTAGCGCGTTCAAACAAACAAACAAACAAACAAACAAACAAACAAACTCTTCAGCTTTATAATATTAGTATAGATTGCGCTCACCTTTTGCTTAGCATAGTGATTCTATACGTAGTAGTAATACCTCGATGATCAGAATATCATTAATAAAATTCTAATTCCAATCTTTGAACAATATTCTGTCAAGTAATTTCTATTCATGAGGCAATCTACTTATTATAAATTTCGAACGAGATGATATTTTTTATTTTCTTAGAAATATCCATAGGGCTGGGAGGTTGATACAATAGGTTATTAAATTTCTCCCTTTTTTGACGAGGTATTACAAAATTGCTACGTTTCCTAAAGTATTTTGGGTAAGTTTAAAAAAAAAAGGGTTCCGTTTTTGCCATTCAGCATACGTCTCTAATATAATATACAGTGGCCAGGGCCAGCACATGAGTTTTTGCGCGGGAAACGAAAAGGGAAGGACAGATCTTTTTTCTCCGTTTTAGTAATTGGTTTTTTCGGGTCAATTATTGTGATTGTGTGGTGGAATTGTCATGATAATTTGTGCTTTTGATGAAAACAAGTAAAGTGGGGAATTAAGTGAAGCGAGCTCTGATCGCGCCGTCTTACCCGGATCTCTGTTCCCGCGCTGAGATTCCTTGTTGAACATTGAAATGCGAACCACCTCACATTTCAATGGGTTAGGTTAAGAATAGGTTAGGCTAGGATATAGGTAGGCTCCCCCTCGAATGGAGCACGCCTTGTCGTGGCGAGGGGGCTCAGTAGCCTGTCGCAATCCAGCGGCAGGTGAAGCCAAGATGCTCCATGGTGGAGAGTGCCGCTGCGTCTGTTCCCGTATCGGGCGGCAGTGGCCATAGTGAGCCGCGTCTGTCTCGCATCGAGCGGCGGCTCACTAAAAGTCGTTGGACTCCCGGCACCCCTCTGATTTAACAGAGGAGGCAGGGGATGTCCTGAGGACTTTGGTCCTCTGGGCGAGCTCGGCGTGCATTTGCCGTCGGGCGTGGCTCGCCTCGTCGGGAGGGTCTCGGACAGACGGTGTGGGGACACCTCTGTCCAATCACCAGGGACCCTCCTGAGGCGCCAGTGTGCCGTCGGGAGTGGGATCGCCCCACTCCGTGGAGATCCGCCCTCCTCATGGAGGGTGGAGGTTGCGCTGGCAAGGGTCGCGGGACTGTTGAGACACCGCGGCCCCTGCTGTCAAAGCCACCAAACGCGGCGGGCGTCGTCAGGTTTTAGTGGGTATACCCGGGGGCGTATCCGGGGGAGTCCCACACACGCCCCTCCGTTCCCCGACGGATAGGTACGGTGCGTAATTGCATTTCCTGACGTTAAAAAAAAAAAAAAAAAAAAAAAAATGATATAGGTAGGCTAGTTTAGTGGTAGTTTTAGTTTTAAGTGTTAAAAATCTGAAAATTCACTTAAGTATTGTCTGTATGGCCTAGAGCCGAAGACGTTAAACATGTAACAAAAAAGTGGCCAGCACATCAGTCAGGTTACCCAATTTTATTGCCAACTAGCCCTTATTACAACTGAATAAGTTGCGCAGTGTTTACTAGACGGGCTGATGTCGTCCATACATACCATGGAAGGGGCAATATTTTACAATTCCATATTGGCTAACATATAGCTGTAAATCCTTTTTTTAGGGTTCCGTAGCCGAATGGCAAAAAACGGAACCCTTATAGTTTCGTCAAGTCTGTCTGTCTGTCTGTCTGTCTGTCTGTCTGTCTGTCTGTCTGTCTGTCTGTCTGTCTGTCTGTCTGTCCGTCCGTATGTCACACCCAATTTATTCTGAAACTATAAGCATCACACTACTGAAATTTGGTAGGGAGATGTATCCTCTTAACCGCTTTACGATTCTCATACAAAAAATAAAAAATAATGATATTTAAGGGGGGGCTCCCATACATGAAACTAAAACCGAAAAAAAAATTTTTGTCAAACCTATGCGTGTGGGGTGTCTATGGATAGGTCTTCAAAAATGACATAGAGGTTTCTAAAACCGTTTTCTTTTAAAGTCTAACGTTTCTTAGCTAGACGCTTCCAAAGTGGAAAAATGGGCGTTCCCCCATCTAACTTCTAAACTAAGCGAGTGTAAATTTTGAAAAAAATATATAATGAAGATCATAACAAAAACTTTCAACGAAAATTGGTTCGAACGGAATCGAACGAGAAGTTTTTGAGATATAGCACTTTTTCGACAACCGCAAACATAACTTTGTTCTTCATACAAACACTATGAAAAACAAAGTTATATTTGCTGTCAACAAAATATTGTGGTATTTTACTAAGTGGAAGTAAGTGAATTGCTTAATTCAATTAACGTTGGCACGGAACCCTCAGTGCGCGAGTCCGACTCGCACTTGGCCGGTTTTTTTTATCTTACTACCGCTATGTCCCAAGTAACACAGATAGCATTATAAGAGACAAATCGTCGTTGAAGTTCTAATACCACGTAAGTCAAAAATAGCAACTTTTCAGGAGAGTGAAAAAACTGCATAGTTTTGTATAAATACTATAAATATACAAATTTATTGTTTGTGTATACTTAATTATAGTTATATTTAATATCGAAAAAGTATTTTTTATAAAAAGTCAGTTATTAACCCATAGGTAATGACATACGTTGTGTTGTCACTTTAATTTCACAAATTGACATGACATACGTCATTTTTTAGGAATTAAAAAACAAAAATGTTATGTAAATTAATATATTTTCTTTAATTATTAAACAATATACCTATTATTTAAGTATTTGAAAATATACCCTGAACAAGGCTTTTAAGTGTAATTGCACTTTTATTATTATTATTCATAAATTTACTTTGTACTTGAGGACATCTCTATTAATTGACTTAATCAAATAAATTCTTACATAATAATACTGATATAATCATTATAATGTAACAGTCTTATTAAACCTTTAAAGTATTATAATAAACAAAATAAAAATCGAAAACTTCTTAAAAATAAACAGTCTCAAAGACATTACAAATATTTAAAAAAAACATAACTCAAAAACTTCTCATTAACCTAATAATAGCAGTCTTACTTATGTGGCAAACTATCGTAATAGCTGTGGCAATCACTGGGTATGACACGTTTTAACTCTTGTAAGTGATTATATTTAATCTGAGAAATTGGTATCCTACTTTGGTACAACTTTGGTTTTGGCAAATTGCTTCTTGGTTTAGGTCTTTTGGGTAACAATACATAGTCGTCATCATATCTTAGTTTATATTTTATAAGCCCTTCAGGTTCATAAAGTAGTGCTCTGATATCTGTAACTACTGGGTCATTAGCTACTCTGCCTGGTCGAATCGAATCATACATGAGACATCTTGAAAAGTCAATGAAAAAGTCATAATTTAGAAAATGTACATTGTAGGGTTGCGAAGTACGAGCTTCCTTCGAAATTGAAGCGTACTGCGAAGGCAGGTAGATGTCTCTGTGTTTAATTTGACATTCTATTGCACTATGACAAGAATCTACCTCCATCTGAGTATGACCCTTTTCTAGGATTTTTTGTTCGATCTGAATGTTATAGTCCATAGCTAATTCAAGCAATGCATTGGATAAAACAGCATTACGATTTTGTGCTGTGCAACCATCGGAATACAGAATTATAGGTAGCAGCTTCTTAGACAGTGTTTTTTTCAAACAGTCTATTATGCAGGTAGTATACACAGAAGCCACCAGGCCTGCAGTACACTCATCGAACCAATAACAGTGAACGTCTTTGTTTTCAAGATTGTAGATGGTGAAGTTGTGTACACATAATTTTGTCTTATAATATATTGCACTGGCTTCAAGTTTAGGACACAGCTGTACGGATTGTAGATCGTGTGTAAAGACATGCACTTCTTTATTCGTTGCTCTTATTTTATCTTGAGCTTTTTCCTGTCGAGCTCTATCCTTTTTTAATATATGTTCACGATAGTTGGCTTCACTGATATTCCCTACATTATGAGAACAACACAAATCACATTGGTCTTTCTTAGGAGAAAATAGGCTTAAATTCTTTTTATTGAAGGTTTGATCGAACAACCATCGAGAGGCGGGTTTTTCCTGCTGTTCGTTACATTTCTCACAGTATAACTTATAAAGTTTCAATTTGCTGTGTACAACTGGTTCTAAATAAAGTTTTGTACTTGACGCCCGACAATAGTGGGATGGCATTTTGGGTAAATCATCAAAAAACTTATTTAGAGAGATCATGCAGTCTTTTGATCTTTTCTCCTGAAGTGGACGTGTCCCTCCATGTTTTCTTGTCATGCCCTTTTCAGAATGTTCAATCCAATAACGCACAGAATTTTCTGTAATACCTAGAGTGCTTAAAAACGTTTTCATACATACTTGAACACGGCCTTGAGACTCAATGTTTAAAAAATATTGCTTGCTCAAATTTCGTCTTGAAACAGAATCTATCTTCTTTATTTGTTTTCTATTTCCACATTCAACATTAGAAACAACATACTGCTGCCTCTGAGACCAGTCCATTTGTTTCCAAAAAATAATAAAAATTTCTTGTCTCTCTGTCTCTGCTATGTTGTTACATCCACGAAGTTTGGATTTCTTACAAAACTCAGAAAAGCAACGAGGTCCTATTTCACGCGCAGGCCGCATAACATCATGTAATACTTTAAACTTTTCTTGCTTGCTATCTCGCCGATATCCCATGTACGACTCTCCCTCTAATCTTAGTTTTTTGCATTTATTTTTGGTCCACTCCGTTTTGTTATCCGACTTTACTTGACCTTTAGATTTTCTTTTACGCTTAGAATTAAGATCTCCAAAATATTCGTTGTTAGTTTTTTCGTTTTCATTAACTTCTACATTATCAACATCTTGAATTAAATTCTGTTCATTATCAATTAATCCATCCGTTACAGTTGTTAGATCAGGTACGTTCTCGGAGCTCATTTCTTCTAAAGATAATACTCGTGTTTGTTTTTCAAGCATTTCTTCTGGTTCTTGTATCATAGATGTTTCTATTACTTCTTCTGTTATTATCAATGCAGACTGATCAACTTCTTCTAATGTAGTAATTACATTTTCAGTAGTTATATTTAAATTATCGTGTGCTAAAATTTGCTGTGAAGTCTGTGCAACTAAATCAGAAGCTATTGTATTTTCATTATTATCTAATATTAATATAGGTAAATTATTAAGGTCTAGATTTTCAAGGTTTGAAATTGGGTGTATAGAATTGTGGGTAAGTGATTTTGGTTTTTTTGGGGGTATTTTTATCTTTAATTCTTTGCAGAGTTCAAGTATAGTTTCATCTTCGTCACTGCTCATTTTGATTCTTTTTTCTGAAAATGAAACAAAAACAATTATAATACCTGTTAAATGAATAAATATACTTTCACTGCCTAAAAAACATTTACATTACTATCAAAAATTTTTATATTGGTCAATAATTTACTATTTAACTTAAAAATTAAAATATGATCGTTAGGTAAACCATAAAACCGTTACATTAAAACACCACGTAACTTCGAACGGACCTTAGGACCAACACAACGTAAGTCAGTACCCAAACTTTCAATAGCATTAACTAACTAAATTAAGCTTATAACAATATAAAAACATCAAATGTAAATACTAAAAATATCTTAAAAATAAAAAATGCACAGATTTTAATAACACAGTAATATTTTCTTACCCTTTTTCCTCTAATCGTCAGGAGCAACCGTGCAGTACATAACACACTATGGCACAAAGTGACTTACGTACTGTTTCCAAATATAACGGCCATTTGGTAGATCCCGTTTAGTTACACTTTCTTCATTTCACGAGTTTCTATTGGCCAATACTTTTTTCTAATTGGCTCAAACGATGCGTGTTCCGATTCTCTAGCGAATGGCATCAAAATGTCAAAACCGCCAAAAAATGACTTACGTGGTGTTAGAACTTCAACGACGAAATGTTGATTCCATTTACAACTCAAGATCCGTATAAACTCGTATATATGTTCACCATGCAACTTGACGCACGATATTGGCATTTCAAAACCAAAACTATGCTTAACGCTGTATAACGATTATTGAATAGCATATAAAAGTGCTATAATAAAGCTTTTAGCATTAATACAGCCAGCCACAATGTCATTGTACAACTATCAGCAATTTTCAGTGCACTTAAACCTATAATAGCACTTTAAGACGTAGAAAAATGCTTAATGCACTTAAATAGCATCAACGTGAACCATGAGAATGCCTAATGCTGTATAAGTACATTAATTTGTGCCAGTATAATGCACTTAAAAACCGTTATACAGCTTTGAGCAGTCTTGAATGCTCTTTGTTGTATAATAGCACTATAAGACGGTAAGTAAAAGCCTAACGCCGTTGAACAGCATGGACGTGAACCAGTGAAATGGTTGCATTTTTAAAGGTCACCTCAGTGCTGTTGTACTGCTAACAGCACTTTATTAAAATACAAGTGAGTTATACTAATGCATTTAGCAGTATATTACGTTAGTTTTGGTATATTCGTAAAACTAAGATGTTGTCAACTTGTCAGCCATTTTGGTGAAAATTCAAAAGTTAAATGTTTTTCTAGTGAATGGTGAAGGTGTATTGCAATCGTGTGTGTATTTAAAAATTTTGAATTGCAATCAACAAAATTTTGAGATAATATAGTCTACCTACGCGTGTTTATTTCATATAAATATAAATAAAAAATTGCTGCGCAAAATGTTGAAAAAATTATTTAAAATAAGAGCAAGAACTGGAGGTATCAGGCGAAAGATATCGAAGGAATATGCAAGAATTATGTTGCCGTCGAGTCCGATTAATACACAGCAGAACAATTCGTGCGAGGTGAATAGTAGTGAAATTATAGAGGGTTCCGTAGGTCACCAAAATCAATTACAACTTGCCAATATTGTTAAAAAAAATAACGATATGGAATGTTTGTCTTTTGAAAAATGTTCTAGCGCGAATAATGAGAATATTAAAAAAAAATCGTATTTATACCTGTTCTCCTGAATCTGTCAGCCTGAGAGCTCCGACAAAAACGAAGATGACAATGATTTCGATAAATATTTAAAATTTCCTTCATTTCGAGAAAATATAAGACAGTGGGCTATTGAAAGGAACATTCATCAAATAGCATTAAAAGATCTTGCAAAAATTATGAATGAATTAATTCCTGAAATATTACCCATGGATCCAAGGACTATTTAAAAACACCTAGATTTGTCAATATAAAAGAAATTGAGGGGGGAGAATATTGGCATAATGGGATTACTAATAATTTAATTTCGCTACTGGAGAACTGGACAGATGTTCCAGATAAAATATCTCTTAATTTCAATTTTGACTTCCTAGCACCAAGTCGACGTTGACCATTCGAACTTAATTTAATAAATGAAAAACTACGAGTAGAGTCGCATATTCAACGTCAGAATCATCGTTATCATCACCATCAATCTTATCAAGCATGAAAAATACCTATATCTGTTCTGCTGTGGGCACTAGACGTTGTCTTAAATATTACTGCGGGAATTAAGTAACTTACTTACTTGTACGTTTATCACATCAACTCTTTATGTAAACTTTAACCGACCAGTAAAAATGAAATCGAAGTTTCAAAGTCGCAACAGTCACAGCACAGAGTAAAGTGGAGGACAGATCGGAAAGCTCTTCTAGCCTTTAGAAGCCATTACAAAAGGGTTTTCAACCTTGCTTGTCACGAAAACTACCACAGACTATGTCTTATTGCAGATTCGATTTTATCTCACGAGATAGCGCTATGCAGTTTATTAGTGATAGTCAAAGGTAAGAGTGAGTAAGAAGATTTTAAATGAACACATCCGTTCCGGCCTTCTAAGTTTTTATACTCAATCTTCCCGGCGACTCGCCTCCTCTCAATCCAGGCCAGGAAAAAATAATTTTTACCTAATTTACCCAGGTACCTATTAATGAGGGCTATCGCGTATGAATTCAGCTGCTAGGGGGCGCTTGTGTAGCGTGAGGTCCGCGAAATGTCAAATGTCACTGTTTGTAGGATGAATGTGCGGGTTTATTTTTAACTAGTTACGTACGGCTCAATGAGTGAGAGTGTTAAAAAGGGTACAAAAACGCATAATGTACTGCACTGAATAACATTTTGTCCTGTAAAACTGTTTAACCTTACACAGTCTCCCTCTTCCCCTAAGGGATTGCCAAAATGCAGGTACGAACTGTATTTGCAACTAAATGACAGTTTTTATTGGAAATAAATAAAAATATACAATTTTTATAGTTCAGTATTATAAATTACTTTAAAAGAAATTGAATCGCACCATAAAAGTGACAAACTTCCATAAAAATATTTCATTAAATTTTTATAAACAGGCTTTAATTTATATCCGGTATCAATTGGAATCGGGTGGGTTAAAATAGCATGGATTGGATATTTATCCAGTGGCTGGGTTTATATCCGGGTAAGCGCCCATCTATAATTGTAATATTACGCACATATTAGTACTATGTGATGGACTGAATAAATTGTTGTCCTGTAAAACTATAAAACCTTACACAGTCTCCTTCTTCCCCTTTGGGATTGCCAACATGCAGGTACACAATATATTTGCAACTAAATTACAGTTTTTATTAGATTATGACAGAGAAATTCTCTTAAAATAAAAATAAACCATTTTTATAGTACAGTATATAAATTACTTGAAAATAAATTTCATTGCACCAGAAAAGTTACTTAATTCAATAAAAATATTTCACTTAATTTTTTAAAACAGGCTTCAATTCGTACCCGGTATTAATTCGGATCGGGTGGGTAAAAATAGCGTGTATTGGATATAATTTATCCAGCGGCTGGGTTTTCGTGGAATGGTTAAGGTTGCGTTCTTTCAATAAATAATAAAAACGTTATTCTGTTGCGTAAATTAAAAAAAAAATTATTTTTCCCACCCTAACTACTAGTAATAGGTGTGATAATGAGGGTGTCATTTAAAATCTAAGCCAGTTATTAAATGAGAAATAAAATATTATAAAAAGACAAACATGTTATGGTTTTATTATACCTTTGCTTGCACAAAATCAGCATAAAAGAAAAACAAAACGACGCTGGCGACACCACAGTTTGCAGCCCCAAACTTTATATGGGTCCCAAACGCTAGAAGAGCTTTCCAATCTCTATATCATTTTGTAGAGCTGAGAAATCACTTTGAAATAAAGAACCATGGCTTTGTACTTTGTAATCAGTGTATTTTTTAAATATTCCAACGAAAAGAATAATGATTTTTTAAATGACTTAAAATAATATCTTTTTACATACAAATATAAATAAATACGCGTTTTAAATAATTATTCCTTCCTACAGAGTCGCCAACGCCATCTAGTGAGAATATAAAATGCTCTGAGTGCCAATATGATTGCAGTCCGAAATGGGTTTTATTGGTTTGCTCAAGGATCCCTAAAATTGTAAAGTAATGGCACTATATCAGTCTACATCGAGGCTACTGGTGTCCCGGTGAATCTATATAGGGCTTCTTTATTGCCAATGACACTACAATAGTTCACACAAAGTCTTCTAACTGGCCTCTGGCATGATAACTGTTCACATGTTAATATTTATTTTGCCGGTAGCATTAATATGGCTCACCGTGCTGCTATAGAAAGACACCATTTTGTTAACATTTTATAACCTAAAAATTGTGTGATTCTGATCTATTAATTAGATCAAGTGTCTTAAATATTCATGATTAACACAATTTTACAATGCCTATCTGTTACCATTGTGTTAATTATACAAAATACACTCTTTTCTAGTTATACACTTGTGATTTGATTATTGCACACATATCGTTTTCTTTTATTTTATAACAAAAACACAATATATCGAAAGCGCGTGAAAAATATCAATGAATACTATTTAGACATTCACAGTAAACTTCATCGCGTAGTAATATTTGGAGTTATGAGTAAAATAAGAACAAAAACCTTTCCGGTAATTAAAATAATTTTGTTGTTGCTTCTCCGTTCCTTCGTTCATTTGTCAAAGCTATCATAGTAAAAAACGAACTTCATAAAAATAATGTCATTTTTATATTTCTATCATAGTGCCATGGCATTAGAGTTGTTTTTGCAATGATGAAATGTTTATTGATATACCAACTGTAAACACTTAAATAGCTCGTATAATGTTTTCAGCATATTTTCATGCTGTTGTAATGCTGTAAACATTTTTCTTATTAAAAGAATGCTAATATAATGCTTATGTAATGCAATTGACATCTTCATTGATCGTAATAATGCTTCTAGAATGCTATTGGCATTTTCGTTGACCATAATAATGTTTTTTTAGTGCAATTGACATTTTTTTTGGCTTCAATAATGCTTATTTACGATCTAAAGCCGTATAATTTGTGCCCAAATTAGCACGATATTAGCCCTATATACGTTTACAATGCTACTATAATGCTAACTCAAAATGCTTCAACGATACATTAATGCTGTAAGTCGGTCGATATACTGCTGTCATGTGTTACTTGGGGTGTTTATAATAATCACTCTTCATTATTTAATTGTATCCTTTTTAGGGTTCCGTAGCCGAATGGCAAAAAACGGAACCCTTATAGTTTCGTCAAGTCTGTCTGTCTGTCTGTCTGTCTGTCTGTCTGTCTGTCCGTCCGTATGTCACACCCAATTTATTCTGAAACTATAAGCATCACACTACTGAAATTTGGTAGGGAGATGTATCCTCTTAACCGCTTTACGATTCTCATACAAAAAATAAAAAATAATGATATTTAAGGGGGGGCTCCCATACATGAAACTAAAACCGAAAAAAAATTTTTTTGTCAAACCTATGCGTGTGGGGTGTCTATGGATAGGTCTTCAAAAATGACATAGAGGTTCCTATAACCGTTTTCTTTTAAAGTCTAACGTTTCTTAGCTAGACGCTTCCAAAGTGGAAAAATGGGCGTCCCCCCCATCTAACTTCTAAACTAAGCGAGTGTAAATTTTGAAAAAAATATATAATAAAGATCATAACAAAAACTTTCAACGAAAATTGGTTCGAACGGAATCGAACGAGATGTTTTTGAGATATAGCACTTTTTCAACAACCGCAAACATAACTTTGTTCTTCATACAAACACTATGAAAAACAAAGTTATATTTGCTGTCAACAAAATATTGTGGTATTTTACTAAGTGGAAGTAAGTGAATTGCTTAATTCAATTAACGTTGGCACGGAACCCTCAGTGCGCGAGTCCGACTCGCACTTGGCCGGTTTTTTTATTCATAAATTCTTATAATTACCAAGCAACGCAGTTCATAAGTTCAGTTAGTTATCATATATTTTTTATTCATACTTTGAGTTTGAGTTTACCAATAATCAGTTAAATAAATGTTTCAGATATATATTTCTTTATCACTTTCGATAATCATATTGTTTCAATTATTAATTTTATTGCTAGGTAGGAACACGTCAGGTGGTCTTAGGGCTAAAAGCATTCTCTGCCAGTCTAACCTTTAAGTAATGCCAAAAGATGGCAACGGGTTCAGTGAAAAAACCAACAAATTAAAGTCGGAATAGTAATGTACATAGTACATTTGTAACAAGAATAATATATAGGTACACTATATATGTGTATCCGTTCATAAACATACATAAAACGAATATACATACATTTCATAATAGTACATTATGATTACAAGTGTGCTAAGTTGACCATTATACAAGGCGATATTGTGTGCGCACGAGCGAAAGCGAGTGCTACATAAGAAAGCCGCGTATATTATGGTCACAGGCACACGTGTTACATACGACGTTTTTCAACACACTTGCCACATTAATCCAAACTTCATCACACCACAGCCGCCAACTATTTACGAAAAACGACGCGTTGTTTTTAGGGTTCCGTAGCCGAATGGCAAAAAACGGAACCCTTATAGTTTCGTCAAGTCTGTCTGTCTGTCTGTCTGTCTGTCTGTCTGTCTGTCTGTCTGTCTGTCCGTCCGTATGTCACACCCAATTTATTCTGAAACTATAAGCATCACACTACTGAAATTTGGTAGGGAGATGTATCCTCTTAACCGCTTTACGATTTTCATACAAAAAATAAAAAATAATGATATTTAAGGGGGGGCTCCCATACATGAAACTAAAACCGAAAAAAAATTTTTTAGTCAAACCTATGCGTGTGGGGTGTCTATGGATAGGTCTTCAAAAATGACATAGAGGTTCCTAAAACCGTTTTCTTTTAAAGTCTAACGTTTCTTAGCTAGACGCTTCCAAAGTGGAAAAATGGGCGTCCCCCCCCCATCTAACTTCTAAACTAAGCGATTGTAAATTTAAAAAAAAATATATAATCAAGATCATAACAAAAACTTTCAACGAAAATTGGTTCGAACGGGATCTAATGAGAAGTTTTTGAGATATAGCACTTTTTCAACAACCGCAAACATAACTTTGTTCTTCATACAAACACTATGAAAAACAAAGTTAAATTTGCTGTCAACAAAATATTGTGGTATTTTACTAAGTGGAAGTAAGTGAATTGCCTAATTCAATTAACGTTGGCACGGAACCCTCAGTGCGCGAGTCCGACTCGCACTTGGCCGGTTTTTTTTTTTCTTGCCGCGAAACCGATGCGCGCGCAAGCAAACTAGATCGGCCAACAGCCAAGATTAAAAATGTAAAAATTCGTTATAACACAAAATACAGAAAATGAATGAATGAAAATTTAAATGAATTTGAGTTATTTTTATTAATAAAGCTGAATTTATCATTTATTGAAATAAATATGTACATACTGTTATTTTTCGCATAAATACTGTTTGTTGTGTAAGTTATAACCCAAGTTATAACCCGACTAAATTATATCGCTTCATCTTCTGACTTACTACATGGTACTAGGGTACAAAGGTAAATTGGTCGGGTTAATAAACAAAAGGCACTATTGCAATAATATACTGAAAAAGCACTTGTGTTTAATATCTATGATTATGTGTCAAAAATCGGTGGAATAAAAGCGTCATTTTTAGCAAGTGTGTTTAAATAGTACATTATGTTCCGAAATGAAATCGCGTCAACAGCGCTGTCAGCACGCTAATCAAATCGGAACGGCTTTTGTTAGGTTAGGCTACGGCTACGTAGTACTATTATATTTTCTGTGGGTTAGGTTAGCCTATTTTATGAGTGTCACTCATAAAATAGGCTGTTTGCGCCAATAACACTGTTAGCACTGTGAGCGACAAAAGCCGTTCCGAATTGATTAGCGTGCTGACAGCGCTGTTAACGCGATTTCATTTCGGAACGGTTATTAAGCGCATCGTAAGCGAGCGATATGTTTTGTAATAAATGATAACCTAAGACCTTACTAAAAACAAAGAAACAGTAGGGACTAAATAAAGTATTATGGATATTCATGCAATAAATACTTTTTTTTTAGATAGCGATGATGATTGTGACAGCTAGTCATCATCGTCTTCGAAAGAAGATGATGAGGATTTCGCAGTAGGTACAATTTAACAGTAAGAAATCTAGAGAGTCAATCACTAGAATAAGACACAGATGAATAATAATGTATCTAGAATAAAAGGATATGTGAATGATGATGCATCGAAGTACAACTCTGAAATATAAATTACATTTGCTGTTCTTTGAAGCAAAAAAAAAACGTCAAATGCGTCAATGTGACAGTCCGCTCATGGTGCTAACGCCGCAAAACGATTGCACTGTGAACACAAGATGGCGGTGATAGTGACGTCAGCCGTGACGTGACTATAGCTTTCGTTGACTCGCTAACGCCAAATCGGAACGGTTTGTAAGCGCGATATCAGTGTCATTTTCGCTGTTAGCGCAATACGGAACGCAGCCGGTGACAGCGCCTAGTTTAGTCAGCAGAGTTCTTCCAAGGATCCACATGAAATAGCTTATCCAAGCATTGACAGTGGTTTACTCGTGCAGCGTGCAAAACTCTACCGCTCTAAAGCGCATCACTCACGGCTAAGATAAATATCGCTCGCTATACATTTTGTATGAGCCTACACAGACGGCTAAGATGCTATAATATTTTTATATTTAGTGTCTTAAGATACCGATCGATTTATTTCATATCTCTCATTCTTTTTCAAATTTTATAAAAGGTGTTTATTTAAATTCGATGCAAAATGAAATGAGTTAACTAACATTTAATAACATTTACTCTCAGTTTTTACTTTTATTATTAAAACAGAAATAAATTATGAGCCGGGGATATTTGGAAGAAAAATTTACCTACTACTTCTTCAGTGTGTGATGACCTCCGTGGTCGAGTGGCTAGCACGCTGGTTTCAAGCGTCACCATCTCGTGAGGTTCCGGTTTCGATTCCCGGTCGGGTCAATGTAGAAAACGATTTTTTCTATATTGTCTCGGGTCTGGGTGTTGTGGTACCACCGTTGTGTCTGATTTCCATAACACATCAGGTTCAGAGAAATGTATGTGATTGGTGTCCAATATTATTTATTTTATGTGTGTCAAAAACTAATACATTAAACGAGC